>VYZV01025153.1:75186-188724 GCA_013401275.1 Pandion haliaetus | reverse complement strand
CGGGCTGCAGTTCCTCACAAACTTCCCTGGCGCGGGTCCTTTCCGCGGGCTGCTCTCCCGTCTCACACTGCTTCAGCGCGGTTTTTACCATGGGGTTACGGCCACCTTTGGGAGCCTCCGCTCCACCGTTCACCCCCATAGGCTGCAGGGCCATCAGCCTCCTCAGGCGCCTCCTCCTCCCCCTCCACTTCCATGATTCCAGTGTCAGCAGCGATGTTCCTCTCAGGTTTTCCCAACCCCCACGCTACCGGTTCCCCTTCTTAAATATGTTTTCCCAGAGGCGTTACCACTGTCACTCCCCGCCTAGAGGCAGGTCCGACATTTTGGCGCGCGGGTCCAACATTTTGGGGCAGTGAATTCTTCCAGCAACTTCTTAAAGGGACCGCCTCTGCAGCCCCCCTCCCCTGCCACCAAGGAAAACCGTGCCACACAAACCCATAACATCTTTTTTTAAGCAATATTTGTGATTTCTCCTCAACAACTGGCCCAAGAAAGGTCTTCAAACATAAACATCACTTAAGTTTTTCTTGCATGTTATGTAGAGCTTCTCCTGACTAGATTCCCAAAAACAGTACAGGGAAGCTAGTATGTTTTGTGGCTGGGGAGCAGGGATGGCTCTGTTAAGTACGTTGCTGAAAGCCTCTTTTGTTAGGAACAGGCTAGAGAACAGTAGCAGGTGCAGGGATCTTCAGTGGTCTTCATCTGCCTCTTCTCAGTTGAAGTAGTGAGTTGTCTGCTTTTTTAAAAGTTCCTATACTATGAGGCCACAGCACCACTGAACCCTGTCAAGCCAGATATGTTTCCTTTTTCTAGATTGTTGCCTGTTTTAAGGAGAATTCAGTTATCCACTAACTCACAACATAGACAATGGCTAGGATTTACAAAATATATTTTAGAAAGCATCTAGTCACTGCAGATTTTCTACTCCTTGAATAAGAGGCCATTTCATGTCTCAGCATTCTTTTAACAGTTCGGGTGACATCAGCCATGTACAAATGGGACATATTTAAATACTGCATTTGACAGGAATCCAACTGGGGTTGGAGTGTCTGAATATTGCACAGTCATTGAGAACAGGGGAAAAATGTAAGCAGTCAGATAATGCAACAGATACCTTCCTTATGGTATTCTGGCTCATGCTTATCTAGTTGGCTTGAACTGAGCGCAGGGTCTACCCCAGTGGCAACAGCGATATCCTTGCCTTGGGAGTAACATCAGCAAGTTTCAAAGCCCAGGCTTGCTGCAAATGGGGTATTTAGCGTGAATCTTTCAGGAGGTGCAGCTTTCTGAAAGAGGAAGAAAATGGAAGAAATGCTTCTACAGACTCATTCTTCTCTTGGTAGTAATGAAGNTCTTCAGAGGTCCCTTCTGTGTTTCTTGATGAGTAGTTCTTGGCTCTTATCATGCTTTGTCAATTAATGGGCAAATAAATACTGTTTCCACACTTAAATTTTCCTGCCACTATCTCACGATCTTCTCTCCTATCCATAATAGTGCTCCTCTCCCCAGAAAAGATGTCTTTGTAATTGTAATTACAGGACTCCAGCCTCCTAGGCCCTTCATAAGGTCAGGTCTCATTTATACTTTGCCCAGGGCTTAATCACAAAGCCATTGTAGTTGGGACTAATAGTGCTGGTTCTTTATGTCTGTCCCTTTGGCGTGCTCCTTCCCTGGTTCTGCATGCCTTCAAGTTCAGGAAAAGTCTGAAGGGATTTCAAACTTCAGAGGAATAGAACTGGTGAACCAGAGCAGAGGAGAGACCAAAAGAGGAGGGGGTACAAGTTTTACAAGGGTAGAAATACTATTTAAAATTTCTTGTAATGATCTAAGAAGTGACTGACTTGTTTTATTACTCAACTGCACGTTTAATTTCTTCTTTCTCTGTGTCTTAATTATCCTGGCAGTTATGGCTGGTGCTGTTACTGTGTAGCACCAGACTACTCACTTGGGGTGGTCAGGGTGTCCTGCACAGGGTTTGTTTTGTGCAACCGCAGGCACATTCCCAACAGCAGAACTTGCTGCTGGGTTGATTATTATTTACTGTCAGTGCAGATTTTCTTTCCATAATGACTTAGTTATTTAAGACAGCTTGGCCCAGCTGGAAGGCTGCAGGTCAGGTTAGGTTTGGTAGACATCTTTGTTCCACCTGTGTGCAGCTGGGAAGGACAGGACATTTTGTCCTATGCCTAAACAAGATCAGGTGCATTTCTGAAAACATGAGTAGCTCTTTCCGTATGACCTGCAGGAGTTTATTTCAGAGTGGGGTGAAGCTAGGCGCTGCCCCTTCTTGCTGAGACTAGTAACTTTAATATCTAGCTGTACTATATAAATATGTAACTTGAAAATGATTGGTATTTGAATTATGATTTATCTTTGATGCCTCTGAAGTGTTTGTAATGATTCATTAAAAGAATGAGGAGTTAACATTCAGGCATGTTTAGTAGCTGAGATGTTTTAGAAGTCAGATTCTATAATGGAACTGAACAAGGAAAACGCTTTAGCAATGATGACATGTCTTTATTACATGGGGCATCTGCTGGGACACCAGAAGGGAACAAAAGTGTCTGTACCTCAGTTGCATTGCAGTGCATGCTCTCAAACACTGATTCTGCTGAAGTGCCCCACATCTAAACCTGATCATAATGTCTAAAATGTACTTCTGTTGCAGGAGCGGATGAATTTGGCACGGCAGATTGAGAAGGCAGAATTTTTCAATAGTCGGGCAAAGCAACACAACTCCTGGCTCCAGCAAGCTGCAGAGGCTCTTGAGATTGATCTTGATGATGACATGTTTATGGGCAAGTAGAAGTGCTTCTTTATGGGTATGCTCAGTTGGTCTCATAACACTCGTGTCCAGAAGAAGACTGGCACAGAAGCTCTTAAAACCTGCAGAGCAGAAGGGGAAGGAAAAGAGCGTCATTACTTAGTATATGGTGTTGCTGATGTTTTCAGGATGGTTGTGCAGTAGATAGTGCTGGAGCTGAGGAAGTGAGGGTGTGACAATTCTGGCAAGTCACAGACAAGCCCACATGTCGTAGGACAAGAATAGTTTAGCTTGTGGCAAACTTTTTAGAGTAATCTAACAGCCCAGTATGTCCTGCTTGGGTCTTATCCCCTCTGTGTCAAAGAAAAAGCTGTTTCTCCACTTCTGCTTATCTCTCCCACCTCCCTGTAGTCAAGCAACAGGACAGGAGCATGACAGCTCTGTGTGGGAACACCCAGGAAGCACTAGCAAACACCAAAAATTATGTGAGCCTTATGTAGGTGTTGTGGTTTCTGTTTCAGCCCAGCCGGTAATAAAGCACCACGAAGCCTTTCGCTCACCCCCCCCCCCCCCGCCCCTGGCCACGTTGGGATGAGGAGAAAATACAAAGGCAGGGTCATGGGTCGAGACAAGGACTGGGAGGGATCACTCCCCACTTATGGTCATGGGCAAAAGACAGGCTTAACTTGGGGAAGAAACAAAATCAATTCAATTTACTACAAATCAAATCAAAACAAGGATATTAGGAAGGAAAACCAAACATCAGAACACTTCCCCCCCNCTGCTCCACCGTGGGGTCCCTCCCACGGGAGACAGTCCTTCACCAACTTCTCCAACATGGGTTCTTTCCACGGGCTGCAGTTCCTCACAAACTTCTCTGGCGCGGGTTCTCTCCGCGGGCTTCAGTTCTTCCCGAACTTCACTGGCGTGGGTTCTTTCCACAGGCTGCTCTCCAGTCACACACTGCTCCAGCGCAGGTTTTTCCCATGGAGTCATGGCCATCTTTGGGAGCCTCCGCTCCACCGTGGACCTCCCTGGGCTGCAGGGGGACAACCTGCCGTCTCACCACGGGCTGCAGGGCCATCAGCCTCCTCAGGCGCCCCTCCTCCTCCCCCTCCTTCTTCACTGACCTCAGTATCAGCAGAGGTGTTCCTTTCACGTTCCCAACCCCCACACTGCTGGTTCCCCTTCTTAAATATGTTCTCCCAGAGGCGCTCTCACCGTCACTGATGGGATTGGTCTGGGCTGCAGAGGTGGGTCTGACTTTTTGGAGCTGGGGGAGCTTCTAGCAGCTTCTTAAAGGAGCCACCTCTGCAGCCCCCTCCCCCACTACCAAAGAAAACCGCGCCATACAAACCCGTAACAGTAGGTTAAGTTGTGTGGGCTAAACGGCCAATACTTATAAGTTGCAGAGGTTTTTGATGGTGTATTAGAAGTATATAATTTCTTATATTTTTAAAATTAAATGTTCTACAGGCTGTGCCTGAGAGAATGTGTAGGGCTATGCAACTACAGGTGCCTGATAGTTTAATGCCATAGAGTTTGCAATGCTCAGATGCACTGTAAAACGCCACATTGTGTTCAAATTTTAGGAGCTGAAGGTGTAATTTCCAACCAGTTCTTTGAAGGCATGCTGAACAGGGGTGCTGCCTGGGTCATTTCAGCTTAAGATGTTTCTAACCTGTTAGCTGCTAAATATGCAGATGCCTTAATTTTTAAGCATGTTCAGATTAATTTTTTTCTTTCCTTTGTTTATGACTGGACTAGCTTGTTCTCAACCACTTTACAAGCAAGCACTAGTCATCTCTGTCCAAACTGTTCAGGAGCGCGCTCAGATAATTAGCACTCTGCTGTCTTGTTTTGACATAATCTGAGTATGCTGTGTTTTGAAATGAGTTTCAAAACAGCACATTCAGTCCAAGTAAGTTGTGGCTCTCTAGTGAAGCACTTTGTAATTGCCACACAGAATCTTGCCAGATTCATGCTTTAATGTATTCAGTCTTCTGATTCTTCCAAAGCTTGTTGGAGACCAACTAAAATCTCAGTCATTCCTCCTGTAAATGAAATGCCTCTTCCACTGTTACAAAGGATTTGGTAATGTCCTTTTAATTTACATTACAGCAACCCTGATTTCATTTATTCTTTCCAGTTCAGGCCTCTGACCATATTAACTATCTCCACTCTTTTCTATGCCCTTCGTTCTCCTATGTTATCAAATCTGAGCACCTTACTGTTTTTTATGTGTAAGGAAGAAGGGGCTTCCTGTTTTACAGGTGCTGAAATGAGGCATGCATAAAGTAACAAAACACACAGAAGAAGCTTCTGTCTGAGCTAGAAGCCATGGGTTAATACCTTATCTTCTGGGCCCCCTTTTCTTTTGTTCCCGAGTCTGTTCTGGGTTGAGAGCCAACTGAATGATTTAGCAAAATGATACCTGGTGTATAGTTTACTCAGTAGTCATGATTCTTCTTGATCCTGCTATCTTGTGGACAGCCTGGGTGATCTGAAAGCGTCACAAATGACTGGAAGACTGTATGGGAGTTGAGTGACCTTGTTAGAGAGAGAATGATGAGATTACCATCTGCCCCTAGCACAACAAAAGCCTGGTGAAAGAGGCCAATGTGAGTTCTTCTCTTGTAATATTCTGTATCTTTGATTTCTGCCCCAAGGAAGAAAAGCTAGTGAGCAAGAAGAAAGCCAGAAGCAAAAGATGCTGAAGGGTATGAAAAAGCAACTAAAACATATGTTGTCCCAGCCACTGTTTAAAGTCCTTATGAAAACCAAGTACCCAACACAGTCTGGAAAACTACTCCTGCCTCAGACATCAGTGGCTATTTCAGAATCTGCTCTGGGTACCGTGTCCAAACAACAAGCAAAGAAGAAGAAATCAATAAAATTAAATTAGATAACTGAGCAAGATCACTCAGTGCGATGGAAGCAAAGACAATCCTTATCAAAGCTGTCAGTGCTTATGGAGGAACTCGGCTAGAAGACACGTAGAATTAGAGGATGTTGCCTGTGTCTTGGTTGTGCAGGCACAAAGCAAAACGTTGATTTAAAGGGCTCTGTTAACATGTGGTTAGTTACTGTTGAATCTTGGCTTGGATTTCGTTTTCTTGCATTCTTCCTTATTTTTTCTTAGTCTTTGCATTAATAGAAGTTAATTAGTTTTGAAACAGTTTTGTTTATTACTCCTTTTTGTGAGATGGGTAAAAGTTACTGGGTAAAATTCACTGTGGGCATGCTCTAATGATAAAATTTGATTTGAATTCTAATGTCCTTAAAGGAAAGGGGAAGGTAGGCTGTATACAGTCCAAGTACAATCTGAGCTGGTGCTAATCGGAGGTTTGGCTTTTACTGCAGCTAGTTCAGTGAGAAAGGCACCAAATACAGGTAGTGTTACCTGCAGGTCTGCAATTCTGGTTATGGAAATCTCTCCCAATTTTCTTTCTCCTCTGATAATAGTTCTCTGTTCTTTTCTCCACTGGGTCTAATTCCCTTAGTCCTATGTTAATATGTTTTAGAATGGGCAAAAAAAGTTAAGGTGGCAATGGGTTAGGACTGATCTTTGGAGATGTGTAGAGTTTTGAGGGAATAAGTGTTGCTACTCACTGTTTTATTAATTAATATTTGGAGTAAAGTCTGTATTTGAAAACATGTTAGAACCATGGCCTTTGCTTTAATGGAAAAGGTGATGATGGTGTGAAATGTCATTTTTGAAGAGTGCTTCATGATAATTATGCTTTTAAATCATTTTAATCTGTCATTGGCAAATAATTTTTAAAACTATTTTTAAAAATAAGTCAGAAAAATATATTTTGCATTTTTGTTAAATATATCTGCTATAAAATCCAAAGCCTGTGTCTGTTTTCAATCACTTGGGATTTCTAAATTCCTCATAGCTGATGCTGTTTGCACTTCGCAGGCAAGGAGAGGGGAAAAGCACCCAAAAGGTAAGACATAGCAGTGGGATCTGTATTGGTGGGAGCACAGGGAGCCTTCACCTGCCAGCTCTAGATCAGGCTGAGTTTTTGTTTCTCAAACAGTATAGAACCAGTGTCACTGCTGTGATAGGAGGCGTCAGTTTATTCAGCTAGTCAAAGAGAAATTTGTCTGTGGAGTTGTGCCCCCTCCAACCACTTGCCAGTTATGTGACAATAGCAAACTCTTTAGTCTTTCATCTATGTAAATAACTGAAGTCCCCCCTACTCCCCCATCTCTGGAGGGCTTTTCTCTTGCTTCCTTGCATTACTGAAGAAGAGCTGTGACAATTTAATCATAAGCGTACAGAGCTTATCAATTATGTATGAAGCTTTCCTTGCAACGCACTGTCTCATGCCCTTTGGAGTAAAGGGGGGAAGTTTTGGAGGGGGAAGAGATGGTAAGGTTCTGTTTCCTCACCCATGTGAGAAGACAACTCCATCTTTGGAGTTAATGTGACATATGAAAAATAAAAGCAAGAATTTGAAGAAAGTTCCTTGTAAGGAAAGCTGAAAAAAGGAACTGAGCAAAGGCAAGCGTGCCTTCTTTCCTTTTCTGTGCCATTTTAATCACATTCTTGCATTACACAAACAAAACTTGCATTGGTTTTGCATCCCTCAAGTAGCTGAAGACCAGGTGGGCCCTTTCTGTGTCTTGTGATATATTTCTGCTTATGATTCATCAGCAAAATCAAGGCTGGATACTGACACAAGAGCTCTGCATCTCTTCCCTTGTCTGAAAATGTGCGTGAGGTAGGACAGCTTTGGCAATTTCTGATGACATGTGATCATGAAGAGAACTGAATTAGGGGACAGTGAGAGTATTGTTATTTCCTCTCCATCATTGCTGTGAAGTTTTTCAGTTTTTACTGTGTTTAATCACCTAGTTCTCACACTCCCACCCCTCTGTCTGGCCCTCAGCCCACTGTCTTGCTAAGTCTCCCCAAGGTGGAGCATGACACTTCCGCTCTCCTCCTTCCCTTCTTCATGCTTGCTTGTGGCATGCTCTGCTGCTGGTTTTCTCCTGCAGCCTCTGATGTGCTCAGTATGAGCTCTCAGTACTGATGCTGCACCCCCACAGGAGCTCAAGCTGAGCCTGGACCCTAAAAATATCTCGGTGTCTTAAAAAGAATACTTGTCTGGTGTCTGAAAGGTCTCTTGTGGCTGCCTGCTTTGCCTTGTCCTTATCTTACCAGGATACCCTGAGTCTTCTACCTAGAGGAAAAAACCTTATACTTGTTTTAGCTAATTGAAACAAATTATTAAACAGTAGCTGGAAAATATTGCCGCTTGGCTGCCCTCCTCCAATGTGAACTAGGTTACTGCAAGGAGAGAGGAACACAAAGGAGAATGTTTTCTCCAGTTCTGATCATTTGCATGTGTATCACTGGTACAAATTGGACATGAAGTGTTTTACATTAAGTATATATGGGCAATTTAATTTTAGTATTTAATGAAATATGTAGCATCGAATGGTTTCTGTAATTCTCTAGTGGCACAGCAGTTACGCTAAGGCCTCAAGTAATCATGTGTTTTGTGGCAGCTTATGTCTGCTAAAATACCCATCAATTAAAGGACTAATTAAGTCTACTTAGGCTGTCACAGCAACTTCCAAGTAGATTAATAAAAGCATGAGCTCAGCAGAGTGTTGGTAAGGGCCAGGCTGATACAGAACAACCAGTACTGCATAACAGAAATCTGAAACCCTAATATCTTCTGAGCCTTCATTTTTATTTTGTGAATACATGGGGCCAGTTGACCTCATCCTTGCCACAGAGTTTCTGGTCTGCCATACTCCTATCAAGAGAAGGAAAAGTCCCTCTGGTTTAAGACATCTGCTAAGGAGATAGTTTGGACAGGATCTCACATGTTGCACAGCAGAGTATCCTGACATTCCCCATGCCTTTTCTTTCTCTCCTCCCCTGGATGTTAATAAAACAGCAAGTTAGCAAAGCAGAAGCTGGAGTGCTGCCTTGCCATATGCCAGCAGCCCAGGCACACAGCTGGCCATGTGGCACAGGGGAGGTAATTTGCACCTTACTGAGAAAGGGCTGGGTACTGCATGCTTAATGCAGTCGGTCTGTGCATCCAGGTCCTTAAGGGGGAAAGAAGATAGGAAAAGGAAACTTCCTGATGATCTTGCCTCATGCTGCTTGACACCAGGAGGAAAATCTGGTAAGAAACACTGTGCTTTCTTGGGTGTTAAAACACTCACTGCTTTGTCCTGTGCTAGCAAGGTGCGTTTTGAGTGCCTGAGCAATTCCACGTTGTTTGATTAATGGCTTGGTGAAAGAAGGAGCTCAGAAGACCATGAGTTGAGTGACTAGTAACAGACTGATAATGTAGCAAGCAACAATATGTAAGTACTACCCAATAGTCCTTGCAGAAAAGTAGGATGTTGTCAAAGGTCATAGGACAAGGGAGAAGGGAAACACCAGACAGACGGGCTGTCTTTTAGGAAATGGTCCTGATTCTGTAACCCTCTATAGATCCCTTTCATGCCCCCTTCTGATACTCAGGCAGATGTTTGGTATTTTTCTGACCTGTGTGAGATTTCATATTCCAGGTTCTTTTTGTGAAAGGTACTTTAAGGCTTCAGTGTTTTCTGAAGTCAATCAAAAGCTGCTCCTGGGGTTGGCCTTATAGAGTGGGTAAGAAAGAGGAAAATAATCTGTGACTCCTGAGGCAAGTTCATTGGCCTGGGGAAGCAAGCGAACAGAGCTGCTATGTTTGTCTTGGAGTTCAGCAGCTCTTGCTGTGAAGCTGGAAGAAATTGTAGCCTGTTTCCAGAGCAACCAACTTTGGATGGTACAAATTGCCTAATTTCTGTAGGTGAGGGCTGCAGTTACAGAACACAGACCCAAATCTTGGGTTGGAAAAGGAGAAAGGGTACTGCAAAGTGCACACGGGCTTTGGTACCACTGGCTAATGAGAGGTCTGATGTTCTTTTATTATTGATGTAATTATATCAGTCTAATCAGTAGTGTGGATGCTTTTATAGGAATAGAGTTTATCTTCCTTTCCTCATGAGAATACCAACCAGTATAAGCAATTTTAGTATTGACATGTGTTACAGATTTATGCATGCCAGTCACCATAAGAGGGTCTGACCCTAGGATCCCTCTGATTAATGTAAAGTCCGAGTGAAGGTTTCCAATTCCTCTTTTATTAATTTGCAGGTTGCAACTCGAGCTGGGTGCCTCTGGAGAGGAACCCCTACCCCAGATCCCACCCCTCAGAAATACCCGTACCACCCAGCACTCGATCCCCAAGTGCAATCACTTAATTCTGGTTGGTGCTTTCTTGGATTTCTTGGTTTACACTGTTGCTAGGCCAGCCTTCTGAAGTTACCTCATTCTCTTGGAATTGTTTCCTTGGTCCTTATCTTCTTCATTCTGCTCGCATCTGCTGGATTCAGCTAGTTCTGTGTTAGCAGCATTAGTTTTACCAAAAAGTTTACTCTCGGTCAGCTCTTGTGGCCTAAGGCTTCAACTACTTTAGCTACTACTGCTAAGCTACTAATGCTAAACAAGACTATTCAGAGAGAAGTGTAGTTAATCAAGTTTTTTCTACAACACAGGACTATAACCTTATTAGATTTTTGTACCAGTATTGGCAATAACAGTGCTGTAAGGGGCAAGGTACAAGGTGCAGTCATTTCAGACTGTTTCTTACAGTGTTACTTCTAAGCTGCCTCAAGTGAGGTCATTTCCATCCTCTCAGTTCTGAGATGACCTCACAGTGTGGTTTTCTTGGCAAGTTAAAAAATTTGTGAGAATTAAATTTGCTGAAATATTTCTCACTATTTTTCTTTGTTTTCCTAGGTTCTCAATCTCCTAAGTTCCAGCTGGAAAAAATTTATTCTTGCACATATATACATGGATAAACATGATTGGAAAGTATGTCCCTTTCATCACAGAAGCTTTAAAAAGTCTATTTTCTAATACATCATTCAATTATATATGTGTATACACATACACGGTGTGACCTAGCTTTTAGCTAATGCAACTACATATATTTATATAAGAAAAAAGTACTGTCATTAGCTCAACCCCCAGGAGTTGTCTCGTTCATTAAAGAAATGAAGTACACATTTACCAAATGATAAATAAATGTGAGAAAATGTTGTCATCACATCATCATTTCAAAAGGAATGAGAAAATCTCAATGTTCAATCCCAATTAAATCTCAGCCAAAAAATGCGCCTTCCTTTAAGCCTTGAAACAGGATCTGTGATACTGACTTAGCTTTCTTCTTCGTATTTCCCACCCAAGGACAACAAAAATTACATTGGCAAAAAAAAAGGAAATGAAGGGAATCAAGACCTGATACTTGGAGCATAAAAACCAGGACAGTTTTATCACGTTGAAATTCCATGTTGTTTTATCCTATTTAAAATCTGATCAATGGCAGCACAAAAATAAGCATTGAGTAACATTTCTCAGGAACTGTTTTATTAGAAAAGGGTACCGTCATTTATCCCAGCACTTTTCTGTACACAAAAGTCTGGGTGTTACCAATAGCCAGGGGCAGCTTTCTGCTTGCAATGAAGAAAATGTTTCCATTTTCCCTTATACTTCATTATACTGGAATGCTTTATTATTTAAAAAAAACCCAAACAACAAACCAAAACCTACACTGTGAGAACTGCCTCTTGTAAGGCATCGGTCTGACTGAGAAAGGTTTATCTACTCTATGTCAGTGGAAGCTGTCTTTATTGTTCCTGCATTTTAATTAAACTGTTCCTCGTAGACAGAGGGTGAAACCAGAATTCAGTTCATGATGAATTACAGCCTCCCAGAGCTGGATTACAGTGCAAAACCAGCCATGAGACACTGGTTCCACTGCTGGGCAAACAATGCCACAAATAAACATTCCTGCTCTTTAGCTTACTTATATTTATGACTATTTTATATGCTCTGAAAAGCAAGTCAGGCTCTTGAATACATGGCATCATTTCCCCAACAGAGGACTAATGCACAGGTACACATGGGGCTGGTAAATGTGCTTTGCTCTACAAAACAGCCAAAGCGGAGGAGTTAGGGAGGAGGGAGTTCAAGAAAAAAAATTTCTGTGACTCTGCAATTGCTAGAGCTACATGTTCTCCCTCTCTGCTTTGTTTTTAAGCTATCAGCATAACTTTTCAGATGAGTTAATGTGAAAAATAAACACTCATTTAGAAAAACTGATTGAGTACCTTAGAGTGTTGGGGGGGAACTGGATTCGAGTGACAGCTTTACAAGTGGTGCTTGCCAGTTCCTGACAGCTCTCATTAGTTACTGATCCAATACTATTAATATAGCCAGAACCACCAGGTGCAGACTGGGCTCCTCTGTGCTGGTTGCTTAACGAGCATCGAGCAAAAGATTGTCCAAGTCCCGTAAGCCTGAGCCCATTTGAGTGTCAAATCATTTGTAATTTTAAAACCTGAGGAATTCAGCAGGCTGCATTGTGTCTAGGGGATAGACAGGCATCTTTCTCAAAACATTAAAAGAATTCTGGCTTTATCTGGTGAGGGGTGAATATCAGGCATTGTGTTTGTGTGCCCCTTGCACAAAAATGCCACAATACTTCAAAAACCTTTCTCAGGTTCTGGAAGGAAACCTTCAAATTCAAAAGGCTGCTGCTGTTGTGAGAAGTAAACAGGGCTCTCTGCTTTAGCCATTGGCTTTATCCATCCTGGCAAACCTGATAGTACATTTTTCCCTACCCAGTACTGAATTTTAAGTAAACAAACCCACTTTGCTGTTGGATTATAAAGTTCACAGCACATTGTAGCAGTGGATACATTGAGAGATAAGCTGGTACAGTGATTAACTCCCATATTAGTTTCATGCAGAGGTCTCTTATGGAGATACAGTTTTGTCCCATGTACAAAACTTGATCAGAGTGATGATGCTGTGAGCAGTGGTTGCTCTGCTTGTGGAATCCTACCTCCTTGCAAGAAGGAACGGAAATATGGTAAGATGAAAGGAAAAGCCTTGCTCTCCTCTCAGTTCTGCTTCAGCATCTTACATCTCCAAGTCCCTCACTACTGGCTGTAGTTACCACCCCACCTTTCTGCCCCAGTTCCCTAGGCATTATCACAGTAACAGAGCATGAGTTGTTACTCTGTCTCTTGTTGGTTCTTACCATGGCTGAATATAAACCCCTATCAATCCCTCTCTTCTTTTTACATTTGCAGTTTTCTTCATCTTTATTTATTGAACTTTTGCACTAAAACCAAGTCTTGTCAGGTGTCCTTGCATTGCAGTGATTGAGAAGACAAGAAGAGTTCCTGAAAGATGATAAATACTTATAGTAACTACATTCCTGCTAATTCACTTCATGGAAACAATAACAGAGCAAACATCTAAGTTGTTAAAATGTCTCTTGTTAACATGGTATTTTTTAAAAAATTCACAATAGGACAGTGCTGTTTGAATTTAAGTCACTAATGCTAGGGGATTCCTAGTCCGGGTAATGCATTTCCCTTCCGTGTCTTCCTCTTCCAAGCAAAATCCTCTGTACCTGCCTGTCAGCTCCTCTCTGGAAAGAGCCTCTTCAATAGCCCTTTTCCCAAGCATGCAGGAGCACATTAAGGGGAGCTAAGAGAGGCCCTAAGCTTGGCCCTTCTTCCTGTTAATCCAACATTAACGCAATAGCTATTTATATTGCGGAAACCTGCCGCATTTCCTCCCCTGTACAGCTAGCATACCTTGCTGCTGAGCAGAGCGAAATGCTGACTACTCCCATCACCCTCCCGCTGGTGACAGCTCTGTGTCTGAGCTGGCCTCTGCTGGCACCCACCTCCACCTCACCCATGGCAAAGAGGAACAGAACTGGGGGAAGTCTTGGGACAGACCAAAACATTGACAGGAAAAGTGAGAGGAGGGGCTTTTCTGGAACAGTGGAGTTTGTTTCAGCTCTACTTCATGCTCCACCGGCCACAGCCATATACCAGTAGGAAAGTTTCCTGGAGTGTTGCTGATTTCTCAAGAGTATTACCTTTGCCCACATTTTGTCCCATTTTCTGCAACTGGCTGTTGCTCCTTGGCTTGTTTCTCTACAGGAAGGAGTTTCTGGCCAAGCAGCTGATCCATCTGGCTGTTAGTAAAACAGAGCTGCAGCCACCAGGCGTGCTGCAGCATCGCCTGGAGGTGCATCAGGCAGGAATGCTCACCTTCAGCACCTCTGCTGCACATGACTCACTACCTTAATACGGTGTTCAGCTGCTCCAGCCCTAAGCACAGCAGCCTGGCTGTGCTGTCTGTTTTTTTTTCAGCCATACTAAAAGCATCACATGGCATTAAAGATGTTTCAGGCTGTTGCGTGTAGCAGCTTTGATACGCTTTTTAGGTTCCCATCAAAATGTCAGTGCTGTTTGCAGGCGTTTTACTTAGCAAGTGACTCTCCTGTTCTGCATGTGTTAGGCAGAGCTCATCGACAGCTTGTGTGAACAGGTCAAAGGCCTGCCCAGGCCAGTACCCCCCTCCTGCAGGAGGCAGCAGGTTCTGTATTTCAGGGAGTGTATTTCAGGGATTTGTTGATCCTCTGCAAACAACAGGGGAGGACTTTTCTGTAATCCTTAAGCCTTTTTGTGTCTTCTGAAGCCATACAGATGCGATGTCAGATAAAATGCTCTATTATTTCTATTGGCTTGGAAAAAAAAAAATCAAAACTGGTGTCTTGCTTAAACAGTTGTAGTAAAATTCAGACTTACTGGAATTGGTGGGTTTGGGGGGACTATTTAGTGTTGGGGTTTTTTTGCCTTCCTCTGTGTTGTGGAGTACGGTGACTTTTTAGATGAAAACATCTACATGATCCTTACAAAACTCTCTGCTACAGCAGGAACCACCGACACCAAAGACGCCTTTTTTCCTTTGTTCTTTTCTGGTCACATGTAGTTTTGGCATCTTGTACTGAAGATCCTCAGTTTGCTGCAAATAGGTGAGTAAGGGTTTTGTGGGCTCTGATAAGTAGAGGCCATCACGCTCATGCAGACCTGTCTGAATAGAGGCTTATGAAAGCTGTGATTAAGTAGAGGCTTATTAATTAGAGAAAAGGCAAACATATTAAGGCATGTCATGCTTGATTTACCTCTGGTATAACAACTGTAATATCTGTTTTAATGGACATTTGTGTTTTCTCTCAAGATGGAAACATCCAAGTGCTTTGAAGCACATAAAAAGACATTGAGGGAGTTTTTAATGCCACCTGAGTTGAATTTCATTGCATTGTTCTCAGAGGGCAAAACTACAGCACTTTCTTTTTCATAGGTAACAGGAAAAGAGATGGGCAGAAAGTATAACTTACCTGTGTTCATCTCTGCCTGGTGTTTAATGACTTGACGATTGTGTGCCTATGGATGCAATAGCGTTTGTGCGTCTTCCTTCTCAGGTATATCTTTACCCAGCTAAAGTTATTAGCAATTAGCCAAGTAATGAGTTTCCAGAATGTCTTTATCGCAACCGTGGGCTGCTCCGAGTGGGACGTTTCTGTAGTGAGGCAGAACAGACGCTAGATGGCACAGAAGCACTTGCAAAGCAGGAGGGAGGCTGCGCTGGGCTGCGCTGGACTGGACTGGGCTGGGCTGGACTGGGCTGGGCTGGGCTGGGTTGAGCCTCGGGCACCCTCCCCTCTCCCGGGGGCCGAACCAGGGCCGCTGCACCGAAGACGGCTGGGCGGCAAACGTAAGGGACTGGGACCAGTGTAACTGTGAACCGTCGGTGTGGTACATACACCCTGCTTCGTTAGCCTCGGCAAGAGGTGTCACAAGCCAAGTTTATGTATCTGTAAATGTTCCTCTTTCTGGCTCGCGGGTGAAATTATGAACATTGGATATTTGCATAGCCCCTTTTACTTGTCCAAAATTAGCTTTTTTTTGGTAACTCGTTTATCTCAGCAACAAAGAACATGAAGCAGACTAGATTTTAGCCTCACTTAAATCCTCAGTATTTTGCATCCATTTTGCTCTTGTGCACTTACGTTGACCTGTGTATGTTCAGTCCCGGAGATGAAGATGATCACAGTTGTCCTTTGTAATGAGATGAACAAACCCCTGTTACCGTTCCAAAGCTGTCCAGACAGCATTTCTGGATTGTTTTCCCCGTGCGCCTCCTGCCTGAAACAAGGGTATTTTAACCCTCCACACTTTTCTTGGTAAATGGCCTCAGCAGATACCTCTTGTGGGTTTCTTTTTTTGGGAAATATCGCTCAGGTGCTTCACTCATTGGTACTTACACTCTATAGACTCCTAGTTGCGATGGTCACACAGGCTGAGACCAGGTCTCCATTTATGCTGGTTAGCTGCATGCAGATCTTGCGTGGGGCAGCAGTGGGGCCATGGGAGATTGGGTGCATGCAATGGGGCTGTTTGCCAAGCACATCTTGGGGGTGGTTATCCACAGGTATGACCCAGAGGTGACATTGCTACCCTCTGTTGGGCTTCCCCCAAGAAGCTGGAGCAGTTGGATCCCAGTTTGCTCAAGTTCTGTTGGTGCCTGCAAAAGTATAAACCCAGGGAAAAGCTGTAGGGATGGGCTCTCTAGCGAAGTCCCCATGTCCCTCTGGGGCATTGGGCACATCCACAAAAGACAGCAGGGGATGCTGCCCACAGCACCTGCCCTCTCCTGGCTTTAGTTTCTTGCTCTTCCTCTAAACACTGGTAGTAAAAGAAACCTAATCCAGAAGCCAGGCTATAAAAAGAGTGAAACAAATAGAGCAAGTACAGCATCTGCTTGCACCTGATAAATGCTCCCATTTTTCAGCAAACAATGATTTAGGGATTCCCACTTCTTCACTTAGTCTCACGCTGCAATCCTGGAAAGCCTGTTCAAGAGCTGCAAGAACCCTTTTGTGGGATGACTGGATTCAAGTCATGGCTGTTACAAATATGGGGGATATTAAAACTAAGAGGAATCTACCAGATACTTTGTCTTAAGTTTTACTCTTGAGCTTCATAAGCTTTTATACAGTTAGTGCTCATATTCAGTTTTATGTACTTTTGTTGCCTGAGAGTAAATCAGTCAGTACTTTTTTGCTGTCAGTATTCAATGTTTTCAGTAGTTTTCCCAGTTCATAGGGCAGAAGCCCTACTTAAAGTTTTCAGTTCTTGCTCATGTTCCTATGAAGGTGTGAGAGTATGAATCAAAAGTAGGCTGGATTTAATGCAATCCATAACATCAAACACTATCCAGATTTAATTCTCTCTAACACATTCACTGAGTGACAGTTAAGTAACACAAAGATGCTTCTTCAGCTAGGAAACTGAACTTAACTATGATGGTGCATGTTTGATTCTATAATGGTGATAAGTATCTTGTTTTAATGAGATACGCATGTACCAATTCTGTAGCTGCTGAGGGCATGCAGCCGTTTGGCAATAGGCTTATTAGTGAAATGTAGGAATTGTTTTTGTCGATTGCAGCAGTAGACCAGCTTCCATCTCTGACAGCGGTCAGAAGCACCTGTTGAGAAGGAATATTGCAAAAAAAACCAACAACTGGTGACAGGCAAATGTGGGTTAATCAGCCCTCCATCGAGGTCTTGCACTGATCCCAGAAATTAGAGATTGGAGTAATCTTTGAAACACAAGATTCTTAGTGTCTGGTGTACTTCATGAGAGATTGATTTTTATCCTATTCTCTTCCCATTCCTTTCCTTCTCTTTCTCCTGTTCCTGGAGAATATATTTTGGGTAGAAGGGATATGGTTGCTGTACATGGAACACAGTACGTGATGGGAAAAATCTTAAGCATGATGGTCTTGCTTCATGAATACAAACTTTTTTTTTCAAGCAGTTAGTTTTGGAAATGGATACAGCTTCATCAGATTGCTATCTCACTAGCTGATGCCTTTTCATTAGTGTAAAAATAAAACACAGTCTTCTTGCTGCCCTTTCCATTAAGTAATTAATAGTAATTAAAATCTTGTTTAGGATTTCAATATTCTTGATGCCTTTTTATATTCATTTAACAAAATCAGTCTTGCTTAAAAAGTATAAAACTTCAAGTGTTTGACCCCATTGCTCTAATACCGAGTGAGCTTCAGATTAAGTTTCAACAGTATAAAACAAGATTTGAATCGCTTGGTTTGAGGCAAATCTGTGTTTGTCCATCTGTCTTGGATCTTGGGCTTGGTAGTCTATGTATTACTTTATGCCTTTGACTTGTAGGGTCCCTTCATGAAGCACTATGCATGCAGGTAGTAAACAGAGCCAACCAAGAAGTGAAAGGTCATGGGACATTTTTAAATTTAAAAAAAAAAAAACAACTGGTTTTGATCCAAACTGGGTGGAAACCAACATTTTTCTGAATTTCCAGCAAACAGAAACCTCTGCAGTCTGTGGCATGGCTGGCTGGAACTGATACACTTGTAGTTCCACTGCTAACAGCATCTGTCAGCGTCCCAAGCAGCTGCAGGAGGCTCCTGAAATCCCCACGCTGGGGCAGACCTGCTGGCATGTCAGAATCCATCAGCCCCAGGGTGGGTGTCAGGAGCACCTGTGCTGCAGCCATGACCTGTCAAAGTGCCTCAGCTTCAGTTAAAATTTTTCAATTAGAACATTGCCTCTATTGCCAGTAAATGCATTATTTTGTTCTACCTTAATTTGGCTGATCAGAGGTTAACTGATGTTCCTATCCAGGCTTTCTAGTCGTTTAGGAATACAGTCCTTAGCACCATGTATTTGTTGTTCTCATCGTCTCACTGCTATTCTCTGGGATATCCAAAAGGCACTTCTCCACTTAGCTATTCCAGGCACCTTGGAAGCTGGCAACGCCACCATCTGTATGGAGGAGTCCCCTTCCTGCAACCAGTTTTACTAAGGAAGGCAGGCTTCCAAGGCAGTGGTGTGAACTCACCATTACTAGCAGTCTGGTTACTGCAAGTGTCTTAACTGCGAAGCTTCTGCAGTTTTTCAGAAGCCTTAGTGGATTAGCCTTAGTACCATTAATATTCTTTTACACTTTTTTCTTTTGTGCTGTTGCTTAATTGCTCCCAAAGACTGTGACCACTTAATATTTTTGAACATAAGATTTTAACTTGAAGTTGTTGTTCAGCTTGTGCAATAGAGTTTAAATATGACCAATCAGCTCTCCAAATCAGCAGCTTTAAGTCAGCACAATTACTTCCACTGTATAAGGTGGTAAGCTTACTCTGCTGTAATATGGATAACTATGTGATATAGGAAGCACTTTATAAGTAACATGCCTGCTTTGTATTTCTGCATTATGCATTTTTATCCCAATGTATCCCAAGTCACCAATATATCCTAAACTGAACCATGCAAGCTATTGTTCTCAGGGAAGGGAAGACCACATCTTAGGTCATGACAGTCCTCTTGACTTTTGGAGGAAAGACAAAGTTCAAAGCATCCATCCAGATGTAACACAGCTGGAATGGTATTGACGCCCGATTATATCCCCATTTCACTGAAATGGTAAAGCCAGCATTCAGTGGTTTCTTAATAGCATTGTTAAACACTTCTCTGATTGAGAAGTGTATTGATTCCTCTGTACCAACATGGAATGTAGCTACTGCTCATTGTAAAATGGGGTTAATTCTGGAAATAGGCTCAGTAGCCATGGCATGGAAGGGAACCTACACGACATTAACGCAAACTTTGTACAAATAACCTTGCCATCCTCCTGAGGCCCACACTAAAACTAAACAGCTTTGCCAGAGCCTGGAAAAATCTAATTCTTCTTTTAGCTTGTGTCTTTTCACATCATAAAGCAGTCTGGAGATTTCAGACCTACCAGCTTCTGCAAACAATCTGTTAAATGAGAAACAACCCTTTCATGTAGAGAGCAGAAAATGAGCGGTTGCTTGCACAATCCTGTTTTAGGGAAAGAAGATAAAATGTGGCATAACCAATCAGATAAACTGAGCTGCCCAAGCTTTGGTTACTGCTTTCTTCCATTGCCTGAGATGTGCAATTTTGATGTTAAGGAAGATCTTTTGTGAATTCCCAGCAAAGCTGTTTGTTCCCTGTAGAGAGGCCAGTTACAAGTTCAGGATCTGGATGGTCCTGCTCCCCCCATCTGTCTCTCCTCTTTCCTCCCTTCCTCTTGCCAAGTAAACAACCAAAAGCCTCAGCAGGGTCACATTTACTTTCTCTCTACAGATTCTGGCTGGCTGCTGGAGAAAAACTGTGGCTCTAAACTGACTGTGACCAATGATAAATCACGGAATGGGTCTTCTTTTCAGTTGTGCTGAATCTCCTTTGAATTGCTCCAGCAGCAAATGCACCTGCTGCATGTCCTTTCTGAGAGGGGTTCTCCATGGTGGGTATAGCTGCAGAACCACCTCTCCTGCTCAGGAATGCCCGGTGGGGAAGGGGAGCAGAGGGCTGGGAGTCTGGTCATCCCTCTTCAGTCCAGATAAGCTGGGCTAGCATCAACAGCATGTTCATGCAGCAGGCAACGATGAGCAGCTGAAGGCAGAAATCTCCATGGAAGCTGGAAGAAGATGGTGGGGAACTGCAGGTGAGGAATAGCAGTGCTTGGTTGCCACTGCCCTGCACCCAGAACTGGTTGGGGCTGGTGCAATTTGGTTGCATTTTACACACTAAGTAGGCTAAACAAAGGTGCAAATAGGAGGAATGAAACTTTTCTGACTTTTGTCCATGTATTTGTCAGGGCTTCTGATTTATGCCAGAGGAACCAAGTCCGGCATGGGCACCAATCTGCCCTGTCACAGAAACAAAGACCACAGCAACTTCAAACGTTTGGTTTTCTTATAGAAAAGGGACTTAGGGTGGCCTGAAGAAAAGAATAAGGAAACAAAAATGATATGCAGCTGTTTCCAGTTTTAATTGAAATCCTTTGAAGCATTGTGGTAGGAGAGGGGCAGCGAGGGAAATTGTTGCTGAAATGGAAATGTCTCATTCAGTGGAAAATTCTGACTGAATTTCCAAAACCATGAAAGACTGCAGTCAAAACAGGAGCTGTAATGCCTCCTAAAAGTCGCATTTTACATTTGCAGCTGTCATTCTCATCTTAGGGCTGGGATCCTGAGATGACCCCTCAGCGTCCTTGTCCAGGGAGGCCCTGGCCTCACTCCCTGGGGGGAGAAGGGGAGATCCTGACCCCTAGGAAAGCTGAAGAATACAGGGAGCAAAGTGCAAGTCTAGTCTAAAGACCCTGTGACTTTTTCAGGTATTTACATATCTGTAGTATCTCAAAGGGCAGTTACATTTTCTATCAAAACCCACATTTTTGGGAAGTCTTGTTTTCATTCAGAAGCAGTTTCAGTGTTAGCAGTGCCTATTAGCAGTGGTTCTGTTAACAAGATTCACTCCAGGACTGGTGCATGACAGCCTTCTCCATGTGACTGACGCTTTGTCCTTTCATCTGCATGAAGCTGGCTTTATCCACAGTGATAAACATGGGAGGTGAGACCCATGCAGCAGTCTTGGGCAAGGATGCTCGGAGAAAAGAGAGGGCACCAGCAGATGGGCAGAGGCAGCCAGAATGAGTAGGATGTGCCCAGTCACATCTAAATCCTCCTTTTTAAGTCCCAGTGAAGCTGATAACATAAGATACCCATGATACGACCCACGGTAAATGAAACCTTGCAGAGCTCTGTGGTGCTGGCTGTCCCTTCCATTGGCAAAGCACACTGCCCCTCAGCAGACTGACCTGGACAGAGTTACTGGGGTCGTGTTTTCACATGCATAAACTGTTCTTCAATCATTTCTCTTAACACATCAGCAACAAAACCACTTGCCTTCCTCAGGCCTTTAAAAACTTTCTTATTTTATTCTTCATCTTACTGTACAACTTAGCTTGCTGTCAGTTGTTGTTCTGACTTTGCCCTGGGTTGGTTGTACAGTAGTTTGTTATAAAGGGGATGTCTTTTAAAGGTTGCTAAGATGTGAACTGAGCTTTGATAATTCCTATTTATCAAACAATATCAGCTTCCAAGTACTATTGAATTGAGCCTTCAACACCAAAGGACAATCCATGTCCTCCACATGAGCACAGGTGGGGTGGTTTTGGTGGTTTTGTTTTGTTTTTTTTTTAATATCTGTACAGCCCACAGAGGTACTGGTTTATTCAGGGTCTTTAACTGTACAGCAGCACTGTAAGTAGTAACTATATTATCAGAAAATAATTTAAAAATCTGATATGTGGAACTTAGCAGAATCGGGGGTGAATGAATCAGTAAACTGCTACATCACACTTTTCTGAAAGGAGAAACAATTGCTATTTGTTTTCCAGTGGACTGACTGGACAGACATAGGGCTGTGATACTAGCTGGAGAAAAGGTATTTTTCTCATCCTCTGTGTGATCAGAAGGCAATTTTCATACAAAACATCGTCCAGGGCAGTCCAGTGAGCAGGCCAGTCCTATCCAGCCCACTGTCCTGTGCTTTGGATAAAAAGCCATCACTACTGCACCCTCCCTGGAGAGCATGGCAGGACCAGAGACAAGCTTCTCACCGGCAAGTGCCTATCCAGGAGCTTGGCAATATGGGTCCCCATCTCCATGTGACTTTAAGGGGTAGCCACATTGATGTGAAAGTGGATTATGCTGTTTTGGGCAATGGTACTACGTTGCTCCCTGCTAGCGGCTTTTCAGGTTCAGAGGGGTTTTCAAATGCAATATGGTGCCTCCTGTGAAAGGAACGCACTGCTGGGAACTGAGAAATGCAGGTTCAAGTCCCCAATGTCCCAGGTCAGCTATTTAGCACAATTTAGCTAAAAAAAGGCCTGTGAAGTGGGACCTGATCCCAGAGCTGGGTGCTTGGTCCCCTTTGCTCAAAAACCCCACACTCACTGTAAGGCATTACCTAAAGATTGCTGCTAGGGACATTATGGAAAGAGTTTGTGTGATCTCCCTTACCTTCCTGTAGCTTGAGCAGCGGATTTGGGATTGAAGGGAGGTGGTGTTTCCACCGAGGAGCCAGGGCCACCGGCTTCCTAGCCCTACATGTAGCCAGCCCCAGAACAGAGCAGCAGTCACTGATTTTTTTAAAGCACTGCAGCACAGGGACACAGCGTTCATCTCTTATCTATGGCATGGTGATTAGAAATGAATTTGAGGCTCTTTCTCTGTCCTCAGGTTGAGAGGTCCAAACTACATTTCATGGCAGTGCCTGGTGGAAGCAAGTGGTGGAAGCAGTACCAAGCGCTGCTTCGGCAGCTGCCCAGGGTGGACCTTGGGATTCACAAGGCAGGAAGGGAGCAGGATCTGCAGCACAGTGGTGGGATATTTTGGAGAGCCTGTGTGAATCTGCATTCTTGGGCTCTGGGCCCAGCTCCACACCTGCCAGCTGAGGCACCAGTGCTAGCAGTAACCAATACTTGCCTACCTGTTCTAAAGGTTAGCATCTTTGGCACCAGTGCCACTCTTTGTTGAGTTCAGCAGTAAGCACGGGGCATGAACATTACTCAGCTGCTGTCCCATAGGGCTTTTACTAGCTGGATAATTCTTGGTGACTCAAGGAGGGCTGATCTTGAGAAGTGGTTTGATGCCAGAGCTATTAAAACTGATGCTACCTTTGGACAGAGACAAAAGATGAGTTTGAGGCTAGATCTGAAAGAACTTGATGCTTCCTGCAATGAGTGCCCCTAGCTTCATCAGTTGGTGAGTCACTTAGGAGTGTCTAATTCAGTGACTCAGGAAACAAAACTTTAGCAACCAGCTCTCCTGTTTCGACTGGTGTGAGGGAGAAGTCAGGGGCTTCTTTCACTGCAGCCTCATGCAAAGCAGTGTCAGATGCTTCCTTTCCAATTTGCTAGTGTTTTCCAGCAAGCTTGTTCTAGTATAGAGATTTGGCAGCCTGCAGGAGAGCTGTGAATGGAACATGCTGTTATGACACTGGAAGTCTTGGGAAAGACGTTCACCAGGCATAAGTCAGTAAAGCCCCTGTGTTTTATTGGTAATGAATCACCTCTCATACAGAGTGATGGATGCTGTTATAACATAGTGCATCCTGTGTGTTTACTGACCAGTACCAAAGTACTGCCATGGGAAGTGCGATGCTGGGTTCGCATCTTGACCTTTCTTGCTCCTCCATTTCTGCTCACATCATCTGGCCCTGGAGAGCCTCTGCTCCTGATGCCCTCCTCTACCTCTTCCATCCCAGAGCTGAGGAGCCCTCCAGGGTTGGACTGCTGTCGCAGAAGGAGTGTAGGAAGGAGGATTAGGGAAAGAGAATTGTACCCCACTCTCCTCTTTTGTCTGCTGGTGCTCTCGGAGCTGCTGGTTGGTCTCAGCCCTTGAATAATGGACTGGGGATGGGGCTGTGTGCACTGAGGGGAGGGGGTTAAGAGCCAGACTCAGTGCAGCCTTGTTTGACTCCAGGTTCAGGGTGAATTTCAAGGGACTAGTGTAAACCCCATGGGCAAAGTGAGCTGGATGGAGCGAGGAGCTAGCGTGAGGAAACCAAGAGGCCAAATGCCTCTGAACCCCACTGCCTCACACTGAAAAGGCTCTGAAGTATCCTGATATGGTTTGGGCACTGTGAGTGATGCCAGATTCTACTTTTTCTCACGACATTGTATTATTCCACCACTGCCCACCAGTAGCTTGTTTTGTACCTTCTTCATAGCATCTTGCACTGAGTCTAGTCTCCAAAACCAGTCTGCAACTTTCCAGATTCATCAGGCTATGTCGCTAAGTGTACGATATTAATTTTTTCAGAAGTGAATCCTGATAATGAAAAGGAGCGGATTCCTCTGCAGGAAATCATTAATTGCCTCAAGTTCCCTCCTAACCTACAGAATCTGAGTCTATAACTGCTCTCCTCAGCCTGTGCCCTCACCGTAGTCTCATCATGCGGCTGTGCTGCCCTTTGCAGGCACACACTGTAGCCAGAAATGCAGGCAGAGTGGATCAGAAAAAGTGAAGAAAGGAGTCTGTTTCTGTGCCCCATTAACTAGTCTTGGACAGTACTGGGATTATTTATTATTATTAACATATCCTACCTTCAGGATTTCCTGCCCTCACTATAAAATGCATATAGATGCAGACTAGGTCCATGATCTGGGTTTTGAGACCTTAGGCTGAACTGATTCCCTCCTTCCTCTTTATTTTTGCAAGGTAAAATAATTTGTCTTGTCTCAGTAGGGCCAGAATTTTGACTGAAGATTGAGAAAGCTGAGGCAAGGTTCAGAGTTAGACCCTGTTAGCTGTAACAGCTTGGGAACTGTCTTTGGACGCTATTCTTGGCCATTTCCCTGGCTCCTCCTCTGACCAAGCACTGCTCTGTGTCTCTGTTATCTCTCTGTTAAGACAGGATTATTCTGCTAAACCACTTTAATACAGGGCTTTGGGAGAGGCTGGAGAAAGCCCTTGAAATATTGATGGAAAAACCATTGCAGTTCTCACTTTCTAGAAATGTCCATATATAGCTAAACTTAGGCAGTCTCCAAGTGGATTTGTTTATCCCAGCAGAGTGCATGCTCTGTGGTTTTCTCCAATGATACTCGTCTCCTCAGGTTTACATTCCCAGGAGCTGAATCCTGAAAAGATCAGCTTTGAAGAACATGTTGTGACGTATCTTGGCCAAGAAGTGCAAGTCTCCCTGTCCTGGCTTTATAACCTGGCTGTTGTCAGATCACCTAAAAGCAGCCTAATCCACCACCATTAGTGTTACAGACTGGCAGCAAGATGAGACTAGCAATGTTTTGTGCAATGTGCATACCATGCATGCATAGGTGCATGTGCAGCTGCTGATACATAACCCTTTTTAGCACCTTTCTCCACAGTATTTCAGTTCTTTAATGTATCTATTAACTTTCAGAGAAAATGTGAGAGGTGGAGAAATATTGTTCTTCGAGGGGAAACTGAAGCATAGCATCCTATGACTTTTCCCCAGTCTCTTCGTAACTTGCTGGTAAAAGCTGAGGGACAGTTTGGATCTCCTTGTTCCCAGCTGCTTGTGCAAGACACTGCCCGCTGCTGCGATATTCCTGATCTTGTCAGTAATGCTGCTAGTCTGGGTAGCACTGCGTTTGCCAGAGTGCTCTGCTGAGCAGGGTGAGTTGCTGGGAGTTTAGCTGACCATGGATGGGGTTGTACGTGCTCTTCACTGAGCAGTGCCGCACATGTGCCATGCTCAAAGCATGTTTGTTACTTACCTGCCTCATGTCCAGGCTTAATAGCAAACCTACCTCCTGCCAGGGCTGCCTATGATGGGGTGGCTGACAGCAGCTTGCCTTGTTCCTGGCTCTGCCCCGGCACAAAAGCCTTGTGTGAATTTCTGCCCCCCACAGCGAGTCTAGGATTGCCAAGTTCCCAGAAAAGGCCATTCCTCCTGTGGTGAGAGAGCAGGGCTCCAGCCCAGTACAAATCCCTTTGGGAGATCCTCTTTTTCTTTTGGGAGCTTCCCAATGACGCTGCTGCTCTTGCCCCTGTCCCTGTTTCCTCCCTGTGACCCCAGCTGGCCTCTGTGCAACCCACTCACCTGCTGTCTGAAGTGACCTTTCTCCTGGGTGATGTGTAGCTCCAGCTCTTTGGTTTTTTCCAGGAGCTGTTGCCCATCGTCTGAGGCAGGGAAATCAGTATCTAGATGAAGAAAGCAGAAAGCTCACCCAGTGTTTTGCTTCTCACTTGCAGAGAGGTGGCCAGCTGTGATGGTTTTCACTTACCAAATGGCTTTCCAAGTGACTGTAAGTGTCTCTGCAAATTTACCAAGCCTGCTCCTGGGGCTGGGCTGGGACAAGTGTAGGCTAGGCTGGTCCACAAGCACAAAAGCTCTGCAAGGGGCTGTGCATCTCTGCCTTTGCTGGCAGGGCCGCCTTCTTCCCTTACCACCAATGCTGAGGCAAACCTCAAGCAGCTCTGGTGTCAGCATTTGGCCATTGCCGAGCAGAAAGGTCAGTGCCGGGAGGAGTGCCGCCCGGGCACAGCCCAAGCCCAGTGGGTGTCACTTGAGCCTCCTTGGGATCTGGCCTGGAGTATTGGATCCAGGGCGATGATCTGAGGAGACAGGCTTTTGTGAGACTGCTTTCTCTTCCCAGTAAGGGCATGGTTTCTCAATTTAACCCAATTAAAATAATGATTAAGGATGATTGATTTAACAAAAAATATCAGGAGTAATCTTTTAACCATAGCAATTGGCTTCAGTAGCAGCATTTTTTAAACATGGCTCAAAATTAGGCTTCAGTCACCATGTCTGTGTTTCACTGTAGCCTGGATTGCACTTGGATCCCCTCCAGGAACCCACTTGATATCCATGAGAGACTTCCAGCAGAGAGGGAATCCAGACTGTGCAGTGGCTACTGACACCACTCATTTGACAACAGGGATTTTTCTCTAGCTTGTTCAAATAAGGGGGATATATTTTATATTTACAGTCAGCAATAACTGCAGAAACATTCCCCTCTTCTGCTGTTATATGTGAGTCTGGGCCATAAGGATTTCTTGCAAGAAGATAGCATTCAGCACCACAAAGAATTTGTTTTTTAGGTGGTGTGACTCTGTTGACCTAAATACCACCCTATAAACCATAAATAACATGCTTAACAACATTATGATTTTTGTGGTATCATGTTCCCATAGCAAGGCTTCAAGGTCATGCTGGGTTTTTTGTAGTCATCTGACAAGATGACTAAATTCTTTATCACGTTCTGGTTTGTGGCTGAGAGAGTCTCCTGCTTCGTGATAATAGCTCTCACCATGGGGTCCCCACCATGTTCCAAATAATCAGTAGAAAGGCACAAGGGAAATGGACCACAAAGTGGATATAGGTGCCACCTACCTTATTGTCCTATCTTTGCACGGTAGGGGCCAAATCCTGCTGATGTGCAGATTTCTTCCTGCAGGATATGTTATTCTGACTGCTCATGGACCTCTGAGGAAGTGCCTGCACCTTACAAAATCCATGAAGGACCAGGACCTCTGCATAATAACCTAATCTCACTGATGGAGAATGTGTCTAGCAGTGGAAATTGATTCAAGATGACTAGTTAGGAGCACTCATATCTCAGCACGCAGCTTGCTCCCCTTTACTGTTTCTGGAGGTCATCTCAACAATCATGAATTCCAAAAATAGAAATGGGGAGTTCTTTGTACTTGCCAGTTTTTAAATGCGGGAGTTTCACATTTTCAGGTTCTTTCCCCGCAACTCTGAAGAGGCTTGAAACAGATTCCTTAGGAAAAAAACACACCGTGTCTCCTTCCCCACCCCTACCTGAACAGTGGACACCACTGCTTAATCTGCTGAGTCCAAAGCATCAGCTAGGCTGAGGTATGAGAAAATTATGTAAAGAGCCTCTGCTGGTGGATGTCTGACAAAAGGAAACAAACCTGTTTTACTCTGAGCATGTGGTAAGGTAGGAAAATAAGGCAGCTGAAGTGATTTCATTTCAAGGTTTTGTCAGGGAGATGTATTGGATTCATACATCTACTACTGAGGGTTTTAAGCTTCTAATTCCAGAGAATCAAATATCTGGAAAGGATGGTGATAAGGATGGAAAGAAGGAAAACTCTTCACCAGGTGAGGTCTTGCTCCGTGAATAGAGAGTGAATACAGCCAGAGTCTGTAGTGACCCAACAAGGAAATTAATCCAGTGTGAGACTTCACACCAGTGAGTAAAAAGGTTTTTTAAGAGAACCGTTTTGATTTGGGGTTTGGTTTGGGTTTTGTGGGTTTTTTTGTTTTGGCAGTTAGGGGTTTTTTTTAAGTCTGCCTGGGGACTTCTGTGTCCTTTAAACAGGCTATTCCTTCAAACAAACTTGACCTCATAGTGAAAGCAAGCCAGTGACTTTTCATGGCTCAAGGTCTAAATGTTGCCAAGAGATAAACTATTTATAGGCTTAACACCTGACTAGGTGTTAAATAGCTCTTGCTGATAAACCTTTTGGTGCAGAATTATCACTTCAGAGACTGGACTGAAAACCCAGGGACCTGGAATGCTCGAAAGGGCTCAGGTAGGATTTAAGATGCATTTAACAAAGTGCATTTAATGCATCTTCAGTAAGGTATGTGTAACTCAGCAGGATAAGAGACTTGGGCAATAATAGATAGGTCCTTTACCTGTATGTAAACAACGCATCAGTGAATTTACTTAAAAGAAAATCACCTAAGTATTTAAATACAGTACTAAAACACAAATGGATTTATCTACGCCAAATGAGACTTCTGCAAGCTGGCTCTGTGTTTAATATCCTCCACTGGGTGGTGGCCCCCCTCATTCTAACACAAATATTCCTGTGACACCAGTATATTTGTTGTAAAAGCAAGAGAAAAAAGTATCAAAGCCTGTTGTACTGACTTGCTTGTTTGGAGAAGCTGACAGAGCATAGTTGACCTTAGACATGGGGGGTGTATGTGGGGGTGTGTGTCAGGGAGCAGGATTGTATTCATTTTACAGTGTAATAAATGTTTCAACGTATCACAACCCTCTTGGTTGCCTTGCATGGGGCTACAGGAGTGACAACCAATTTGCTGAAAAACATTGAGCTATAAAACAGTCTGGAGCCTCTTCTACTGAAACTCTAATCCTTTAATAAATAAGTGGAGAAAAACAGACTCTGTCACTCACAAAAGGGTGGAAGCAGAAGTTCAGAGGTGTCTCCCATCCACACTGCTCCCATGCAAGCATGTGCCCTGGAGCTATTTTAGGGCAAGGTCCACAGTCAGAGTTGTACTGGTAAGTTGAAGAAGATTTCTGTCCCTTGTGCTGGTATCAGCAAGAGAAGTGTGTGCTCCTAGTTCCCAGCCATAAGGCTATGAGGATCCCATGATCAAACGGGGCTGCAGCTACTACAGAAGGGATCTGGCTCCCTTGTCCTCTACCTACAGCTTGACAGTGCTCAGCAGGCACACAGGCTCAGCCCCAGGAAAGTGGGTCTGACTCACTCCTGCTGTTCCTGCCATCAGCTGCCAGCTACACCCCAGCACACCTCTCTGCACAGCTGATTGCTGGTGACTGCATTTACCAGACCACAGCTCAGGAGCAAAAAGAGGCAATGACAGTTGCTGTTAGTACAGTAAAAGAGCCAGTAGGTGTGTTAGAGTAACACCTACTGTCAGGCAATTTGTCACCATGTTTCAGTAGGAAATCTTCATACACTTTTTATTTAGCAACCTTCCTCTCTAGCTTTTGCTGCCTGCAAACAAAATGAAGAAATATACAAGGCTATTTTATAAGAGTTAGTTCTAACAGTGAGAATGAAGTATGTTGTTAAATGAATCCTTTGGTGTTAAAGGAGCTTTTAATTGTGCTATGCCACACGAAGAAGGTTTCCGTGATGTTGGAGGACTACCTAAAAACAACTATCCTCTGAGGGGAAAATCTGGCAGTTCTGACAGTTCAGTCTCCTGAAATAATAGGAATGCTAATAATTATAATATGTAATAGTAGCAAGTATTAACATCCTGTGGTACTAGACATTAATGAGATCTACTCCCAAATACTGTGTGCAGTGTTCACAAAAAGCAGACTCAGACCAGACAAGTGCAGGCAGGGAGAGCTGAGCAGAGCAGAGGAACAGAGAGCCTGGCTGGGGCAAGGGGAACTTGGCTGGCTTAATGCTAGTGAGAAAATATCCCAGAGTGGATATCAGTGCTTTCTATAAATAAAGCAAGTGCATAACACTGGGGAGAACGAAGAGTCAGTTAACCTAAAGGACAGAATTGGCAGCAAAAGAAATAAAGGGCCATGAGTCAATTAGAAGAAAGTTTGTCATCAGAGGAGAGAGGTCTTGAACAATGTATCACTGGGTGTAACAGGAGCTGGGGCTAGAGCCACGTTGGACACCATCCCTTTGCATGTTGTCAATGCAAGCTACAGCCTCTTGAAAGCCCTGTAATGCTGGAGGTGCCTAAATTGCTTAGGTCTCCCATAGGCATTGAGAGTCTCCTGAAAGCTGCAAGCCCTGCATCCCCACATGCCCAGCACTGCTCAGGCTGAGCAGCTTCATGCTTTTGCTCACACCTGAGTCCTGTCAGAAGTGGCTGACCACCAGCTGATGTCCTGTGGGTTAAACCTGGAGGGGTCCTCACTGCGGGGTTGCAGCAGGCTGTCAGGTCCAAGCCTCTAGCAATATTCATCAAAAGCCACTGTATTTTAAACATGACTAGAGGAGGGGGAGGCAGTGCTCCACTACCCACATTTGTACACAGCTTCCTTACTGATAGCCAGCCAGATAATGAGACCTAGTCCCCACTGACTGCAGAAGGAACATGAGCTCCCAAATCTTGAGTCCCCTTTGGCTATAAATCAGGATTTGCATTGCCCAGCTCAGCAGTTCTTGCAGCCCTTACTCTGTCTAGCCCAGATTCCTTGCTCGTTTTTGATGGGTCTTGTTGTATTCTGAATGAGTATTGTACATAATGTTTACTAACAACAGCAGGGGACAAGACTTAAAGATGCAATGGGACCCTTTTAGTACCTTGCTCCTGTTACCAATACTGTACTATCATGCTAATTTTTTTTATTAAGTGAATAATTGGAACATGCATGAAGTTGGATGAGACCATGTGCAGACAGAGGCAGCCCTGTGTTACACGGTCAGATATTGTGGTGGGGGAGCTTAGCCCTTACCTGACTCTCAGTTTTTCAAGCAGTGCTACAAGTTTATTTTTCTCTCCCTTTGTCATTTCATTCAACTCTACTTCTACTTGGTAGTTTGGGTTGCTCATTTCTTCTTCACACTATTAGCCTTAAAAAAACTTAACAAACTTAAGAGCTTGATTCCTGTTCTGGCACAAAAGAAATTAAATGGTGCATTTAACAGGTGGATGAGGCACCCCATTCAGGGACTTGGTAAACTGCTGGATTATCCAGTGTGGTGGATAGATTTATTAGCTTCCAGCAGTTCCAGTCCGAAATGATTGAAGTGTCCAGACTGGGAATGGAGCATGGGGGAAGACACTCATGTAATAACTGGCCCCAGTGTCATTGCTGATCCCAACCCAAAGGATTTTACAGTGCAAGCAAAGACCTAGGCTTCAGTCGATGCAGGCTGCAGCACTGACTCAGAGGTCACGCTAAAATATGAAAGTCACTCCTGCCACCACATGCAGGATGTGCACTTGTGAGAAAGGGAGAGAGACAGTGAGAACACTACTCTCCCTTGGAGAAAGACTATCATTTGCAGCTCTCCCCTTGCTCCAATGGACTATGCCTTCTAGTTAAATTTTCTACTGACTGCAACATGTGTGAATGTGCAAACACTCCCTATGAACAGCCAGAAGAGGGTCACTGAGGGATCAAGCAAGACTAAACCCTGATGCCAGGGCTCTCCCTCCTAGTACAGAGTGAGAAGGAACCTTACATCTCATGGTGCTTGACAGCCAGCTCTGCTCTCTGCTGGGATGCAGCTTCCATCTTTGCTTTAATTTCTTGCCTCTTGGCAATGAGTTCTGCTGTGACATGATTGACTTCAACCTCTGTCTTTAGAAGCAGAGTCTTCTGGAGCATGTTTGCACTGCTTTCCAGCGTCTTGCTGGGGGCCTACCAACAGAACTGGCTTTGCAAGTCAGTAAAGGCACACAGCAAATCCCTTTGCACTTGCATAAAGCCCAGAGTACAATAATTCTGTCCTAAAGCTGGCCAAAATCTCAGGTTCCACCCCTTTGCCCTCACAGTACAGGCATACAAATTACGCGGTGACCCCAAACCAGAAGAGGAGTGTGACAGTTTTAAGAAGTTCCCATTTTGTCACAATAAACCATGAGACTTCCTCAGGCCATGCTAGGAGCCATCATGACCCAGGGTCCCATCCTGCCAGAGCCCCCAGGAAGCACAAAGTGGGAAGAGACCCTTCAATCAGGGGTGCAGCTAAGCAGCAGCAAAGGGGATGGTGGTGGGCTGGGCTGTACTTGCACCATTATGGCCAGTGAGGCTGGTGGGACATTACCATGTGGGTCTGAGCAGCCCTTGGAGCCTCTGACATTCATGGAGCTGGCTGGGTCAAGCTGGGAAATGCCCCTACTGTAGCCAAGTCTCACTCAGTGCTGTCTTTATGCCGGTTTTGGTGCACATTGATTTAAATGAATAGTAGGTTGTCACACGCTGGCTGTTAGATATGGGTCTAACCTCCAGAAAGATGTAACCTTGTGGGGGGGTGTCTAATTGTGTAGAGGGCATCCTGGTTATCTTGAGGCATTTCAAAGAGGTGTCAAAGTTAGAAGATTAACCAACCCTGAAGCTGGTGAACAAAAATCAACATCCTGAGAGGTCAGTGCAGCCCACCCAAGCTCTGCAGTGCCCAAGGAGGTACCAACCCTCCCTCTCATGATTCAGGGGGCTGTAAGGTGATGAGACTGTGGAGCATTGCTCAGTACCTACAGTTACATGGGATAAATCCATGCAAAGGAGCTGGGCAGGTGCTGAGGCATGTGCCGCTTTCTGCACAGAGGAGGGAGTCCCTAAGGTAGGACTTGAAACATGTCATGAACCAAACAGGAGTTGTCTGTAACTACAGATGCTTTTGTTGTAGACTTGGAACTAAGATTTATTTCCTTAACACAGTATGTTTTTTTTCTTTGGTTCATTTTTCTCATAATGAATAATTGTTTTTGTGTTGCTGTATGTATAAAAAAATCCATAAATTTTTGATGTATGATTTTCTTTGAGGGATGCCCCTGTATAAAAATGTGGCTCAGCTCAAATTTGAACAGACACTTGGAATCTACTGTATGCTTGGCTTCCTGCACTCATGACATTGCCTCACCTCAGCTGTTGATACACTGTACTGAGGTGATTTTCCTGAAGAACAGAGTGCCACATGCTCACTTCTCTAGGGGCCCAAACTTGGATCCAAATGACAACAGACAAATAGCTGGAAACATCTGGGGTGAGCTTGGCTGACACACTCACTGTGCACTGAGAGCGCAGCAGCTTAGTTAAGAGTTAAGAGTTAAGAGTTTGCTTGTATTTAAGGAGAGAATGCCATTTCCTAAGATGCTCTGACATGCATATGAATAGGCAAAGAGATTTGTCCAACCTCAGGGATGATGGGGATGTGAGTGACACCTTTGTCTTCCTTTTTCCTGGGAAAATCCACAACAGTCAATGAAATCAACAAAAGCATCACCCAAATCATGACTTTCTTACTTGGTGTTCACTTGTCTGTACCTGGTGAAGTGGCCTTTGGCTTCAGCAGGCATTTTGCCCTTAGAAAAGAGCTCATAGCTGACCACCTCTGTGTAAAGCTGTTAAAGAAGAGTCACCCAAGGATATGCAGAAAAAGCTGAATGTCATGCAGGACTGCTAATCTTTCTGGCCTCATACCCACACTATGAGAGTAAGGAGAGCAAGATACATCCCTCGCCTGTCAGAGAAGCTTGTAGGTCACCATTTCTCCTCCCTTCCCCTGGGGACCAGAGGAAGGGACTGACCATATGTTAGTACTGATGATGCTGTCTATCACCTACGTCATGCAGGGCACAATTATAGGTCGCCTTGATTATCTTCATTCCAGACTTGGACTCTCTCTGCTGGCAGGATAACACCACCAATGTGGAGCAAGGTGTTTGCATCAGCCAGGAAATTAATTGACATGTTTTAAAAAAAATTAGCATTATTTATTTGCCAGCAAAGACTGGTCAGGCAACAACTTTCATCAGGTTTCTTTTGATAATATTTCTAGTTACTGATTTTCTGCTGAGACACAATTATTTAATTCTTTGGTCAAGTCATAAGCTCAGTGATGCTGATGTAAAATGAAAGGGAATCTGTTGTATTCATTGGTGTTATAATCGGGCAAGTTAGAAGACCTGAGGGCAGGATGCATCTCCTTGTCTCTAGCAGATTTGTCATTAGCATACTGAATGCAGTGATGGTTTGAGAAGTTCTTTAAAAAATTATGAATTGACAGGGGAAGTTTAACATTCTAATTTTTGTAAAGCTTGATTGGTTTCAAAAGCAATTACACTACTTGGAAAATTTTATTTTATGAAGCAAGGTCATTTTTGTTATTTCAACATTCCTATTAGGTTGAATATTAAGTTAAATGGAAATGTAACAAGAAATCTGATGTATTTTACTAGATTTTGCTTTTTAAAGAAAGACTACACTGGATGTTTGCAAACAAATCAAGAATTTGCTTCTGGAATCAGACCCTGTATGAAAAATATCAGCTTGTAGTGATGAGATTTTTTTTCCTAATACATTTCTTAACCCTGATAATAGTAATGATATGTGTGCATTGTAATGGCACACAATCACACATTTCTGCTCAGTAGTGCATGATAGCAAAGAAGAGAAATGGTTGTGCTGGGACAAAGAAAAGAGTCTCTTTCTTTGGTCTGGCATCAGCGCTTTCAATGCCAAAGGGGTTTTGGTCTGAGTGTCTGCAGAGATGACTGTACTTTGAAATGTTCTGTGTACAAAATTAATGGGTGTTTTTATAAATATATATATATATATGGGCAATTCTCCTTATGAGGACAAAGTGGACTAAATACAGACTGAGGGAATATAAAACAGACCTGTCCAGCTTCTTGACAAGTTGGTGCAAAGATTATACTTTAGTACTCCACTCAGGGGACAGGCAGCAATGGAGAAAGGCATTCAGGAGGCAGGAGGGGTTTCCAACAGGAAGATTCAACCCAGAAATTACCAACATGACAGCCCTTATATTGCACTTCTCTTTTAAGTTTAACATCAGTGTTTAACTCCAAAGATTTCAAATTTTATAAATCTGTGAGCCCAGATCCTGATAGGCAAGATTGACATATATTTAGCAGTATAATTCAGAGTGCAATGGTCTCTTGAATGGATCCTTCTGTATGGATGGATGCTAAACAGCTCTTGAGGATTTTCATCAGATTAAATGTTTGTCCTGACACCCCTGCAGAGATTAATTCAGTGGACATGACTGTTGGAGTCTTAGAGAAAGTACCTGGTCTCATAAATTTTACAAATGGGAAAATGAGATACGGTCCCAGCTACTAATTTTCCACTGGGCACAGAATAAGCCTGGCAGATATGGGATGAAAAATTAAGCTTCTGTTCCAGGATTAGTCCCATTTAAAATGTCTTAAGTTATCTTATGCATTTGATTTGTTTATGGTGATAAATTTTGGAAGTCTAGAGTCTTTTATTACTGGGGGTGGAGGTCTTTGAGGGCAAGCTGTAAGAGAATGGCCTTGAAATGTGCAAAACTAATGGGTCTGTCTGGTATGTTGCTGATTCTTTTGAAGAGATACTTTATTGGAAAGAAATGCTGCCAACACACATGGGAAGGGCTATGCCCCTCAGATCTTTTGAGCTATTTTGAGAAGGCCAATGGGCAAGTCAGCTAGATGTAGGCAGCTAGGCAAGTTGGTTTGGGCAGCGATTTAGATAAAGCAGGTCCATGCATGTATGTGTCAGAGCTCTGCAGTATGTAAATAGATATCACAGTGGTGGGCACATAACGTTTTGAGGGATAGATTAGATGGACTCACACATGAGCAGCAGCTACACATACTCAGTTTCCTAGATCTGTCCTAGGCTTTTCTGGGGCTGAGTCAACCAGTTGTGTATATATGTGTCATATTATACATGGTGTTTTGTCTTTTTATTTTTATTGACTCCATATTAACTGCTCTAAATTCTGATTTTGCAATGATGAATCATCTCACTGCTTTCTACAATCATCTACCTTCCCTATGTTGCAAGACAGATTTGAATTCAGGCAGTGCCTACTGACATCATCCCAGTTTGGTTTTATCTTCTTGGATACCACCCTTAAATGCATAGCACTAAGTTTGCAGACAGAGCTGGTTTATGTGTACAGGAAAGTTACTGCTCAGTCATTCTTCCTTTCTGTCCTAAATTCTTTAGAAACACTGCTGTTTCTGAAAATGTCCAACTAGCATGGTCCCCATAAATGTTTCTTCTTTTAAATTCAAGGGTATAGTGGGGTTTGAAATTAAGTCACCTACCTGTATGCACCCAACTGTGTCAGCAAAACATTTCTTTTGCTGTTCTGCAGCTGCAGCAAATACCTCACGTGAGAATTCTGGGAACCCCCCAGTCACTCATGATGAGCTGGGAGCGCAGCAGGTGTCTTTCCCGACAAACAGTGCTCTATGCACTAAGCCACATGTATTCTGACGACTTCTGCAAAGGGAGGGAGTGGAGTTGGGGAGAAAAGTTTTTAACAGCCTCTGCCTGCATCAACACAATTCAAACTCTTTTGTTTTAATTATACCAAACTATGATTTGGAGCAATATAAATTTCAAAAAGGATGTAAATCACCTGCCAATCTCCACTGAACACAGTGGGAGCTGTGTGAAGCTGCATTCTCGGCCACAGCCACAGCCCCTGTTCCCCTAGCAGCCTTGGCCATGGCCAGGCAGAGATGGTGGGGTGGGTGATCACAGGCCTCGAGGCTTGCCTTGGCAAATAGTTCTTCTGCATGCCGCTATGCAGAGGTCTGCCAAGTCGTGTTAACATCCTTATCTGGGCAAATGTCCCTTCCTTGGCACACATAACACCTTGGGGAAAATTCCAGCCTGAAAGCTTCAAAATCAACTGCAAAAAATTCAATATAATCAGTTTGCAAGATACCTCCAAAATACAAGTGCTGCAAACAGAATTGGAGGGTTAGGGTTAGATTTCTTTGATTTTTCAGAAGCTGCTTGACTTGTGTGTTGCTGTCCTTTTTAACACACAGTTCCCAGTCCTCTCTTTGCATCTGTGTGTGCATGGGTGTATATCTACTGCAGCATATGCAGAGATACACAAATTTCATCTTTTTTTTATCTTCCTCCAAACTGCAGTTCTCTCAACAGTTTTTTGTTTGATTTGCACAGCAAAGTGTGTTTTTCCTCTATGAAATAAGCAAAAGGGGTACAAAGCCCCATGCTTATATCTAGGTTATTCCATTTTAGTTATATGTAATTGTAGCTTTATTTTTATGTAGTTTCTTTTGGTTCTCTGCTAATATGCATACTGTGCTGCTAATCTTTATGATGATTTCTTCCTGAGGATGCTTAGCCAGTACAGAACTCTGACCTGTCCACCCACCATGGTAAAGACATATAATTCCTAAGACAAACTCTTTTTTCTACTTGCTCCAATTCACCCTAACCACCTGCATAATGCACACCTATTTTTATATTTCATTGATGCTGTACTCAGACAGAGTGGTGTACTCTGTGCACAAGTAGGTCATCAGGTCCTTTCCAGGTCTATTTGTAACTGTCGTTGTCAGCAAATTACGCTGAACCATATGGGATCAGGAGAGAGCTTTTCACTCATCTCCAAAGAGCCTGAAGTCTTAATGTTTGTTCTTAGCAGACATAGGATCTCACTCTGGAGCTCAAAAAGGAATAGTGTTACTGTGTCATGAGACCTTCATATGGCAAGTCAGTGTATCTCATTTGCATGTCACAGTATTTCACAGATCTGAGACATGATTTTAAAAATCTCTTCATAGAACATACATGCCTCTCCTTGAAGTGCTTCTTGTGCTCCTTGGCCTGAGCTGCAGCTTCTCTGGAAACAAGTAAGTACAGTTCCACTAAAATAAACAGGGATATACTGATTTCTAGTAGCTAAAGATCTGCTTGTTCTTTACACACATAAATGCAACAGACTGCATTTCCTGGCCTCATCTGTCAGTTTTGCAGCATACAGTGAAGAACTTAAGGATGGATGGAAAGCATCTGGAAGTAAAGTTTTAACTATATGAAGGAATTCTTTACTGGAAGAGAGAAGGAGAAAGCCCACACCTTCTGCAGTACTTTCCCCAGCTACTCTCTTGCCATGCTGATTTGTACCTGTAATGGATATCTCAGGTAAAGGACTTCACCCTCTTCACACAAGTACGGCAGATTTCCAGTAAGTTATCTATACATGTGCACATATACACGTGAAGAGAGAGTGACTGTTTATTTGTATGTGTGTTTTGCATGACAGGAGAGTCAGAAGAGACGGCAATACTTTTTCATAAATAAAAAAGTGTAATTACACTAGGGAAAGAAAAGGTTGGTAATGCTTGTTTGACCTATTCTTTCTTTGCATATTTATGTGTGTTATTTCCAGTGTGTTATGAGACGTTAGTGGGTTTTGACTGATTGCTTAGTCTTCACTTACTCCAGTGTGACTCCATCAGCTTCTCTGGTACTCAGCTAATACACCAGAGCATACCACTAAACGAGCATGAGTTCCCATGCTTTGTTACACAGATGTGATGCAGAGCAGAAACAAACTGATCGTGAGGCCAAACATGTGGTATGGATTGTGGTTACAAAGATCAGTGATGAGGACAGCACCCTCCAATTATTCCAGTGGTTTCTGGTAAAACTTTCCTTTTTTTTCTCCTTTTTTAAAAAAAGTATTTATTAATAAAATGATTATGAAACACTCCATTCCTATTTACATCCTGAGCAGTGAACCAATTGCCAGAGACATTTCATAACACTGGTGAAAATTTACACTATCAATGACTTTTTTGTGATAGGAGTGTTTTGGCTTTTGCCAGACACAAATGTGTCTAAAGATCTGGTGGTGCCACATGCTGCACAGGCTGCCCTGGTGAGTGTGCTGGCACGTTCGCTAAGAGCTGCTGCCTGCAAAAGTGAAGTCTTGATGCATGTATGAGGTTTGGGATTTCTTTTTTCTTTGACTATGTTTTAAAGCTAGCCACAGTTTCCTCTGCAACCTGAACCCAGTGTTCACAGCAAGCCCCAATGTCATTTCCGTGTGACTCAATGTGTCAAAAACTAGGTTGGTGGGTGCAGCCTTGCTTTCCCCTAGTGCCTGGCTCACAATGCCAACATCTATCAGTCATGGAGGTCCCTGTTCCTAGTGTTCAAAGCCACATGTGGGTCCCTGCTGGTACACAGCAGGAGGTTGTCAGAAGTTTGACAACAACAGCACAGAAATGTGCTATTTGTGGCTCTGGGACTCATTGCTTTAAAATGCCACGGAGATAAAGAATTTAGCAAGTTTCAAATCTGGGTTCAACATTACACAAAAATGGGACTGTTGAGAAGTAAATAATCAGAAAAATATTTGGAAAGGTTGCAAAGTGCCAAGTTTTTAAAATTTAAACCAGTCTTTATGAGCTGGCAGGACATCTCTCAGGGGAACAGTTTATCCTGCCAGAAGTTTCTTGCAAATGCTCCTAAACCACCACTTTCAGAGTCAGCCTATGGGGTCTACTTAAGCTGACCACTGGCCTGATTGATTTTTAGGTACTAAACAACAGAAAATAGGATTTTATCAGAGATTAATCCATGATACATATGTGACCACAACTAATGTGACAGTCATGATGTACAATCACAGCAGAGAATGCAAAACCATTTTCATTAAAAATAAAATGTGCCAACCAAGAAATTACTCAGTCTTTGCAGCATTTCAATAAAAATATCTTTGATACTCTGCATGCACCCACCTACACATATATAGGGTGAGTAGGCTTAAGATGTCTAAACTTGTCTCACAGTCTCAGGTCAAAAGGAAATCACTCATTAAAGGAAAAAATCGTAAACATGATTTAAGCACTTTTGAATGGCATTGTGCTGGCATGCCCTCATAGCAAAGTGCTTTGGTATCCAGAGAGCAAGCACAAAGTGGGTGGATAGATTTCCCTACACTGACACAGTAATGTGCCTCACTCTGGTCCCAAAAGACTGTCCCACCTGAGGGTGAGAGGTTTTTGGCTGAGGAGACCAGGCAGTACCAGCTGTAGCCCATGACGTTATCGATCATCCTGCCCCCACATCCAGACTGAGCCCGCACATGCTCCCATCAGCTACTGAGCAACTGTCAGGTATCAGCCCCCTCCATTGGGCTGGACTAGCTTTAGCCTAGTGACCCAGGGAGCTGTTTGTACCCCATTTCTAATGCCTTGAAACAAAACCCTCTCCTTGTAGAGCTGCCACAGGAGCACCAGTTCCCTGCACTTCCAAAGTGCTTGCTCAGCAGCACTGCACGCTGCCTTGGCGTTCTCAGTGCACCCTGATAATGAGTTGATTTGCACATTACGGCTGTTGGCCCTTCTGTTTGATGGCCAGCGGCATTCAGCATTTTCTGTCTCATCCTAGTGACCTTTCTTCTGCCAGGCTGTAGCTCCAGGGACGTGGGTGGGTGGGGATTCTGTGCACCAGCTGGGGACCTATAAGGACATTTCCACAGCAAGGAGCCACAGAGGCTGCCAGGTCCCCACACTGGAGGAGACCTTGGCATTGATGGCCACCACCCGCACATGGCCAGAGCACCTACACCCCACCAATCAAGGCCTGGTGAAAACACCCTAACCTTTCCTTATTAGCAAGGTAAGCCTAGATAAATCCCAAAGGACAGAAGCATGGCAGCACAGCAGCTCAAATGGAGAAAATACATCCTGTTTATCATTACAGGTCTCAGTAACATCAAGGCAGCTTGGCTGAAGTTCAGCTCTTTACTCCAGCCTTCATCTGTACTGTTGTGCTTGTTCTCATCTTATCTGTAAAGGTGTTAAACAGATTTTCCATCTCACTTTGTGGTTTTGACACTTGTATAGCAGATTTTTTTTTTCTGTGCTCAGGTTTTCCCTGTAGCTATGATCTCCAAACACAGCTCAGGAGGCTAATGATGCTTAGTTTGGAGATCTAGGTCTCCCTGCCTCAGCCATGCTGACTGGTGTCATCTAGCTCTGTTGTAGCTGAGAAAACCATGTATGTAGCAAGCTATTTCTTAACTGTGAAAGAATCTGCCCTCCTCTAGGCTTAGGATGGGAGTTTTAACAGCCATTTAACTCTGCTCTTGAGGAATCAAAGATCTCTCACTTTGGTAGGAAAGAACTACAATTCTTTTCATGATTCCACTCTAATTTACCTATTCACATCCATTTTTAAAATAATCTAGACTGTCATACATAAATTACTATGGGACAGTAATTACTACTTGATACAAAAAAAGAGAGAACAAATACTGGAAAAAAATTTTTTTTTTCTGTCTTCTTGCTTTAGTGACGTCTCTTCCCTCAGTATACTTGTGACTTTTATTATTGCAAGGTCTGCTTACCAGGTCAGTAGATAGAGTCCAGAAGCCTGCTGAATTAGGTAAGTGTACAGTTATTTTTAACTGAGCTGAATATTACACGTTCATATGGCATGTTGTGCAACAGATATATGCTGGTGTCATATGACATTCTGTCCAGACACTTGTCCTAAATTTAGCTCTAAATTTAACCTGAGAGATGTAGGGCAAATAATTAAATGTCAGCAAAACAAACCTGTTGCATTGTGATTTGAACTTAAAGGAGGCATAAACCTCTGGTCCTCTCTCTCTCATGCATGTTCAAAGCAGTGTAGGACAACAAACCTTTCTCAGTGGTAGTTCATTTGATCAGGGCTTCAGATGTTGTATTTATTACATATGAATTTGACTGCACAGTAAAAACAGCACTGGGTAACTAGAGATGATGGTGCAGTGCCCTTTAGCATAGTCTATTCTGGTTCTTTCACTGCTCTTGTCTGCACAGCAACCAATGATGTCCCAGGCCTGGCCATCTCATCACGGGACCAAGCCAGTGTAGCAAGGCAGGAGCTGATGTGGACAACAGCTTCTCCCCCTGCTTTGAGTTTCTGAGCCCCGTGGAAGTGAACCCCCTTCCAGTTGGGGTGGCCAGAAGCCACCTTCAGCATTCATCCCAAGCCAGGTGGAGCCCATCTCTCAGGAACCAACACCACCCACTTCTCCCTGGGGCTGTGCACAGCAGGGTCCTGCTCTGCCTTTCCAATCTGGTAGCACCTGCTAGCCTTAGTTTAACTCCAAGCACACAGAAAGTTGTAATTCCTTGAACTTCATTGTGCTCAAAGTTATGGACAGTTCTGCAAGCTGCTGAATTTAGGTAGGGGCATCTTTTTTTTCTTTCAAGGGCTGTTTATCTGTGGCAATTATAAAGCAAAGACAAATCCGTACTAGAAAGCCTGTTGTTCTCATGTCATTGAGGTAAGGAAAGGAGAGCAATACAACAGGTCTTATTCCATACAGCAGGCAAAATCTTTAGAAACAAATCCGTCTTAAAAGAATTAGGGGGTACCAGCGAAATGCTTCAAAAGAGACTTTGTTCATAAACTAGCCTAAGGGATTGAATGGAGAAGTAAACACCCATAGTATATTTCCAAAGACTGCTTTAAGAAACTGTGGAAGGGTTGTTTCCCATCAAAATCGATTTCACTTTTCCATCATTGCTGTTTCAGAGTCACTGTTTTTCCCAGGACCTTTGCTATTCACAGCAGCTTGTGTCTCTTCTTGCCATTCTCATCCTCCTGCTCCCCTGCAAGGGCCTCGGAGCAATGGGGTTGCAGCAACATCTCTGAATTTTGTAGATTTTGTAAAGGTCAAGAAAAAGACAAGTCTTTCATTAGAATTCTTACTAACATACATTATAACATAAGATAAATGATATTTGCACAGCAAAGAGTAACTAAAAGATAATGTTTATGCTTTCCCTCTTCCTCCAAGGAACATGCATTTGTTTATATAGTCTTTGAGTTGTGTTCACTTCGTATTAGCATTTCATGTTCCCTCTGACTGATTCCTCTTTCAGTTTGAGTCAGTGGATGTGACCTTATGATGACATTTGCAGAGACGCGTTGACTGCAGTAGCTGTACGTTCTTCCAAAGCTCACTGGCAGGGCAGGTCTGGGCTGAGTCAACAGATACCTGAAACGGGGCTTAGGACCCTGGATACTGGGTGTTCCCCTTTGTGCTCATGTCATATTTCCAGGGGATTGAGGACTCCATTTTGATTGCATCTGAAAGGTAAAAATTTTCTGTGAGGAGCCACTGTGCAGAGGTGGAAGTCGTACACTGAGCCGAAGTCCACCCTGACTCAGGGGCGTGAGTCAGCAGCAGTTAAAGTGGGATAAATTCCTCCTGAAAGCAGAATTATGTTCTTAGTAGAGTGATCTCAAAACAGCTACATCTTTCCAGCACTGCAGTATTTAGGCAGCAGAGTCAGCAGGAAATAATGTATATTGTATTCCTTACCCCTGGGCAAGCGTGACGTCCTGCACCTTTTCCCATACAAGTGCCTCTGGCTCCTTGCCTCTCTCAGGGTACTGTGGCCAAAGCAACCACTAGTTCTTGAAAAGGAAATTGAAACCATCTTCCCCTGTGGGAGTTTCTAACTTCTTGTTATTTGAACACGGTTTGTGTAGCAGGAGGCACAGGAGAGTTGCTTTTGGTTCTGGTGTTTGCATTTAATCTTTGGGAGTGTCTGATGGAAGCACAGCATGGCAACACTGAACACAAAGCTCTGCTCACTGGAATATGATGGCAAAAGGTACAGAGATGTGTGCCTTAGGTCTATGCTTTCAGTGAAATACGTCACCCAAACCATCTTGCTGTCTTTCTACACTAAAAAGTTCAGACAAGGTATAAGTAACAAGGGAGCAGGTCCAGGTAATTGGTGCACAAAGCAGTATGCTGTTCTGTGCCAAAGTGTTATGAAGATTTTCTGTCCAGAGATTGTTACTGTCACAGTTAATCAGTATTTTCTTCCTTTCAGAATAACCACCCATGAGCCAGGTGTTTGGATGCAGCAGAGTTAGTCATCATTAGTACTTATAGGCTATGGACAAGAACACAGTTTGTGCTAATGTCCACTCTCACCTGCATTTCATCATGTCATCGCACATCTGTGGCAGCTCTGCACACAGAATGAGTCTGTAACAAGCTCATTGGTCTCCCAGGATACACAAATTAACATTTTTTTCACCAACCTCAGTTGCCTGATTCGGTTTTGTAGCTTAGTAGAGCTGAAGGGCTTAGTAGACCTGAAGGTCTACTTAATTCAACTAATGGAAGTAGAGACTGAGTAAATCAAAAAATTAAGGAAATGTTAAATGTGCTTTCCTAACCTGACTCCTGCTGGCTATTTTGAGGAAACATGAAGAATAAAGTGAATCTTGCTGGTCATTTTGCTATTTGTTATTTTCATGTGGTCATCCTTCTTTGTCTTCTCTCAGATTCAAATCTCTTTTATTGCACCCTGTTTGTGAGACCCTGGCTGACTCCCCCACCGGCGTGACTTGGCTATTTCCATCATTATCTATTTAAAGAGAAAGCAAACAGATCTAATATGCAGTGTCTGAGTTTGAAATCTGTCCTGGAAAATAGCATAAATTTATGTATTTATTTTTGCAGGTGACATTTTGTAATCTCTTGGAATGTCTTGGGGTTAAGCTGAAAATGCAGATCTATAACTGTGCGTGCCCCAGGGGAGATATTAGCAAGTCTGATGCAATGCTAATAAATCATAATGATTTTTATTTTTATGCTTTGGATGTGTTGTAATAAAGCCACAACATTGTTTTATTGGGAAAAAAAATCAACCCCCAAATGTATGATTTCATTCCTGTATAGTAATATTTACGTAATTAATATTTCAAACTTCTATGAGGTCTTCCTCTGAGAATACCAAAGTATTTCACAGATACTAATTAAATAAGGTCTTATTCGGCAATCTCTATCCATATAAGTAGTCTTGTTGGCTTCCCATCTGCAAGGAATTTTGGCCTCTTCTCTGAAGTTAATGCATTTGATTATTTCCACTTCACTAATCTAGAAAATGAGACACAGAGGAGCTCAGTGATTTACTCAAGACAAAAGGGAGAGTTAGTGGTATCTGAAAATAGGTCTTCTGAAGCAGAGTCCTGCGCTTTTATTGGAAAATAGTGCAGCAGCATTTATAGGAGCTCCAAATACATCAAAGGGGGGCACAAGGCTTTGCAAGGAAACCCAGGAATGTGGGAAGGAAAGGAACTGCAGTGTGTTTGGTGTGAATAGCACAGGGAATCACCTGCAATGTTCATAGCCAATGGGACCTTGAGCTCCAATATCTTTTTTCTAATCAAGGAAATGTCCACCCTGGAAGACATAGGCACCCTTGACTTTACCAAGCATGAATCTGCATTAGGGTATCGGCATTTTTCCTTGAGTTCAGTGGGACATCAAGCAGGCCGTAAGAGTGCCAAGGGTGTGGATCTGATGAGAGGCTGCCAAAAGGCAAGCCAAAGGGTTAAATGTGGGAGATATTCACTCTTGGTTTTAAGCCAAGGCTGGTTACAATCTTAAAGTAATATCAGGGAAAAAAACTCTGGGTGTTGTTTAAGAGTTACAGAGGGTTGGCTGACATGTCAGGGGTGTAAGAGTTTCACACCCTCTTGGTGACGACATCCAGGGCTCCTTTGCCTGAATGTCCTTAACTTTGCACAAAACAACAGCCCTAGCACTAGTTATGAGGGGCAGATGGTTTTGTGGGCAGCAAGGAAGTGGGACGTGTCATGTACTGACTGTCCTGTCATGGCGGAGCAAGTTGGATCGAGGTGCAAGCATGGACAGGGAATGATGCTGGTCCTGAAAGACCCTACAATTGAAGCAGGTGAGTTGGAAGGGATCACATATTAGTGGATGATATGGTCTTTCTAAATTGGTTCCCTTCAAGATTGCTCTTGCTAAGCCTTAGATGGGGGTGTTTATGCACTGGCAGGGTGAGTACAGCTAGCCTGAGGCTCAACAATGTACTCGGAAAGGAAAACAGACCCATTCCATCTAGGCTTTATTCTCTTCATATGCAATGTTTTGCAGGAATCGGTGAAGCAGGAGCTGAAGGAAAAAGCATAGGCATCATTTTGATACTGTATTATAGTTTCCCTTCATTTACTGTATTAGCTGGACAAATACATAGAAGCCTTCCCAAACTGAGTATCATCCCCATGTTCTAGCTAATCCAAGTGTCAGTTCTCCTGTATGTGCCTGACTGTTTTCTTCTAGCTCATCCCTGGATCAGTGCTATCTCTTCCTTAGCCAGCTTGCCCTCTGCCAGATGTGGGGAAGATGGCTACCATTTCACTTTTATGGTCTCAAGGAGTCTGAGAGGGGGTCTGTCGTTCACATTTACGTGATACGAGAGCATTTCTTTTTCACTAGTAAGTTCTTACAAATACTACTTGGAACAGGTTCACAGCTGCTTTTGTCATCTTTTGGAATCCTGAAGTCTCAAACTTGCAGCCTTAAAAATATACGAACCACTCTAAAACATCAATAAATACCCATGTAATGTTTGGCTGTTTTGTTTAACAAGCAGCAGCTAAAAGAAAAGCAAACGGAGTTCCCTCCTCCCCAAGTAAATAAAACTTTCCAGGACAATATATTTTACTTCAAAATTAAACAGCAATTTTTTTTCTTCTTTAGGTTCCAGAAACATGTCCATATATGGTCTACTTGTCAGGGACAATAAATAATGATGTAATAGAAAGGTCAACTTTGTGTCATTTAGCTACAGGATGCTTGATGAAGTGAAGTTCTTCAGATAATGCAACAAAGAAGAACTTTAGGATGGGTAAAAGTTTCTGCCGTGCATCTTCAAACAGGAAATCTGAGATTCAGAACAACTTATATTTTGGCTTGTATTCGCTGATCATGGGGTGATCCAGAAATAAACTCCAGGCTTCAAAGCAAGAGTGTTTCAAAGCTGTCCTGCAGTTGATCGAAACATCCAGGCAAAGCAAGGAGATGAATACCAGCGAGGATTTTCTGAATTAAGACTTAATCAAGGAGGTAACACATTTCAACAGTATTATTATCATTTTATTTCAGAACAAAAAGGTAATGCAAATGTGCATGTTTTGAACTTATTTAGCATTTTCAATCTGTCAGTTTGCTATGTCTATACAAATATTTATTCCTATAGCAGTTTCTAACCTAACACCCCAGCACTGTCTTGGAAGTTTTTGNTTTCAAATAAGCCATAAAACACTCACTAGTGTTAACCAGAACTGTAGCTCCATCAGTTCCTTAGTTTTCTTTTACTTGCAGGTGATGCTTATATCTTTGTCCCTAGAATAGCTTGCTCAGAAATAATTGTTGTAGTTACAACATGCTAAGGTACAACATAGTGTGCAAGCACAGTGTGAAGGAAAAGAATGACATCAGCAAATGATTTCTTTCATTTATAGATTTCCAGTTGGTATGACATGAAGCTAATATTGCACTGATTGCTCTGTGAATTAGTCCTTTCTGAGAAGAAATAAAAGCTTGCAGGTGTATGCATTTCCAGTAAAGAATTTGTGCAGAATCATGATTTGATGGCATCCTAACATATGCCAGGCTGATAGCTGACCTGTTTTGATAGCTGGTGGTGGGCAAGGGGATTTGTTTGCTTGGAGGATTCCTTTGGGAAGCCTGGCTTTGCTCCTTCAGCACTGGGCTAGAACTTGAGCAGTTTGCATAAGCTGTTATTACAAAGTATGTTTGCCTGTTGCCGCAGCCAGACAGCATAAGGTGTCGTTCTTCTGATGCCTCAGCTCTGGCAGATCTGATGGGCACTGAAATCTTTCTGGTTTTAAAAAAACATTTGCTTCCCAATAGTAGTTATCCAATATAATATCATTGGAGAACTGCAATGATTTATCTGGAAACTGACCTAAAATACAGAAAAAATGAGAGTACTGTAAGTGCTGCAAATTGCTCTAGTTGCCATTGCCAGAGGGTCTGGCCTGAAAGGTGCTGCAGTAAGAGCTAAAGTGGAGGCTTGGTTTACTGTTGAAGACTTCCAGCCATGTTTACCTTCCCCCTGTGCATGCTCCTGCTGCTTTCAGAAGTAAAGGCAAACACATGGAAAGGCAAACACGTATCTGCAGAAGCTGGCACTCAATCGTTCCTTGCAAAAGGCAAAACGAGCAAGCTGCTTCTCTTCTCTCTCTTTTGCAGCCTCCAAAGACTTGTTTTTGTTTTTAGAAATGTGGTTTATCGCACCCTGAGCCATAAATACTAAGGTCCTGTATTGAGTTACAAGCTGACTGGGGTAAACTCAGTGCAAAGGCAGGCAAAGTCCCTGGCTCTGCTCTCTTAATGACCTTGTCACTCACCTGCCACCCTCCTCTGACAGCAATAAGTAATTCTGCTAATTCTGCTGCCTGGGATCTATTGAAGGAGGACAGGCAGCCTTGCTAAGCTTTTCTTTAAGGAAGTGCTATCAATAGGGACCAGTTGTTTCAAATGCTAATGGTATTGAATAGCACGGTTCTGCATGTTCAAAGCCAGCTGTAATCCTTGTTGTTTATTTATGTTGCATCAGGGATCAGAGGACCATTCTCCCAAACGCTGTATGTTGACAGAGCTTGTAGTCCAAATATAATAGCAACCTAATTGTGTTTGTCTGTGGCTTTTGCCGTAATGTGAGTGGTTACTAGTAGTCACCCTGGTGAGTAGTATCTTTGGTTTCAGAGATCTGCCAGGTACAGCTGCTCATTAACGCAGGGCAGAGCATCACAGCCTGGCCCTGGCACAAGCATTTCATTTCTAACCTTACCTTATGGCTGCTGGATGCAGCTAAGTTACCTCTGTATGGCACAGGCCTGATTTCTGTATCTAAACAAACTCTCACTGAAATCGGGATGCAAAAATTAAGAATCAGGATGAGGCCCTATGGGGAAATGATGATAAATTTATACCCAGAAGATCTTGTCAGACTGAGCTATTAAATGGCAACACAGGCAGCATTATCCTAAGATGTGTCGCTGCCAAGAGAGATCGCTAGTGAAGCCATTCAGACCTAAAGGCAAAGCGATCTCTAAGGAATAATAAGGGCACTATATCCACAGCTTTAAAAATCAGGTTCTGCTCTTACAGTAGATGCAATGCTGTGTGCTACCTGCGTGTGAGGATGGGTTCTTGGGCTGCCAGAGAAATGCAGGGGACAGCCATACATTAAAACCTCCCCCCAAAACCTGAAGTTACAGTGAACAGTAAACCCAGCATTTAACTTATAAATCTGATTCCAATACTTTAAACCTACAGTAAGCAGGCTCAGAGCAAGCAAATAGATTCAAGCTGCTTTTGGAAAGACCACTTTGGCCAGATCTTACTTATCCAAACTGGTTCAAGCATTCCTAGCAACAAAGATTGCTTTTTTTTTTTTCATACCTTCATTACAGAAGGTGGAAAATATTTAGCTTATAGCACATTAGTCTAGTAGGCTTTCATAAGGCTGTGTTTGGTAGTTCACCATTGGCCTCAGATGGGGTAACTTTAGCCCTGCTGTGTCAGCTGAGCCAGGGTAGGTCCGGGCGGCTGCAGCAGTGCCTGTCGATGCCACTGAGCTCCGTGAAAGAAGGTTAAACTGAATAGGTGTCCTGTGGCTCTGCAGCTTCAAACAAAAGCATCTCCAGGTGGAAGGGGAGGGTGGTGGCTCTGCCCTGCTTCGCTCAGGGCCATTGCACAGGGAACTGTAGGGAGGAGGCACTCATCGTGCCTCCTGCCAAACTCAGTCACACTGAACAGGTCAGTCGGAGCAAGGGGAGACAGGCGATGGGATGCAAGAATGGCTTCAAGCCCAACTAGAACAGTCTCTGCAAGGGTTCAGGACAGCCAAGGCTGTCCCTAGCTGTCAGGATGGGCCCAAAAGCTCCAGCAGCCCCAGGATGTGACCCTCACACCGTCATCAGGGTTGTGCCAGTTAGATGAGCAGAATTGAAAGCTTTCTCTATTTTGGGCCCTACAAAGTTTCTTCCTGCAGGATGACTCAGTGGCAAGAGCTGCAGCCAACACTGTTGTTTCTGTACTCCATGGGATTCCTGTCAAAATATTTAGATTAGTGAGGATCACCAACATGCAGGGGAGGTTCTCCCTTTTCTCTGTGAGTGGGTGGGGCCCAGTTAACCCATACAAAGAATAAGAGGGTGAAATAGGAGTGACCCGCAAAGTAAAAATCTTCCTTTTCCCTCCCTGTGCCTTAATGAGGTGTGAAACAAAAGAAGGAAGGAGGGGAAGACGTCCAGAAATGGCCTTTATACCTAGATCCACTGGGGATTTCGTGAGGCACCTAAATCAGTTAGCTCTCTGTGCCAGAGTGTGGAGTTGCATTGGCAGTGGTCTCCTGTGTGGTCCTCAAAGCCCTGACTGCCCACAAAAGGACTCCGACACCCAGCTCAGAAGCATGGCGAGGCTGGACCCACCACTGCCTGCTCTGCCTCCTGTGCCGTCAGGATGCCAGCGCTGGTGCTGAGGAGGATAAAGAGGAGGGATCTGTTTCCCAGGCTCCACTAGTGCAGGTTGCCCTCAGAGGGGAGAAGTTTCATTTCCACTCTTGCCTCCTCCAAAGAGTCATTGTGCATCACCTCCATTAAGAGCTTACAATCAGATCCTGCCCTCTCCACTGACTGCTTAGTTTAGGTCTCTGAGTCACCTTCAGGGCCAGGTCCCTACATTTAGACATTGCAGTGCTGGATGCTGCAGACAAGACCTCTGACTCCAGCCCGTGGATTTTACACATCTGCAGCGCACCAGTTACTAAGTGAGTACCTAGGCTGACGGACTATGAAAGTGCTGCCCAGTATGCCAGGAGTTGAGCAAGCCAAGCAGCAGCAGAAGCTGCTGGGAAAACAAAGCTGTGTCATGGTTCTTGGCCAGCTGCTGGCTGGAGCACAGCCAAGGATAGGTGCTGGAGCGGCTGGGGCACAGGGTGGGCAGCGGCTCCATACAGGAGCTGTCAGTGGTTTGATGCCTGGGCTTGGTTCCTTGGGACAGCAAGGGTCATAGCAGAGCTGAGGCACACCAGCTCTCACTGGAGAAGGTAACCAACAGCAGCTGTGAGAGATCTGGCTGAAAATAAAAAAAAAAAAGAAAAAAACAACAAAATGGGGTTGCATTGTTTACAGCAACATAAGGTTTTATTTTGGCAGTTTTCACGGCTGTAAAATACATCCTTTGCTGTTAAAAGTCATAATGTCAGTCTGAAATCTGCTGGGCTTCCCTTTAGCTGAACTCTTCCCATTTCTTCTGGGGTGTGCTTGGAGCCTGAGGTGGCTGTTGATGTGGCAGATATCACTATTTCTGAAGTGAAAAGTTTAAATCCAAGATTTTAAGTTACTTACGGCTTGAGTCAAGCTCTTCTGCAAACTGTATTAGTTGTTGTTGTTTTGGTTTGGTTTTTTTTAATTATGGTTAAAGAAACAAACATGAGTATCTTGACATGCATAGATATGGCTCTGGTGCCATTTGGGAGCTACCATTGCCTCCAGGTCAGGACTGTCTCTTGGCTGTGCATGCAGCAGCAAGGAGTGCTAGAGCAGGGCAGTTTCCTGGCATGAGGCTCATGGCGTGCTGGACCTCACTGCCATCAATGTGGGTGTGAGTCCCCGAGAAGCCAGGCTGGTGAGCTGGGGGCAGAGCCCCAGCCTGCTGGAGAGAGCAGCCGCACAGGGAGGGGGGAGCTGAAGGCTTCCCTCTATCAACGGTACTGGTGTGGCGGGAGGCAGGCCCTGAGTGGGTGGCTCTGCCGTCCTCGTGCACATGGCTCTGCCGGGTGGCCCGGTTCAGTAGGACCCATGGCTGGGCAGGGCAGGGCTGTGGGAAGCTAGAGAGCAGCCCTGCTGTGGCCTCGCTGGGACAGGGACTGACATCCCCAGGGCGGGGGCAGGCAGCTCTGTCGGCAACCCCACTGGTCCACTCAGCCGGCCCCTCACCTCCCTGCACCCAGTCCCCTTCTTCTGGCTCCCTGTCCTCCCCTGTCCTGTCCATGTCCTCCTGGGCAGCTTGTACAAGTTGCTCCTCCCTTATTTTACATAGTTCTCGCTCAGTGCTTATAAAAAGCAAACCTATTCCCCCTTGGCTGTTGTCTTCTTAAAAGAGGCAAGCTTTTCCATCTCCTCCCATGAAATAAGGGCTCGGCTCTTGAACACTGGTGGCCAGAGTGCTCTCTGGCATCTGAATGAGGTCCTGCTAGAGCATTGTACCTTTTGTGGCGTTAGTACTTCCCTATCACTGCTGGAAATACTGCAGTATTTTGGATTGTCTTTGCCTTTTTTGAGTCCACGCTGTGGTGATGGTTCACAGTCATTCTGTGATTGCTGAGTGTGCCCTGATGTTTCCCCCTTCTCTCATTTCCCGCTCTCAACCACCAGTTTTTAGAAGAGAGTCTGACCAGAAGTCTTAAAGCTCATGACCTTGAACTTTGTTCTGTGAAAAGCAAAGAATCAGAAGTGAAACTGAGCATTGCCATGTTGCCCTCCTAGTTGAGTGAAACAAAGAAAGTCACTTCAAAGAATAATTTGCATGTTGCTTGAGAAATCTCCAGAGGAGATGGAAAAAATTACTCCACAAAGTCTCTTTACACCTTGTGGTGGAGAACCTGCCCTTGCAGAAAACCAGTAAACAGACAAGCGTCTTCCCTTAATTTTCTGCAATTAGAGCAAGAAATAAAACAAACAAAAAAAGATGTCCATTGGCATTCTCCTAAATAAATTCATTTCAAAGCTGTATCTCTTTAATCTTATGGGGAGTTTCTTTACCTATTTTTCTCTTGAGTCGTGGTAACCAGAATAAGTAGATAAAAACCTGCCTTGCTTGCAGCAGCTCTCTTCCATTTTTTAAACACCAGCTAAATCAGTTACTTCTATGTGATAGAAAGGAGTTAGTTCATTAAGTTTACATGCAGATTTTAGCTGATAACTTTTTCTCCCTGGTGAAGGATTTCTGAAGGGTTTTCTGGTCAGTCTAATCAAGAGGCAGAGCTGAACAAAAGCACAAGATAGTGGAGTTTCTTTCATTTTCCAGCTTTTGATGATCACAATTTCCTTTTACAGGAAAGAAAAAAAAAAAATGGCTACAACGGCAGCAAATACTCAAAGACAAACAATAGGCTGTGAGGAATACAGTCTGTACAGTAGCTTGAGTGAAGATGAGCTTATAAAGATGGCCATCCAGCAGAGCTTGGAAGAGGACCCCGCAGGTCAGCCAGCTGCCCAGAGCCATCAGAAGTCGATGGTGGCAGGTCCCAGCGAGGCGGCCGCCCCCAGCCGCGCCAGCAGCCACAACCCACCCTACCACATCTACCCTTGGCAAAGGTGAGTGAGCGCCCTGCCTGAGCTGTGCTGTCCCAATGAACACCCTGCCTGGGAAGAGAAAAACACCTTCCTCTGTCAAAACACGTGCTTTCTAATTAGCTTTGCCGAGCGGCTGCTCTGTGAGTCTGTCATTAGTTTGAAAGCCAGAGTCTGCTATAAATCCAATGAGGTCAACAATTTACACCCTCACAGCAAAATGAATGAATTTGCTTTATGTTGTCTGTGTTAAGCAACAAGTAAAATAAGAGAAGGGGCACTGCTACAAGCTTTCCTGAACGACAGAAGCCCTGCCGAAGCCAGTGAGCGGCTCCTTTCTCCCACGGGGGCACACTGTACGCCGAGCTTAGGTTTCACCAGAGAGGGAGCATAGCATTTGTTATGGGAAAACATAGGAGAGAGGCCAAAAATAGGTATGTAAAACAGTGTGAGCTGGCTACCTTTTAGATACTGCAGTCTTTAAAGGATGTAGTTATTTCAGATCAAAGTCTGACCTCAAGCACACCGCTCTCAGCCAAGAGCAGCTCCAGACACCAAAGCGTGGAAGCACCCCCCATCCCCTGCGATGCTGGGCTGTGGGTTACAGAGACCCGCTGACAGTTTCAAACCCAGACATTGTTCTCCTTTCATTTTTAAAAGGCAGATTTCTCAAGTGGGGAGGGAAGAGATTACAAAATCACCCCAAAACCAAGGAAAGGTACCCTTTTAAACTAGTTTCTTTTTAATAAGCTGGGAGTAGCTGAAGTTTTGTCCCTCCTTCTTTCTCATAACTCCACCATCCTCTGACGCATCATTCATTACCACCTGTGAATGTTTGGTTTCCAAGGCTGGGAAACTGGGGACAATTTGATCAGCAGTAAGCGTGTTTCATAGCTGAGGAATCAGGATGCTGTACAGCAGGCAGTCCTGCTCCCACCAAAGGTCATGTCTTCTCAGTGCTGTTACTGTGCACTAGTGCTGTCAGCTCTGCTGCAGGGACATGATGCAGTGGAGAATAAGGGCTCCCCTGGCCATTTGGTCCTGTCCTCCTTGGGGATCCTTTGACACCTGCTATTTTGGCAAAAGGCAGCACCTGCAGCTCTGTGCATTAACCTGTCCTGCCTTTGCCTCAGCCCAGCAGCTTTTGACCTCCCACTGGAGGGGAAAACTTTGCAGCTTGTAGCTCCAGATCTGTAGCATTGCTGAACTCTTCTGCCAGCTGGGAGAGCCGAGGTGGAAACGGATCTGGCACCCGGGGGCCCTGGGTCTTCCTCCGCCCCCACCTCCGACCTGCTTGCGTGGCACTTCAGAGGTGATGAATGTCACCTCATCTTGCCTTGTGCCTGCTTCCTGTGTGGTGGTGGTAGGGTTAACCTCACTGTTGTCTTATATGGTCATTTGAATCCCCTGACGCTTCCTCAGAGGGCCAAAAATAATCTTGAGCCGAGTGAGCAGCTGAATACAGCGCAGAGCAAGCCGTGGCCATCTGCTTTTATTCAAAGCCCTGACCGGCAGGCTTTCTCGCTCCGTCTCTGTGGATGTGTGTCTCTGTTTCTGCCTCAACATGACCTGTTTCTCCTATTCGGAGTATTTCTCTTTATTTCATTCATGTCATCGCCACTCCAGATTGGCGGCCCAGTCGAGAGGCCGTGCTCAGCCGTCCAGCTCGGGGGCAGCCTGGGGGGTCAGGCGAAGGTACGACGGCAGCCTGTTCAGCACATCCCAGTCCGTGTAAGTGCCTCCCTCTCCCTCTCCTGCTTTCCCCTATGGTCAAAACAAGGCTTGCTACCCACTCTCCCCCGAGCCAGCTCTTCTGCGTGGCAATGGTGTCTGGTGGGGGGAGATGGTAGTCTTCATCTGGAGGAGGTCTTGCTGATACCTGCACTGCACCCTCTCTGCCTTCCTGTTCTTCCTTCTGACCTTCCAGCTGCCCCAGACCATGCCCAGGCTCTTGTGGGTGACCCACCTCAAACCTGCCTTGTTCTCTTCTTCCCCTTCATCCCTCTCTATCCCTCCAGTGCACATGTCCTGGGGACTCTAGGTCATTCGGTAGCTCTGAGGTGACAAGGACAGCAGGGAAGGGATGCTTGCACTGTGATTTATATAGGCTGTCTCCCTTATCAACCCAGTAGATGAGGCAGGCAGATGCTGATAGTAACTGCATTGGTATTAAGTTGATGGTTCAACATTGGGGAAGAGTGGGGAAAACAAGCATTTTATCACAGTATATAAACAGGGTGAGAAAGTCCATTTCTTCGAAGTAAATATTTTAAAAATGCTCTCAAGATGCCGTGCCAGTTCCCAGCAATACCTGCGCTGTCCTGCCACACTGAGGGCTGCTGGGGAACCCTACTACATCTTATCTGCCCAAGGAGGAGACCAGCTTGACTGACTTTGATCCTCCTGACCATGTTTCGCTGTTGGCAGAGACCATAGCTTAGGTGAATACAGTCATGGAAGAGGAAAGCAGACAGGCAAGGGGGTGGCCTGAGCTCTGCCCCAGTGCCTGTGTGTAGTGGAAATGTCTGGACCATGATGGCTTTATTACAGCTCTCTAAGGGGCACACTAGATGCATGTACCTGCCTTTAGCTATCAGATGAAGAGAGAAAAGTGTTGTAGGCAGCACTTCTCTGTGTCCTGCAGAAAACTCCTCCCCACCTTTTTTATCTACCTAGTTCAAACCCACTTTGTTTTATCTGTCTTACAAGTCCCCCCCTGCATGCATGGTTGCAGTGACTACCCCTCCACCACTCTTCTTCCTTTCATCCTTCACCCAGCTCTACAATCTCCCCCACCTCACCCTGCACCCTGCCTGATCCAGGTTCTGTCCCTGGCTCTCCACTGACATTGGACTCCCTGATATTGTGAAAACCTCTTTCTGCTGAAACATGAAGCCTCCCTCATCCCTGTCACCTGCCAGCTGCCCTTAGCCACACTGAAATCACATCCTCTCATTAAGTGCTCTGCACATCCTGCATGCACCTCTGCTGCTCTGGGTGCGATGACTGGAGGGCAGGCTTTTCTTCTGCATCAGGTAGCTCAGCAGAGTTCAGTCCACAAGAAGGTTGGGATAAGGCTGATAAGCTAGTCCTCCTCTGCTGCCAGGTGAGAGTAAAAATGTGGCTGAGAAGCCACAGGAGAGCATGATGGCATGACTGTTTCATAGCCCTGGTATCAGAGGCAGGCAGGGATGATAGTTGTCTTCACCTGGGGAGATGTTGTTCCTTCATGCTGCCTGCATCTCACCAGGCTACCAGGAAAAGAAGGAGCTTCCTGCACCTCTCTGAGTTCCACTGAACCTCTTCTCCAGCACTTAGAATTGATGCCCCCATACATCTCATCTGCAATGAGTATTTATTGTCTTGGCTACTGGCCTTTGAAATGCAGTAAGACTTTTGATTCGCCTGTAAGGTTAAGATTCCATCAGATTTTCAGTATTCTTCCATAGTTTTAATACTTGTTTTTTCTATATGTGATGGAATCCAAGCAGCAGAATGTGTTGGGTTTTTTATAACAGCCAACTATGAGCCAGGCAGAAAACAAGGATTTCACATGGAGATTCATTAAACTTTCTGTACTGATCTGGAATTTGCTTGGCTAAAGTATCTACAGCCTGGTCCAGCAAACCCCCTCATCTTAGTCAGGAATCATTTAAGGTCAAGGAGTCCAACAGAAGTTCACTTCATTCAACATCTGAGGGCTTAAGCAGAATAGTAACTGATTCTTTACACATTTTTAAACCTACCACAGACCCGAGGTATCCTCTGCTCTCACTGAAGTCTCAGCTAATGTGATTCACCTTGCATTTGCTGTGTGCTAGCCCCATGCACAGACTCCTGCAGTGGCCCACCTGGCACACAGTAACTCATTAAGCACTGGTAACTCTATTGTGTGCCCAAATCCTGAGGTCAAAGTGAGTAGCCCTGCATGTGTAACATGAACCCTTGCACAGAACAACAGATGGCTTCAGCAGCCTTGTGCCAGAGGCTTTTAAAGACAAAGATCCCTGACATCGTCCTCCTTCTCTTCCAGCCAAACATGCCAATTGTTGCTGTTAACTGACTTTCAACAAAAAGCTCAATTTCAAATGCCTATCTAAAAATCTATTATCTATACAAAACTAGCAATTTTGGGTTTAGTCCCCAGGGTACTCTAAATAGTATGGAGTTACAGAGGTGTCCTTAGGACCTCAGTCCAGCAGTTATCAGGTCAGTCAATTCCTCCTGGGTGGGCTGTGACCGGGAAGGCAGCTGCCTGCTCTAGCTGTTATCTCCTCAGACAAAATGCCTGGCTTTGTATCCCATATATCCCCCCATTCAAGTGTTGCTATTTTTGTGACTCTGCTGTCTTGAGATCACTGCTTCCAGCTGTAGAGAAGGAGCAAGTGGCACTAAGTACTTTTTCACCTGGGAAATGGTGTCTTTTCCCATTCCTTGGCATACGTGTTGTGTTTACCTGTTCCTCTCCAGGCCCTGAGTTTATCATCAGAGAAGCAGCTTGATGACTTTTCTTTCAGTGCTAATATCAGTGTTTATGGCACAGATTGGGTACCTCTGGGCAAGCTGAAATTAATAATGCCTGTGTATGTTCCAGGCTGTTGGTCTGTCCAGCCCCCGCCAGGCAATGAAATCCAGTGCTGCTCCTGTAACTTGCACTAAATGCAGAGGTTGTACCAATGATCTACTTTCTAAGGACTCCTGTGCTGAGCTGCCCATATTTTTCTGTCTCCGATCTCACTTTGTTGTGGCATTTTCGACCTTCTGTCATAACCAGAGTTTCTGGTTGTTCCTATTGTCACTGCCCTGCATGACCTTCATCACACACTTTATTCCTACCCTGGCGATGCTAATAGTCTCTCTGAGACATGCACCTCCCTCCCCAGTCTCTCCGCCTTGAAGGCTGCAAGATATTCTCTTCAGAGTTAGTTCAAACCACAAACTCTCCTGTTTTCAACATCCTCTTGTTCTCTGTCTCTGAAAATACAGCCCATGTTCATTTTTTGCAAGTCTCCATTAGAACTGGAAAAATGCTTCTTCCTTTGCGGTGTTTGCTGTCCTGGAGCTCAGCCATTTGGTGCCTCAGAATAAGGAAGCAGTGACTGCCTTCTCCCAGCACAGCTCAGCAGAAGCACGAGCAGATGTTAGTGCTGGAATGCACAGCGCACCACCATGCACAGAGCCGCCATCCACCACGGGCAAGGATTCTGCCTCCATCGGCTGCAGGGTACCAGCTCCCTGCTTCTGCTGCGCTGTCGGCAGTCTCAGCCGGGGTGGAAGGAGGGAGGCAGGCCCTGCTGCAGGCACTGCTCATAGGTGGTACAGTGACCATCAGGCAGCACTGTGAGTCCTGCCATGCGGGGAGTCCCACAGCAGCTCTCGCTGTTGCTCTGCAGAAGGACTGGTGTGCCTGGATCAGCCCTGCTTTGCAATTGCTCTTACAGAGCTTGGAGAAATGGGTTGCTGTCCAGACTGTGCAGAATGCGTGCCTGGCAAGGGGAAAGCTTGTCAGAGCAAATCTCGCTTGTAGGCTGATCATTGTGCCTCACTCATGGGTGGCATGGAGCACACTTCATGCTTTTTGTAGATTTTCACAGTGAGCCTCTTCCTGAAAGCTTCAGAATTAGGTAGCACCAAAAAAAGATGACTTTCATGTTATTTTTGTTTTCTCTGGTAAACACTAAAATACTACTTTAACACTTTTCAGTGATTCTACACATTTCAATGACTTTCTGCTCTGAAGAGGCTTTAAAATATTCCCTCCTTCTGTACTATTTTTTCATTCCTTTTACTCCTTGTGCCTAGAAGTTACTTGGCCCTGTGGAGCCTGACAGTGGTTTGCTGGGTTCAAATGAACTGGAACATGAACCACTTCACAGCTTGGCACCAGGTCCCAGGTGTGGTTCCAGAGGCCCCTGCCTGTTGCAGTTATTTGGGGAACTGCTAACTTGGCTAAGAGGTTTGCAAGAGTGGACTTGTCAACAGAGCTCCCAAGCAGGCTCCTAAAGACCGGATTTTCAGAAGTGTCCGGCTCCTAACATGTCTTACTGGGACACCAAAGACACATTTTTGAAGGTCTATAATGTCTGAAGTGGTTATCATTTCTGAAAATTTGAGTACTCAATGCTGAAATAACAGCTGGGGATCTCTGGGGCATGGTCATGAAAGGCAGCTCAGAATTTCATTTGGGTGGGTGGACTGGTTTTTTTTAATCCTCCCTGGCTGAAGAAAGGAGAGTTCAGACCGATACTGTAACGTTCATGCAGTCTAACCAGAGTTCTCCCTTCATAACTCGGCCAGCAAATTCTGAAAACAGGCTTGTGTAAGAGAAATAGGAAGTATCTTTAAAATACAAGAATAAGATTCACTGAGAATTTCTGCTTTAGGGCTAAGCCACCTGCAAATCAAATTTAAAATTTTCTTCAGGGATGAACAGGGGCAATTCTCTTCAAAGCTGATGTTATTTAAGAGATGTCATATGGAAACACCTTGCCACATGAGACAGCAAATTACAGGTAATATAATTATCACAACCATGGACACTCAGGGCAATGTACAGAGCAAGGGCAGAGCTAGTCTCCCCCAACTCCAGATATCTAAAATATAAGTGTTTATGTCAGACATCAGTCACACCTACACTATCCTTACACTCCAAGGGGAGAGCTCAGCACCTCCACACAATGATTCTTCTGATCTGTTGTGAATGGCCAAATTAGAGAAGACAAATTTTACCTCTACAAGCCCTGTAGCAAGACATCTTAGGGCCACAAATACTTATTATATACGCTGTAGGGGTTCACTGTTTTGGCCAAATGATACAGTGATGTTGCTGCAAAAGCTTCTCAGTAATGAAGGAAGCAGTAATCAAGTTTTAATCTTGTTTTGAAGAGAGCTTGACCCTGTAGTGGCAGCAATCAAGGATGGAGATGAAAAAGCAGTATGCAACATGATGAAATCAGGAAAAGACCTTTCTGAACCTAATAAGGATGGCTGGATACCCCTCCATGAAGCTGCATACTATGGCCAAGTGGGTTGCCTGAGCCTGTTGCAAAAAGGTCAGTGAAGTTAAAAGTAATTACAGAAGGGAGAAGAATAATATGAATAAACTAAAAAGCAGAATTAGCAGCAGCCCAATCCCGGTCTGGGACTGTGTGTGAAGCTTTTTCCCAGCCTCTCTGAGTGTAGGTTAATTTCATCTTCTCTTTGAGAACAGCTTTCTAGACTGAGGCCTTTAAAAGTTAGGATCTTCAGCAGAAAGTGATACCTGGGTAGGTCTTGCCAAGCCCTGGATTTCTCGCAGTAAAGCCTTGTAGCTGAGCTCTCAGCTGTTGTGAGCTGCTTGGCTGCCACAGCTGACAGCAATTACCCCACTTCCTATTAGCTGGAGATCCAGCCCAGCACCTCTTTGCTGGTGCCTGAAGGTGGTTAACTGTTGTAGTTCATTTTCAGACTGCTTCTGGAGTTGTTACTCAACTTTCTACATCACTGGTGGCCATAGCTGAACATTTTAATCTAAGCCAGTGACTGATTTAGATACTTAAACTGAGTTATAGTAGCTTTATAGTACTTTGCTCATAGAAAAGGAAAAGAAAAGAAATACACAAAAACTCACTTAAAACTCCAAGGATTTTGAAAGGTGATGATGCTGTAGATACTTGTGCAGTATGTGTCATAATGACTTTGGGCTTGCCGTTTCTTCACAGCGTACCCTGGCACAATTGACCAGCGCACCCTAAATGAGGAGACAGCTCTCTACCTGGCCACCAGCCGGGGCAACCTGGACTGCCTGCTCACCCTGCTGCAGGCTGGGGCTGAGCCTGACATCTCCAACAAGGCCAGAGAAACACCGCTCTACAAAGGTGAGCAGCTGCTTTTCCAGGAGTGCTGAGCTCTTCTGGCATCACCAAGGCAGAGCTGCAGGATCGCTTGTGATGCGGGGCTGAAACTCAGCGATTAGCTCCCATTTTCTACCTCCCTCCAGTAGTTCTCTGTCTCCTATGTCTGACCTGCCATGCCACGGCCTCTCTTCTCATCCACATCAGAGTCAGGATTAGTGGCTGCCCTGCAGGGTGCAGGCTGCCATGTGGTGCTCAGGGAGGGGTGTGTGATGCCTAGTGGGGCCCTAAGCACAGGGTGTCTACACAATGTCCCAAACTTATGGAAATCTGAATGGTATAGGAATATGTATGCTTTTCTAACCAGTAGGACCTAAGTAGCTGTTAGTTGTGGGAGTACCGTAACTGTAGACATGCCCGTGATTCATACACTGTCTGGGCCAGGCCAGGCTGTGTGCTACGGGAGATGCATAAAGTTATAACCAATTCAGTGAGGTAGATAAAATGTTTAATGTGGACATACTATGTTGCTGCTGGTCAGAGAGAACACTTTCTTTAGCACAACAGCATTATACCCATGGTATCACAAAGATTCAGAGAAGATCTCTCACACCTTCATGTCCATCCCCCTTTGACTGACTGCTCCTGCCATGACTATTTTTAGCACTCTAAAACATTAAAAAGCACATATTACTGGCTAAAACAGTAATCTTGTCTCCAACTTTTAAAATGGTTTCATTTTACAATTCTGGCTTATAGTCTGCTAAAGGAAAGCTGTTCAACTGTGCATTAAACACACAGTAGTGGTGGTACTAGTAGTGCTCTTAGTAATAATAACAACAACAACAATATGAAAGCACCCTTTAGCCAGAGAAACACTGTTATTAAGAATGTGTTAGTCTTGATGCAAAATCTTCTGGTCTATCCTCCAACAAAAAAAGACTGAAAAAATTCTTGTAAAAAATCCATCATCCCTAGTATGTAAGCAAATTAAACTCTATGCACGCTATGTGTAGGTAATTAACAGAAGTGTCTAATCACATAGTTGCTTTCAGTACACTGTGAGTGACACCTGTGTGTGAAAGAGGAAGCAATGGAGAAGGGAAAGGAAGAATCAAAACCAAAAGGTGGGACCTCTGTGAAAAAAAAGACATTATTATTTCAAAGAAAAAAAACAATTGATATGGAATGTGCTGGCCTCTCTTTCTGTACATTGTATAACAAATACTAATTGGGGTTGGTAGACGTGGCTGCTTATTCTAGGTACCTTTGTTTTGGGGTCCCACTGTAAAGGTGTGTAGGAAGCATCATGATTTGGGATTCAAAAAGCAATGGGAAAAATTGGTAGAGTAAAAATCAACAAAATACTCTTAATTATCGAGAAAATATCTTTATTTCAGGATGGTCCTGAACTATAAATTGATGCAGGTTGAGAAAGTGCTGCTGATTCGCACCATTGTTGTTTTCTAAGTATCCTTTTCTGGTCACTGGCAGTTGGAGCTTTTTTATTTTCCTGTATATAGAGAGTTTTATCTGCAGTCCAGGGCAGTAAGATACAGAGACACTTTGCACAGAATTTGGAAAGAAAGCGTTCAGGTCATGTGATTTCTGTAACATGTTTGTTCTTCATAAATTATCTCCCGCACCTTGTCGCTGTGGTGTCCAGTTGGCACAAATGTGCTGGGCTGGATTCCCCTCAGTACCAGGCTTTGCACAAGTCCTGCACAGGACACTTAGCCTCCTCCAGGTCCCGGTTGAAGATTGGCTTCACTGCCACATCCTTTACAAGCCCCAGACAGTGTCATTTGGCAACAGCCTTGGCCCTTGTATTGGCCTAGATGGATCTTTGGTCTTACTCACTATGGCCTAGTTGTATTATATTGCCTTATGCTACATGGAATGGATACCACAACACTCAGAATCTTTTCAAAGCACGTCCTAATCACTTCCCTTTTTTCCAAAACAGCTTGTGAGCGCAAGAATGCAGAGGCTGCAAGACTCTTGGTACAGTACAATGCTGATACCAACCATCGTTGCAATCGAGGATGGACTGCTCTCCATGAGGCTGTCTCCCGAAATGACCTGGAGATTATTGATATCCTTGTGAAAGGGGGTGCCAAGATAGAGTCTGCAAACGCCTATGGGATCACTTCTTTATTTGTGGCAGCTGAGAGTGGGCAGTTGGAAGCTTTGAGATACCTCGCCAAATGTGGTGAGTACAGTTGTCCCATTACATGCCTTTACCCATTTAATTCTTAATATTTCAAAGTTCCCATTAATTCTCCCTGGCTCAGTTTTTCTGTCTCTGGAGACAAGGCCTAGCCTGCAGAGGGGCTGAAACCCTGTTGCTCCAGATGACTGAATTGTGTAGGGTCTTTCAGAGAGCATGGTCTAGGCACATGCGCTTCTTCAGCATTCATTAATGGTCACCTACTTTAGGAAGTAATATAGAGCTCTCTAATTGCATTGCCTGACAGCTTTCAAAACCCATATTGCTGCACACATATAGCCTAATCAGTCATAAAAGACAACTGTAGGTGGTAATAGATGGCAGAAGTTGAACATTAGCCAACCCCATCTGCTCATGAACATGTGCAGTGATGGGCAAGGTTAGCTCTCCTCCACTAGCGAATCCTGCTGAAAATAGATAAAGTATTATTGTATAGTCAGTGGATTTACACCAAGGAGAAGCAGACTCGCTCTCCCCACATGTATATGTTCAAACATATAAACAGAGTGAATTTGATTCTAGTTTACATTAAACCTACCTTTTACTGCTCCACTCATATAAAACAGCTTTACAATAAGCACAACATAGTTTACTACTATTCTGAGGCATATTTTGTTTTCACTGTGGGCTAATATCTTCAATGTAGGTAAGAATTGGGTCCTGCACAGTGATGAAGATAAGAAAAACTTCTGAAGCAGTTAGTATGGCTAAGAAAGATATGAGAGTTGGGGAACAAAAATGTGTTCTGCTGTCCAGCTAGCATTGTCAAGTCAGTTTTATATGACCAGTTAGTCTATCATACTGCCTACAATTTTAGAAAGTAAGCCAGAATGTGATTTATGTTTCAACTTAGATAGATAATAGGATTTCCTTAAAGTTCAATTTTGAGAAAAATACATAGGAGAAAATCCAATAAAACTGTCCAGTTGTCTCAAGCCCTGAAAAGCTCCTCTGAGAATCCCAGAAATGATATCACTGCATTGTTTATGATGAGCAATGTTCATCATAAAAAGGGTTTCTTTCTCATTTCTTTTTCATTAGGAACGTAGTCCTGTGTTGTTTTGTCACTGCAATTCTCCTGATGTTTCCAGCTACAACATCTTCAAAGGGCCAAACACAACACAGATGTTTCAGTTTGGGGTGAGAGCACAGGGAAATGTTCTCTTTGGCAGGGAGTTTTCATGATCAAACAGGAGAATGATTGGCTTCTTTATTGGAGTTTAGAAACAAAACTCCAGTGAATTGTCATTCCCATTTAGGATACACATAGAGCAGCCTTCCTGAGGACAGCATGGTACAGTATATTACAGTCGAAACCCAGGCTTTCAGGCCTTAAATATCTAGCACAGAAAAGGCTAGATTCCAAATTGTTTGTGGCCAAAAAGTATTAGGTCTTGGTTTATTCTTTCATGTTGTTTATTAAGCCAAGCATACACTAGAGCTCAAGAAAAAAAGCCCCAAATAATCTAGTAGCCTATTAATTATATTTATCTTTTTTGTGGTAAAACTTACCATTTGGAGCCTAACTTGAACCCTCGTGAAGTGAAGAGATATGGCCTCAGGTGCTGAGTTTTGAAATGAAATATTCATTGACTAAGGCATGCCCAAATGAAAGCTGATTAGAATTGTTGATTGGTACCATGCAGCTGTCATATTATAGAGTCCTATTTTAGCCTGGATATGTACTAAAATTAAAATATAGTATAAATAGTATAAATGTACTTATGGTGTGAATATATAGAGTATAAATAATAAGTGTAAATGTAAATAAATATATATCATAAATACATAACCATAGAATTTTGAAGAGCACCTATTGAGATCATCTAGTCTAAACTCCTGCTCAGGAATAGTGTATATACATAGTGTAAACACATAAATACTAATGGAATTATTGTGTCTAAAGAAAAGGCCATGCTATATAAAGAACAGCACATTTTAAAGTTTTTTGCCTTTGAGCTAGAGCTGAATGGAGCCTGGATTCATGATTGGGAGCTAATGGTTGCCATTAAACTTTAAACTCTCCCTCATAAAATTCACATCATGTTAAAAGCCAGTGGAAATCTATGATATAACTGCATATAACTGATATGACTATTTCACCTCTGATATGACCTCATTCACATCCCCATCCAGCACATTTTGTAGCTCCAGTGTCATGGAGATGTACACGTTCATTCAAAGTATGTTCCTCCCATCTGATTTTAACCTTCTGGTGCTACAAAGATTTTCTTCCTTCCTAGGTGCTGATATAAATACTCAAGCCAGTGATAATGCCTCTGCTCTTTATGAAGCCTGTAAAAATGGACATGTACCTATTGTGGAGTTTCTTTTGTCCCAAGGAGCAGATGCTAACAAAGCTAATAAGGATGGCCTGTTACCTCTTCACATAGCAGCCAAAAAAGGGATTTGCGAGTAAGTTTTAGTTAATTTCATAGTTTCATCTTTTAGACAAGAATCCAAAGTCCTTATGAAAAGGAGAATGTAATGTCCCAGATCTAATCCTGAGCATTGTGGTCAAGGGAGCTGCCAGCTGAGAACTGGGCTTTCCACTTGCAGAGCTCAGTTTGGAAATTATAAACTGAAGAGTGTGTTTGCGGGTTGGGATGTGATTGGATGGGGTAAGCAGGAGTGTGAGGTGCAAGATTTCTTTAGCTTTGCTAAAATATCATCTATTACAGCTAAATAACCTCATGTATCTTGGAAGTGGATTGAACTGGGCTCCACAAAACATGCTTGAGATGGAATAAAAAAGCATGTGTGTGTTTGCGTGTGTGTGTGTTGGCAGAGGGGCTTAGTCCTCGACAGCTGTTGCAGCATAGTTTGCAATCAATTTCTTACATGAGCCCATTGTGATTCCTTTGCACAAGCAGAACATGCTGCATTCATCTCTGGTGTGTTCAGGTTTTATTAACAGTAATTCAGATGCTGACAGCAGGAAGTGGTTAAGTGAATCTCTAGGGCATTAGTGAGATTGTTGCTAGAATATGGTGTCCAGTTCTGGTATCCTCCCTTTCAGAAACCTTTCAGGAAATTGGAAAGGCTTCAGAAAAGAAGTACAAGAATTACTCAAGGTCTGGAAAATATACTTTATTAGTGAGTGATTAAATGAACCTTAAATGTAACAGACAAATGCATAAAAAGATCCAGTGGTTTGTTTCTGAAATGGAATGTGTTTGGGATAGAGATGAGCACATTCTTTAAACAGCGAGAAAAGTAACTAATGGAAAAAAATAATCAGGAATTGGGTAGATTTACCAGTGCTCTTAAGTAGAGGTGTTTATAGGAGAGGGAGAAACGCTGTAGCCTGTGATAAAGGATATCAATTTAGAAGATGCTGTCTAGGGATGGGATTGTTGCATCGTCATATAGTGTTTACCTAGCTCTTTCAAGACCTGGGACATTGCAGCAAGCTTCTGAGCCTGAACTCCTTAGCATTTACTTCTGATCCTAGGGCAAGTTTTACCTCCTGCCTTTAACCCCTTGCTGCTGGAAGGGTGAGTGGCCCACAGCTATTTTTGCAAAACACAGTCACTTCTTGCAGTGACAGACCCTATTGGCGACTGTAGTGAACTCTTCCGACTGTCACAGTTTCTATCAAAATCCTTTCAGCAATAGTCAAAGGAAAGAGTATATCCAACTGCGAAGACTATTTCTGGATAGTAAAGCTATCTTTGAAGATGGCTGCTAGGGCAGATTCTTGTATATTTCACAATGTCTGAGGAATGAAAACCTGACAGCATTACACCTTTCCATAGCATCTTTTATCCTAGTGTTTAGGTCTGCTTGGGAATCCCAATTAAGCTTCTCAAATCACTTTGATAGACCTGAGGATATTCATTTTCTGTAGTTGGAGTAGGCCTGCTTCTTTGTGCAAGCTGTGTGTTCTAGAGGACAGCCCAGTGTGAATTTATGTAATGGGCTTATAAGCTTACGGCAAGTACATGAATACCCCACGTAGACTAATGTAGGCATGATTCAAAATTTTCTTTGGGGTTTGAGTTACAAAGAAATTTTCTTGAAAACAAACACATTTTAGATGAGAAATGTGCCAGAGACAGAAACCAGCTCCAGTTGTTCACTTCAGAAAAGTTGGTCTGAAAGTACAGTAAGTTGATCTGAATCCAATTTGTGTACAGAGTCTGAACCAGCTCTCTGAATATTTTCCTCTCCTCAATACTTCCACACCCCGACCTGAAAAGAAATTTACATGGAAACGCTGCAGTCCATCCCCGTGTTACAAAAGAAACGGCCTGATTCAGATCTCACATATATTATTCCCAACACCCAATAGCATAAATGAGACCAGAATTCAGTCCAAACTCTGAGTTCCTTCACTTGTAAAAGACTGAGCACAAATTTTGTGCACAACTGCTGCGAACTAAGTGCAAAAGAAAGAAAAAAGAAAAAGATCTTCTCTTATAAATATTTATGTAAATGACAAAGCTTTAGCCCAATTGGCTGATCATTCTTATTCCCTTTGGTATTCAGTAAAATAACACCCTTCACAGTGACCTCTCTTTGTATTCCTGCAGATTTAATACGTAATTCTACAGGAATTCCACGCTTCAACTTTTTGCCAGAGCACGAAGGCTCCCTACCATCAAAAAGCCAAGAATGTGGTCCCAAGGCTCAACTGTCAACTCTTGTTGCTTGGTGTTTGTTTATTTTAAATGACACCTTGTCAATACTGACCTGAAATTCATAAGGGTCATCTCATCAGCTGTAAGACAATCGCAAGCAGTCATTTAACTCCTTCCCCCTCAGAACTGAGATCCTGAGAAGGGAAGATTTGTGTAGTGTGGGCAGATTTATTAAGTAAATACAAGTCATTAAACTCTTGGCACACTCATACTAAGGATGCTCTGCCTCCTTCTCCATATAATTTCTAACAAATAGACATCACAGAAGCAAGTGTCAGGGATAAGGGGAAACTCAGTACTATTTCCAAACTGTACGTGAAGCTCAGCCCTGTGACAGACGTGGGATGTGGTCTGGCTTGTCTGATCTCGGCTGCCTTCACTTGAGCTGCCTTCTTCCTCTAGACAGGCAGGAAAGACTGCAGAGGTGGAGGCACCATATTACCGAACCAACCCACTTTGGAGGATGAGGAAGAGAGACAAGTTCAAGCTACAAAATTAAGCTCTGATACGAATTTGATGCTTCCTGCTTTTCCTCCCAAAATAAATCTCGGGTACAGGGAGTGTACTGAGGTCTAGGACACTGCAGAATTTCGATGCAGAGCCTCAGTGTGGCACCCCTGTGGTGAGGTTCACGTCCCCCTTGCAGACAGAAATGATGCAGTGCCTCTTTAACTGGGATGTGAAGAGCTGGCTGAAGCACATATGCTGGAAGAAAGAACAAAACAGACCCTTAAATCTTCAAAACAGTTGATCATGGGATGACTAATGCTGGTACTTGGCATGGTGTCCTTGCAGTGCTCTGTGCCCTTTCTGTTATTATGGCTCTTACAGAACATTTGCTAATGGTGGGAAGTTGCCAGCTCACCAGCACCCAAACCTCCTGCTCCCTGGTGAGCGTCACAGTGCTGGAAGATTAGTGAGGCTGCTTAGAGGAAAAAAAAAAGTGTTTAATTTCCCAAGATATTTACATAATTTTAAAAGCCTTTTTGTTTAAAAATGAGATGTAGAAGTAACTTGGAGACATCAACAGTCCGTCATGTAAATAGGAACATAATCCTGTAAAGTGTTATGCATCTTCAACTCTTATTTCAGCTCCTGGGAGTGTTGGAGGCTCAGTCTTTCACAGGATCACTCAGTGCATCACAGACAAAAGTTTTCCTGAGACAAGCACTAATATTTGGCTTAGTTCATTATGTAAATGTATGTTTGAGGGCCCAATGTTGGGACCAGCCATTGCAGTCAAGCTGAAGATATGCAGCATTTTAAAGGAGACGTGCTACATGGTAGGAAACTGACCTTTGCATGTTTGTGTGTTAGGAAGAACTGCTGACTGCTCAATAGAGAAGTCTGCATGGGAGGAAGAGGAAGAGAAGCTGTGCTTAGCTTGCCGGCTCCCACAAGTTCCTTTTTAGATATCCCTTTTTCCACAGGCATTATATAGGGAGCATGGGCATCTCCTGAGACAGTAGGCAGACTCAGGTTGGATGGTCCCCAGTCTCTTTCTGGAAGTAGCTTAAAGTGACTTGTCTGTATTTACAGAATGCCTAGTGCCTTGGCTAAACCACCCAACTTTATGAGCAGGAAATAAGGGTTTAACCCATGGGGCTGGTCATGCAGCAACAATGACACCAATGGAGACAAAAAGGTGATTACAGATTTACGACTGTGGAGCTCCCGTACATTATGTATTTGGACTTCACATTACATAACAAGAGCAACTTGATTTCTGTTGCTGTGTTTAAGGCCACATCACACTTTCCACTAGCAATCACTGATTACTGGGGTTTAGGACTTGGCTGTACATTTTTTTCTCCCTGGGTTAAAGCATGGAAACCAGCCTGGAAAAAATTTTTATTTCTTTTTCTCCCCTTTCCTAATTGTCTTTTTGGCTCCCCATGATCTGGGTTGGACGTTGATAGCCCCATGGATTTGCCACAGCCAAAAGCCACACAGTGAGAGCCTCCAGGGTGGGGATCAAACCAGGGTAATAACTGAATTGTAAAATGGGGCAGGGAGGCCTGGGAACCAAATATGTAGTTTTTCCTAGCTTAGTCCTGCAGAGGAAGGTTTGGTTTCACCCCCTTTCTGGTCTCAAGCCTCTTGCTGTGGCTGTGACCCACGAGGCATGCAAATGCCTTGTGTTGGCACCCTTCTCTGCTGAGTGATAAAGCAATCCCGATGGAGGTGGGGAGATACAGCCTCTCTGCTGGCACCTCAGGCCAGAGGCTGTGCACCTGTTCCTCCAGTCCTACCCACAGCGTGATGATGAAGGTGCAGACCATCTGGGAGATCCTGGCTGGGTGTCTGCCATTTGGGCTGTAGCACCTAAGAAGTTACAACAGGGTACATGAGTGCCAGCACATTGTCTTTTCCATTGTAACTGCCCCTGTAGCTGCCATTACCTCATAGAAACTGGGTGATAATTTTAAAAAAACTTGTTCCTCCATGAAAGAGGGTGTCATACAACTCACATTTTTGGCAAGGTAGGAGCACAGGGAGTTGTTGACAGGTTTCAAGTTCACACCCTGGTTTCTCTCAGAGGGAGTTGTTCCTGTGCCTGAGTTAGCAGGCTCTCTTTTTCGGTTACAACCATACAGTTATGATTTGCTGTATAGTTGTAGATCCTCTAGATCCCCTAGAGCTCACTGCTGTTCACTGATTCTACACCTGGCAGGATTGTCTCCATGCTGATCCCTGTGACCAGCCGCACTCGTGTCAAGCGTAGTGGCATCAGCCCCCTGCACTTAGCGGCCGAACGCAATAATGATGACATCTTGGAAGAGCTGATTGATGCTGGCTACGATGTCAACACCACTCTCTCCAATGAACGGTCCTGCCTTTACGAGGACAGACGTACCACCCCCCTCTATTTTGCTGTTTTTAACAACAACATCTATGCCACAGAGCTGCTGCTGCAAGCCGGAGCCAACCCCAATGTTGACCTCATTAACCCATTACTCATCTCCATCCGCCATGGCTGCCTGAAGACCATGAAAATGCTCCTTGACCATGGAGCAAACATTAATGCCTATATATCAAGCCATCCCACCACATTTCCAGCTACCATCATGTTTTCAATGAAGTACCTTTCTGTGCTGAAGTATCTCCTGGATCTGGGCTGTGATGCAGGTTCCTGTTTTGAGTGTCAGTATGGAAATGGCCTACACCCTGCATTAAATTACAGACGGGACAGACTTAATGATCCTCAGCTGCCCAAGGAGCCAACCATAGTACAGGTAAGCACTGCCTAGTCTACCTACAGTACTTCTGAGGATGTCTCCTACCTATGTATCTTGACAACTTTAATGTACTTTTTCTCCCAACTTTCCTATTTTAGTTACAGAAAAAAAGGCTCAATAAGAGTCTGTGAATGTTCCAAGCCCACGTTCAATGACAGCAGAATTGTAGGCAACAGCCGCTGTGGCCCTAGCTTCAATTTGCAGTGAATTATAGCCATCTTGACAGCCTTGCTGTCAGATCTACAATATTCTTTTGCTCTGGACCTGAGGTGCCAGGAGTGAAGCATGTTTTCTTGACAGGCAGTGTTATATGGGTGGTAGCATATGGCCGGTAGGATATAGGCAGTAGAAACCTGCTTGGTTTATTTGCCCTCTAAGATTTATTTTGTCTGATATGGAATTTAAGCTCCTGGTTAAATTAAAATTGTCTAGTGTTTCACTTTATTAGGGTAAACTAGTGAATGTAAATAGGTGCATTTTCCAAGTCTACAGGATAAGCAGCCCTGGAGAGAGAGCGTAAATCACTACATTAGCTGTATGACTGTGCATTATATTTGAAGTTTTCAAAAGAGATTAGGAGATTTAGATCCATGATTTCATATTTTCAAAGCCACTTACAGATTTTAGATATCCATGTTTTACACATGTATCTTTGCAGTCCTTTCCAAAGCACAGCTGGGCTCAGCTTTCGTTGAGCTGGATTTGGACTCTCAATCCCTTAAAGAACTTTGCAGAATCTCAGATTGCACATTTTTTTCTGATCTCTGTATGTTGACTCTTTCCAATATATCTCAAACAACCTCTGACCCTCCAATCAAAACCTGCTCCCCTTCAACATGCAACACAACAAAGAAATTTCACCACGGCAGTCTTTCTATTTTGCAAAGAATTGGGGAAGAAATAAATCAGCTTCTATCTAGTTTAAGTGTAGCTTTGAGGGATTCAGAAAAAAATGTTGTTTAGCTCAAAGAGGTGGTCACCAATCAATGCTCCTTGGTTGTGGAAAGAATAAAGGAAAACATTAAAAGATCCTAGGAAATCTTGACCTTTTCATCAGTCCCATCTTCCAAAAGACTTTACTCTCCAGTAACATGTCTGGGAAACAAACAAACAAAAACAAATCTTAGAAAGAGGATTGTAAGAGTCCATCGAAATAATCTCTTATCCCAAACAGAGCTGACTTCTCCTTGAGAGTGTTTGTCACAGCAAAATTGCTCCAGGATACCACGTTTTTGTCAAAGACTAATTAATAAAATATATAATCTCTAGTTCTTGAATTGTGATATGGTAGCATGTAGAGTGAACAGAGGGCTGGAATTCCAAGGCAAGGAGAGGTGGTTTGTCTGTAGCCCTCTATGGCATCCTAGCCACTGAAAACCAGCTCTGCTTTTACTTATTTAAGCACATTATTTCCCTCTGGATCTCACCTAAAACTACTTTTAGCGCCTAACAAAATATTAGGTCACTCACAGAGTCATCACCTCAAAGGTCAGACTACGTGAGGCACAGGTACCAAAAGCTTTATAAAATTATATTTGTGCCTAGAGAGACCAGTGAGGGACAAATGCATCCAGACAAAAAGCAACCCCTTCCCTCCAATATTATTTTAAATTTGCTTCTTACTGCTAGGAATTTGGCTAATAAAAGTAAGGCTTGTGTGGTGTAGCTTCATAATATAGTTGTAATATGGTTTGTATTCTGAAATATAGAGAATCCTATGAAACTATAGCCTTCCCCACACAAGAGATGTGCATTTTTTAATTTTCTTGTATAAGATTACAGAAGCGTAATAAATCTGAATGATTAGTCCTTATACAGTAAAGACTATGAGCTACTGGAAGTTTGAAATATGCATAACTATAAATCATTACTGTTGCTACTAAATTAATATCTCCTAGAGACAGCGAACATCGAAAAATGGTTGCTGTCTCACTCCACATTTCCATAATTGCAATGTCAGAACTGTGAACGTGGGGAGCGAAGTATCCTACTGCCGCAAGAGGGCATTCAGGGGCCTACCAAGACTGCAGGCTCAGAGCCACTTTGTCCCTGAGTCAATCCCATCGCCTGTAGTTGCAGGTTTGCATTATTTTCTTCGTTTTGCTGTGCTTCTTTTCCTGCAACATATTTTGGAACGTTTTTATTCCGGAAGATGTTTTTGTAGACTGAGCTTGTAAATAGGGAAGAAAGAAAAAGGCAGCCAAGGTCTCTGGTGGAGACAAGACGAGGACAGCGGTAAGATCCAGTGTTTTATTGCCCTATACGTTTGTCCTCATTCAGACTCTGACAAAGTGGAGCTATTGCTTGGAGGTGGTAGTGCAGATGCCCAGTTTGCATGTCCTATGAGTAACTGCATGGCAATGGCATATGTACTGGAGAATAACAGCCAGATATACTAAACTGAACTTTCTATAAGCAGTCCAAGTAGGAAACTGTAGGTTGTCCACTGGGATCCTCCCAACATTTCTGTATCTAACGTTCCTGGGAAACACTACCTTCTGATGCTCAGTGAAAAAAAAAAGTCAGGAGAGTAGTAAACACTGTGAATGCTCTCAACTTTGAATAAAATGACCTTACAATTTTCTACAGCTTTATTCTTTCCTAGGTGAGCTAATATAATTTTATTTCCACGTTAAGAGTACCAACACAAGAGTTTAATGCATTTTGAGTTAGGGCTTATGCATGTATAATCAAATCTGATCTAGTTACAGGAGCTTAAACTGAAAGAGGTTTAAGCTGATGCATTTTCTTTCCTGTTTGGGGTGGGTTTGGAGGGTGCTTGCGGACAGTCTCAGTGACTAAGCTGATGGATGGTGCTTAAGCCACCATTATTCGGTTAGGTTCGGCATGTGCCTAAGTTCTTATCCACACTGTATGATTTAATTCACATTAAACTTTCCAACTGCTCACATGCAGACAAGTCCACAGATATCTTCATCATATGCAGCACCCTAACAGAGAGAGATGAAGCTGTCTGGTTATAATATAGATATCTGGATTAAAGCGGGAAGAGAAGTCACCACTTTTTTGAAATGACACTGCTTAAAGTGAGGTCCTTAAGTGTTCTTCAGTACCTCCATAAGCAGACCTCCATGCAATGGCTCTGGGTACTCCGCAGCTTGCACTGGGGGCAACAGAAAATTTGCCTGATCCAGGACTAAGGAAGATGCCTCTGTGTTAGGCCCAGGATAGTTCTCCAGGGTCCATAGGCCCTGATGATGATGAGCGAGTTAAAACTGCCTGGGATTCATCTGTGCAGATTTCCCCAGACTTGTTTCTAGTAAGGTCTTTGGTCCCCAAAAGCTGCAGGTACTAGTGGGTTCACAAGAAGCAGGAGGTGCTGTGCTGCGCTGAATCTCCCTCTTTCCCTAAGCCTCTTCTGTGCACAGTTGACCCACAGAGCCCCTCCCAAGAAGGGAAAGGGACCCAGCACACTGGGTCATAGTGCCCTGGGATGCATGGACCTTTCAGCAGCTCCCTCACTGGCATGGGGCAAAGCTCCTCTGCCCTCCCATTTCTGTGGAAGTAGGACATTTGAACCCTGTAAAAAATTCAGCATCCTTTCCATGCTCCAGAGCTAGGATTTCACCAGGGGTTTGTGTCCTCCTGTGGTTGTGAAGAGGGGATTCTACCCTCAGTTGCAAAAAAAGAGGCTTTAGTTGAAGTTTTCTGAAGGGAAACTGGTAATTGCCCTCACAGCTGGTAGAAGGGTGGGACCAACAAAGCCATCAGGGCTGTTGCTATCTTTGCAGTTTCCACACATGCATTCGTGTCTCACTGACTGTAGTCAACCTGTTTTTCCTTGAAGTTTTGTGAAATGGTGTCTACTCCAGAGATGAGTCGCTGGGCTGGGCCTATCATTGATGTTCTCCTGGATTACGTGGGTAATGTGCAGCTCTGTTCCCGGCTCAAGGAACATATTGACAGCTATGAGGACTGGGCTGTCATTAAAGAAAAAGCAGGTATGGTCACCCAGAAGAAAATCTGGCACAAATAGTCCCAATGTTGGATTCAAAACCTTAGTCACCATCTCCTCTTAATATTCATCCCTCAAACTTGATAGGATTTCCCTACTGAAACTGAATTACATTTTGGACCAGGTATGAGGCACTAAAAATTGCTGGGGTGTCACTGACTCTGTGATGTTAAATGTACACCAGCTGTGGATCTAACCCACTGGGAATGAACACTGCCAGTGCAGGAAGGCCCATTTGGCTGTACCTGGGGTGCAGTCAGATCAGGGTAGGCAGGTAACATGACCATCTCCACAGTAGCCCAGCAGGCACCAGTGGCCTTTAAAGCTTTTACTAATATTCTGCTCTCCTAAATATCCTTTCCTTCAGGATCCAAAGTCTTTCATAGATATTACCAGAATTAGTTTTCTGGCACCAAGCTAAATTTGGTACATATTACATTTATTTTCAGTGGGAAGGCTGAGTACTGTGAAGCAGCTTGTTTAAATCCCCCTAGAAAGCCCGTTGCTAAGGCTGAGAGGGGATACAGCACCCCATCCTCCAGCCTATGTCATGCCTTGGAATAGTTAAGCTGCCACCAATGCCAGATGCATCATCCCCCCATTACAGAAAACCCCCTTTTTTTCATTCCTCTTTCTTTCTCCCATTTTCCTCTTGCCACTGACCTGGCCAAGCTAAGCTGTCCCTCTCAAGTTCAAACCTGCTCTGCTCACGTTTCTGACCGCCTGTCTTTCAGAGCCCCCAAGACCTCTTTCCCATCTTTGTCGCATCAAGGTACGAAGCCTGGTTGGAAGAAACCGCATTAAACTTCTTGATACCTTGCCTCTCCCAGACAGACTGATTCGATACTTACAGCATGATTACACACAGTGACCCCAGGCACACTGGACATGCAGCGGCTTCCCAGCATGGCACCCAGCATCATCAGCATGGCAAGGGTGCACATCATGCACCATGGGGAGGAATTGCTGCTGGCTTGGTCAAGCACCCTCCAATGACTAATCTAAGAGAAATACGCTTCTGAAGCATGAGTGAGAAGAAAATGGAGGAGACAGAGAGCTAAACATAGGACTGTTGTTAGGTTTTCCAAGAGAAAACACATATGATTCACCTCCGAGCTTGGTCTGCAAAGAAGAAGAAATGAAAGCCAACACTGAAAAATGAGTAGTGCTGAAGCAAGTATCAGTGAGGAATTCAAAGGTATCCTGGGGCTGCGGTGGAGTTTAGCATCCTTGCTGTGATCACAATTCAGAAATTGCCAAGAGTCAGCATATTTGGGACAACAATCACATTTCCTTCACTGACTGAGATTTTTATTTTAGTTTCTCTTCTACTGTTTGGATTTCAGCTAAGTGTGCTGGTTGCTAATTCTTTGATACTTTGACACCATCTTGCTAACACTTTTACTTTCATTTTTTGGACCTTTCTTACTGAGTGGAGTACTTGATTTCTGAATATTCAAATCTCAGAACTTTTTAACAGACTAAAATCCAGAAACGTTAATTCATTTAAAAGTCAAGGAAAGGTTTATTTAAGAAGGATGTAAGAATTGTATCTGCACATAGTGAATACGGTTCATTTTGTATTACATTTGCAATAAGAAGTAGGTGAAATTCTGCTTGAGAGAATTTCATAGACTGGAGTTGAAAGCAACACTGAGCTCTTTTTTTTTGTGCGTGTGTGTGTGTAAATTAGAAGTAGCTGCACTGTAGACAGTAGCTTTACTCTGTCATGAAGCTGGTGTCAGAACAGAACAAAGCCCTAGAGGAGAAGGAACAGAAAGTGATGCAAAGGAGAGAGGCAAGGTACGTAGGTAGAGAAGACCTTGTCCCTACAAAACCCAGCCTCTCTTACCTCCTTGGACCTCTGTGGCTATAACAATACCATCACTGGAAGAAGAGAGATTATTTCAAAATTATGAAAGTCAAACACTGGGATTTTTGAAAACAAATACCCAGAATTAGGATTCCAAATCCTTATTCAGGTGCCTAAACAATGCCAAGTTGCTTGCGCCAGGTGTAGTTCCACGTAAGCCAATGGGACCACATTTGGTGTCAGATATTACTGAGGCATAATAAAAGTCTTGGGATTTAGCCCTGAACTTCCTGACTTTGGAAGTTCAAAGTATATATTAGCTCCCTTTGACACTGATGAAAGTTAATATTTCAGCTTCTTTGAAAATTAGGTCACCTATTTACAGCTCAGATCCACAACTGATTTATGGCAGCTTAACAAGTTACCGTCTATCAGCTGAACCGCTATAATTGTCCGTGAAATTCTTTTATTGAATTATTTAACAAGTCACATTCCCTCACAGCTGGGGAGGCCAAGGAGCCCATGAACGGTTATTGGCAGTGACTACAGCTCAGTTGACAGGTGTGACTTGCTGAACTGATTTGATGAGTGTGTCTCATTCCTGACCAGGCACCTAAGTAAAGATGGATGAGCCTAAATTTGGAACTACATCTTTGCAGACCTTATGCTAGAAGAACACTCATTCTTACCTTAGGTGACAAGGGAGTTGTGCACCATGGTTTGTTTGGATTCCCCACCAGAGACCTGATGGATCTGGTTATGTTTGTTGGCCTGCATACCATCCATGGAATCAGGTAGAAATATAAGTAGGGAAAATGCAGTGCACCAAATATTATTTGTGTGGAGTTTTATACCTTAACAAAGGACTAAAAGTGTGTTGCACACATACAAGTCTGTCCAGGCACACAAGTTCAGGTTCTGTGATTGTTTTGTGTGAAATGTGTTCAGCACTTGTGGGACAGGATGTGAGAAGAAGAATTGGTTACAGCTACAGGCACTCTGTCTATAGCTGTCCCCTTCCCAAACACAGAAGAAGTTGAAAAACCAACAGAGTTTCAATTCACACTGAGCAGTGATCTTCTTGCAAAGCTTTGGAAAGTCAGGTGAGATTCCTCCACTGCTGAAATTTCATCCAGTGACTTCCATTACGACTAGTTTAGGATCTACCCCCTTGTCTCCTGCAGCGTGAACAGGGAATTGCTTCAGGTTGGAAAAATACTGGGTGGAGGGAAAGGGATGGGGAACAGGAAATCTTTAGACCAGTTTTGCCAATGAAGGCAACTGCTAAGCAATAGCTTGAGAGAGAGAAAATCACCTGTGGAGTTCATGCATCTCTCACTTTATGGGGCTGAGCAGTGAAGGTCTGGGCCTTACATTGATATAAATCAGAAGAAAATTCCTTGAAATTAAATTAGTGTAACAGAGCAGAGTCGTAGAGGGTGATGGATACAGACACAGCTTGGTGGAGACCATTTACTTAAGTGCTTGTCTGGTGTGCAGTGACAGCCCTGGAGACTGCTGATGGATAGAAGGATTCACAATCACTAACTGCATGTATAACCACCGGGGGTGGGATTTCATAAGCTACCCCAAACTGGGAATTTCCTCTGAGCCAAGATTGTTACAAATGCAAAAGTCTCATGAGTTGCAATTTCTTTTTATGTCCTTGGAGAAGTTGAAACTGGGTTTGAGTGGAGCAAGCATGGAAAGCTCATTTCTTCTTTCAACCAAGAGACCTTCATGTCTACTGGGAGACCCATGTCCTGGTTGCTCTCAACCATCTGTCCCGAGCAGGACAGTCACTGAGCTGGAGAGCACTGGTCTGATAGGAACGTACCACAACTGCAGGAAGGGTAAGGGCACACTGTGCACAGAAACTGAGGAGACAAGAGTGTTAAAGGGGGAATGTGGTAATTACAATGTCACTAAGTCCATTCTGCTTGATCCTTACAGCAAATCTTCACACACTCAGTTTACGTATATTTGCACTGAAATGGCGCCCACTACCTCTCCACTCCAGCCATTGACACAATATTTTGTGCACAATACTGAATCTGCACAAATTCAATAAGCAATTAATGCATCTATCTAGAAGTTACTGTGAAGAGACAAATACCCCAAAACCCAAACAAAATAGGCTTTGTAAGCAGATCAGTAGTTCTAGTGCAAGGTAAAGTGGCTTGTTTTTACTGAGTGTGATAGACTCCTTCAGAGATGATGACTTTATGTGAAATGTTCTAGTAATATTTCGTGACCAGGTTACTGTACTTTTTTTTTACTGCAACACGTGCAATTCACTTGATGTTCTTGTGCACTTTTTTGATTTTTTTTATTTCATTTTGTATGAAAGGTTTTTCACTTACCTCTTCCTTCCCATTATTTATAAAAGCTATTGTGGTTTTAACAGTTTAAATTTGCATTGTTGTAGTAAATCGCAGTTCTCAAATGTTACATTTCCATCTTTCAAACAAAGTATGAATAAACAAGTAGATTCTGAAGGCTATCAGCTATCCTGAACAGCAACAGTGAACAACCAAACACAAAAATAGCCAGGAAAAGACTGAATCAATCCAAGACTGAACAATTAATAATTTTGATGTTAATCTCAGGGATGAGAGAACAGTAAGTATTGCTAGAGAGGAGACAGAGTTGCTATTCTTTGCAAACCTTTTGGAAAGTCTCACACAACCCCATTCAGTGATTTTGAATATACTTAACAATTGTCTTCTGTTCATTTGTGGTTTACTTCACTGCTGCTCCAGTTCAGAGCCCCAGCAAAGGCTACCTCCTGCCCTGGGCTGGGGAGGGAAGTTTCATGGATTTTAAGGATTTTAAAAAGTAACTTCAGTTTAAATCTGAGGGTAAGTGCATAAATATCTGTGTGTCAGGCATAATTTGGAATGGTCTGGTTCAATCCTTCATTGTCACTTAAAAACATGCTATTCTACTACATGGAAAATGTACAGCAACATACATTCAAATAAGAAACAGTTTAAGAGAAGAAAAAGAAAAGAAAGAATTTAATACCCAAAAGGTAGAAACTTGATCTTAACTCTCTTCTTTCTCTGGATTTCTTCAGAAATAAAATTTCTACAGAGGCTATCCATTTTTCCAAGTATTTTAATTTTGATAGAAATCCATATTCTGTTGCAATATGTAGCACTCTCAAACTTCCCTTCTGAACTCAAGCAGGAACACTTGTCCACAGCAATACCTGTGGTTCGTTCCACGACCTGCTCTGGTCACCCAGATAGAAATCCAGACCAATGCCAAGGAGGCTGCTCTGCATTAACAGCACTGAGACAGAGTTCAGCATCTGCCTTCCTCTGGATTACAACAGTGACACAGAGCTATTGGTGTGAGAAAGCACCCCTACTTTAATGTAAAAAATTCCTTGCTCTGCAAATTAATAGCCGTAGTCCTCCTCCCATTAACTTAAACGGGGGTACTGCCTCTGGTTTCTGTTAAAGCCTCCTTGTGGAGAGGGACAGAAACTCCTTGTGGATTTTTTTTTCCAAAAAGACAAAAAGGGAAAGACGCCTGAATATATTTATATCTTCACTTCTGGATCAAGAGCTAAACTGATGTCTTTAACCCTTAGATTAGCTCTTTGCCACCTTGTACCTTGCATGTATTTGCAAGTATGCGCTACCAAAGCCATTTCCTGCTCTCTCTCCTATAGGAGTAGTCTATACAGGCTCGATACATATATTAAGTGCTGGTAGCAGGGAGAAAGCAATGAAAGCCATCACCATTTCTGCTTTTGGCCTCCTCCACATTACAGCCATTGTTTCCATAAAAGTAAACGTTGGTGGGATATACTGTGAGGTTTGGGGAAAGAATGAGCTACTTTTAGCCCAAGAGTAGTTCATATACTAACGAAAGTTGCAACCTGGTTATATAATGCCAAGCCCCATCAGAAGATCCAAAATTATACTCTACAATTGCTCAAGATGATAATTTTTTCATGACTGCAATGCCCTCATGAGAAGTGTTGCCTGTTTTTCCCCTTACGGAGATACCAAGAGTCTCAGGGAGCTAACGCTACCCAGAGGCCAAGGCGAATGAGGCCACTTTTTAGTGAATCCTGGGATAAGTTCCCATTAGCTTCAGCGAGAGGAGGTTCAGGCCCTGGGAGATCACAGGTGTCCATTCTCTGGCCCTTTCCCCCTCGCATAACACACTTCTCTTGACCTCAGTGATTTACTCCAGTGTAACTGAATAGATACATAGGCCTGCAATATTAAACTTTTCAGATCTCATGTTCTGTGCCTTAGCACCACTTTCTCCACTGGTTTAAGAGAAATCTAACTTTAAAAAATCCCCTATTAACTTTTCTAATGCCAATTTGTTAAAATAATTGGGAAAATACTGGGCAAATCATTCGCAGCCAGGTCTTGTGATAGCATGTTAAAATCAGACAAAATAAAAGATGTCTGTGAGCCAGAAATCAAGGCAGGCTATTCTATACACTTTTTTATTCTATCATATTTTATGGTTTTGCATTCAACTAATACAATTTCTCATTTGTTCTGTTCATGCAGAACAATTCCTGATGTGGAAATTCATCCTGCTTCTGTTTGCACCAGCTTAACTCTAGCTAATTTCCCAGCCCCAGAAGAATTACTTCTGATTTACATCACTCTGAATAGGCAGAGATTTCAGCCCTCATATCTACCCACCAGTTGCAAATCAAACCTGTGTCTACTGAGTGGGGCAAAAATAAACAGATTGCATTTGCAGAATCACCAAAATAGAATTACCTGCTTTCTTCCCTTATTTTTTTCTTTTAATTCTCTCAGTATTTACATACAAGAAGAGCTTAAATCAATGCACAAGTGTGGTTTCGACATTAAATACTGTCCTTCCAGTCTCTTGCATGCAAAAGAAAGTGACCTGAATATCTTGACTTCTCTGGAATTATTTTAAAGTACAAAACCTCTTTGAATGGGTTTAATTCATTTCATTTCACTGCTGCTGCCGCAAGGCAACCCCAGAAAGATGTTCCCACATGGAGGAGGTCTCCTAGGTGTCACAAGTGCGGCTATGAATGGCCCGCAGCCCTGCTCGCCACAACTCAGACAATGCCCATCGATGAAAGAGCCCGGGTTTGCCTCACACTCCGTGACACCGGCTTCATAAGGCTTATTCCCGATTTATACCCGTGTACTGAGAGGAGAGTGGAGCTCGAGTAGCTTTCCAACAGTTACTAATTTGCTCCAGCCTGCCCGTGAGGAAGAGGGTGTGATCGCCGGGCTCCTTCACCTCGCCGCTCCACACTGCCAGCAGCTCATGCCTGGTGCCTGACCGGGCGATTCAATTCACTCTCAGAAGCTGTTGTGTTCAGTGTGACTCTGAAATCCCCCAGCTAAAGATAGCCGAAAACGTTGAAGATCGGTGGGGGGACAGCAGGCTTGGTGGGGATGGGTTTCAAAACCACAGGCCTGTAGAGTTTCTGCCCTGTGCCATCAGCCTCCTTGCAGAAGTGTGGCACCTCCACCGGCAGCGGGGCTGCACTCTTCCTCCACAGCCCCAGCCCCGGGAAAGGCGACGGGGGCAGTGTGCCTGGGGGCTGGTACACCCCCGGCCCAGGGCAGGGGAAGGGGCAGCACGTCCAGGCACCCACCCGGCCTGAGAGGACCCCAGCAGGGTCCTTCTCCCCAGCATGCAGGGCAGGCTCAGGGGGGCTCTCTGGGCTGGCAGCATCTGGGCTCCGTTTGCTTTTCTTCCCCTCATAGGGAGGAGGGTCTCTGGGGGCCGGGAGCCCCTCAGGGACAGCAGGAAAAGCCCTGGCCGGCAGGCTCTGAGCTGGCCGTGGCTCTTCCCAGAAGGAGGCAGGGAGCTGTCGCTTCCTCATGGGCACCTGGTCTGGCCTGGTTGCCTCAGGGTTTTGCTCCTGCAAAACCCGTTCCCCGGTGAGGCTCTCCTCCGCCTCGGCTGTCTGCAGCACCTTCTCGGTGGCCGCCCCACCATGGGTGATGGGGTCAGGTGCCTCGGGCTGGGGGCCACGGCCCCTGTCCTCTGCCCCCCTGCGCCAGCCACACTCAGGGGTTTTGCTGGGGTGGCACCGTGGGATCCGTGAGTACTTTTGAGAAAACCGCTTGAGCTGCTTCTGCAAGTATTTCCTGTGGTCAACTGACCGGCGACAAGGAGCTGATTTATCCAGAGCCGCTTTGATGTCACTGGAGGCCAGGTTGACAAAGTTCAGTAGGGTTTTTACCTCGCTGTCCGATGCCATCTCAGTGGATGTTCCACGCAGAGTTTCCCATGAAAAGTTTATAATCCGCCTTTGGACAAACCCTGGCAAACCTGCGAAACACGACGGGCAAACTTAAGAGCGGGAAGCCGTGGTTCAAACAGCACCAAGCAAATGGAGGGAGGGTGGGTGGACATGTCAAATTTCAGAGCCACGCAAACAAGTCGTCTGTCAGCTCAACTCCGTGCCAGCAAACTCCTGACAGAGCCACAGCGCGCCTGCAGCCCACCGCCCCACACCACTGCCCCAGCACACACCAGCACAGGGACCAGCTCATGAATGCCAGCCATCCCAGTGCCTAATCTTGTCAGATAGCACTTAGGTGGAAAGATGCCGGGGCAGCTGCTCCCATCTCCCCGTAAGCAAGCGTGGACACTCACCCGGTGCCGGCGGCTGCGAGTCGCTGAGGAGAAGAGCCCCTTCCCGCTAATCTCGTTAGGCAGGTTACACACTGCCAACCTCAGTGGAGGCAGCCAGGGCCCGCCAGTGTTTGGATGCAGTTTAGCAAGCACTTGAGCAAGCTGAATGAATATCGACTCCGGCGAGTTCGGGGCTCTCCCAGGCCAATCAGAAGCCACTTTGCCAAATACAAAGCATCCCAATCAGGCATCAGCCTCCCCTCCTCGCATTCTTTGCCATCACAAATTGTCACCATGGGGACAGCCACAGAAAGACAGCTAATAAATACAATCATTTCCCCGTGATTTCTACCATTCTCCCTATCCTCTTCACCCCTACCGAGGCCTTTCTTTTTAAAAATTACACAATCTGAAGTGAAAAAGCTGAGGATGAGTTAGGAAACTTTAGGCACCCTTTTCTCTGCGCTCCCTGAAGCTGTCTGGGGGCTGATACTAACCATGCTTCATTGGCACAGGACAATGTAATACAGGGGACTGGGCTAGCCTACTTTTAACCGTTCCTCATCAGAGCTTTTTTTTTTTTAAGGGGAGGATGATGTCAGAAAAAGGTAGGAAAGGAACAAATCTCTAAAGAGATGTGCAGATATCCATGGAAAGGGAGCTTGAGCGCTCAAGAATCTTGTCTTTATGTTTGCCCCCTCAATTGAGTTACACAAAAGCTGAATTACCCATTCAAACTACCCGGACAAAAGGATGGAGTTGGATAGTACTCTTGCATCTGTAGTCAAACAGTTAGAGACTTAAATCGAGTCGTCATGATGGAGAAAGAGTTAGACAAAGCCCATAGAATTGCCATCAGCAAACATTTTCCTGTGTCATATTAGTGGGTCTCCATGACTCCCTCTGGCCTGGGGACAATAGCACAAGTTTGCACACTCGACTACTGTCACCCTGCCAACGCTGGCAAGGAGCAGAAACAGGACAATCCTTTAAGGGGAAAGCATGCCCGCTGCAGGGAAGGTAAGAAGAGAGGGAATAAAAGGCGTGTGAAATGCTAATTGAGCTGCTTCCTTTACTGATCCAGAGTTATGCGAGCCCTCCGCCTTCTCTCAGGCTTGTCCCTAAGGGGTGGCAATAACTTAATAGCATGGTAAAACTGAGAGCTGGAAGAAGAGGAGAGCAGAAGGGCTGCAGTCGGTGTGCACCAGACACACCAACGACACAGAGCTGGTGGCAGCCTGTGTGCCAGCCCGGGACCTACTGCCTCCCACAGCCAGAGCAGTGCTGCTCCTACTCTTCAGCCCACAGCACCCAGGGGATGGGAAGAGCGCAGAGGGGCACAGGACATGTGCACCCTCCCTCAGGGAGATGCTGCCAGCTCTGGAACAAACACAAGCATGCCCTGGGGAAAGAAGGGACAGAAGTCCAAGCTGTTTTGCAAGGAAAATCTACCTTAGTGATGTAAGGCATCAAAGGCCTGAGCACTGAGGGTTGAAAACATCTACAGCTTACTGTTATTTTACTGTATTTCTATTACTCTGATTTTCCTTGGAGCAGGACAATACCCAGACTGTGCCATTATACCAAATTCTGGGCAGAGGCCTCAGGGATGACTCTTCACTGTTGCTGTACTGGTACACCCAGTGCCGCCATCCCTATTCACATTGTTTCTCCCAGTCTGTCCTGAGCCACATGTGCTGGTGCTAAAGCACAGGTGTTTCAGGTCTAGGGAGACTGCAGGGCCAGGACATCCTGCAGCATAATGTGCTTCAGAGTCTCTGGTACCACAGTGGGCTGTAACACAGTGGCTGATTTGCCACCACAGACATGCCTCTTTCCTCCCAGTTTCTATTTCGGAAGCAGTTCATTCCCTAGGAGACCTGGGGCAGCTAGCCCTGCCTGCACCCTCTATCATCTGCCTCATGCGAGCGTGCAAATGTCTGTGCCATCTTCTCCTTTTGGATCATTTGGGGGGAGGCAATTTCCAGTCACCTGCTTGAGGATCTATTTTGGCATGTGCTAGCCAGAGCCTGGCCTCTCTGTGACCCAACACAGGTCCTTCTGTGCAGCTGAGGCTACAGGAAGAGGTTTTGTCTAGCTCATTGAAAGAGATTCACACCAAGGGATTACATCTCTCTTTGCAGGAACAAACTGCCTTCTGTGCTTGAGCTTTTGAACCCAATGTGGACACCACATTGCACAGTGCAATCTCCCAATAGAGCTAGTTGGTTGCCCAAGGGGGTGAGAGAGAGAGACAGAGAGGCATGGGACAGGTGCCTGGGAGCAAAGAATTGTCTCAGGATGTCAATGAACTGTGTCCTCAGAGGCCTGGGAAACTCATGCCATGTATTATGAGACCCTATATCCAATCATAGGGGCTCTAAGCCCCTGGCCTGTGCTGTGAGACTGAGGGCTAGTGGGTCGGTTAGATAGAGGAGGGTGGATATGACTTGCCTGCTTACTGGAGGATAAGGGAAACCCAGGACCCCTCCAACACACCCATTGCAGAAGCCCTCTCCAAGCCCCCAGACACCAGCCGTGCCTGTCCCCTCCTGGAATGATGCTTGCCCAGGATGTGGCTCCTTGGGCACCACATGGCAGCAGTGGAGGGGCTCCCCATGCCTCACTGTGCTCGCTGCTCCGGCATCCCGTTCCCCTGCAGCTGGGTAACGGTGGGGAGCCGGAGGGGAATGAACCAGCGAGCAGGATTTAAAAACCAGAGCAACCCACCCTTTCAAGGTCAGACTCAGGTTGAGCTGCACAGGGTTTTCTCTAAGAGGCCACCGGAGCCCTTTTGTTCCTCGCTGCTCTTGCCATGTTCATCCCAATGTACATGTGAAAGGAACAATTAACAATAGGGCACTCCTCTCCGAGGATCCAATGCACTTTGAAGTGTCCACCAACTAAAGGCTCAAGAATGATACATCATTTTCCACTGTGAACATGTCAAACTAGTACAGCAACTGAAAAAATGTCTCCACATGCCTTCCCAGCATGCAGACAGGGACCAGCTGGAGAGCCACTTCATATCCGACATGTCACCCCCTGACAGCTGTCTTCTTGGGAATTTTTGGTATGTGAAGTTTTCTAACTCCTTTTTTTAAGTAAAGCACAAGAATAAATCCATCCACTTCAAAGTTGCAGCTAGGCCTGTCCTAAACATGCAGTATTTCCTTCAAGACTGAATAAGGGAGACAGAAGAGAAGATTTTCTTACACAGAAATACATTGGAAGTGTTTTTAAAGTGTCACTCATTTTAAGTGATGTCAACCTTTAGCCACTTCTACACTAAAACCTCCCACAGCTTATTTCTAGGCTGAGGGACCCATTCAGCAAAGGCATTCCAGCATCAGGCTGGCCTGGACCATGCAAGCAGACCCACTAACAGCAACGCACACCATTAACTGGGATAGGGATCCCTCTGCTGTAAGTACCCTGAGCAGTTCAAACAGCATCAACGCCCAAATCACTGCTGTTATTGGGCTGTAAAGCAAAGAGCAGCTCAGTGAACAGGTTAGCGGTACAGAGATGCTAGAGAAGTCACTGGTTTGACACTAGTTCACTCAAAATTCTTTTTCCTCCCCTAAAACTGACTTTTTTCTCCATCCTAGCCTGAGCAACAGGTGTTGTCACAGGGTTCACCCCACTGTCAGGGTAACAACTCTGTGTATCGCATGGTACACCTTCTGGGCAGGCCTGGACTGAAATCAGGTCTTGGTGGCTTCTTGCCCTCCCTGATTTGGGGTATCTATTTGTCTGAGGCACACATCTGTATGGTAAGCACTGTTGTCCTCATCTCTTCCCCATGGGTGTTAAAACTAGGCAATCTCCATTAATTAAAAAAAAAAAACAAACACCTTTCAGATTTTTTACTTGAAAAATAAGGCTTCTTAACAATGGTCAAAGGATTTTCTTCAGAAATTCCCTAAAGGTTTTGCTTGCTTGTGTCAAGGAGAGGAGAGGAAAAAACAAAATTTCCATTGTTTTGTGGAAAATTTCAACTATTTTTCCCCATTTGGGCCACAATCCTGTGACTCTTTGTTGAGCTTAATGAATGCGCACCTTGAAGCAAAGGGAAAATGGGGCTCCAACTCTTCTGAAACATGATAATAAAATAAGCTGGAAAATTCCCAGATGGGCCACCTCTGAATGGTCCCTTTTCTTTATCCATTGAGGGCAGATAAAAGCAAAGATATTTCAGTTGCCTGGTATCTTTTCACTCACCTGCTGTTTCCTAAGCCTCTGCTCTGCCTTCACACTTGGAAAAAGAGAGAGCAAGGGTCTTGAGGAGAGACAGGAGCCTGAGGGGAGGTGATGATGGCTGATGGTGAAACCAGAATTATTGGCCTGTAGAGAAGTATTGGGATGGAGGAAGACCACTAAAGCTCTTCCTCAGGAGTCTTGATTTTAGATTTCTTGTTGACAGTAACTGAAGTGGGAGGATGTTAATGATGTGCTGATGGCATAAAAATGGAAGATGTTATTTAACATCATACTGCAAGAACTGGGTGAACTTAGGAGTGAATGCAATGAGAGAGGAAAGGATTGTATTAGCTCTGAGCCATGCACCTCGGGCACTGATAGCAGGAATTTCTGCCACAAGGAAAGATGCCACTGTCTGGAAATGAGAAGGAAAAACAGGTCATAGGATGAAAAAGAATCCCTCTCCATCCAGTCTGACCTTCAAAGAGGGGCACTGATGGTGTTCAGACCTCCAAACAGGTTGTCCTCTGGACTCAGAGCCTGGCCCCAGCCTGGGACCTGAGCCTGCCCATCCCAGGACCAGCAGGTTCATTTGAAAGGGAAAAAACCCTCTATGTTACCTTCATAAATATTTCTGAGGATTAAATTAATCTGTGAGAAAAATGGTGTAGGCAAAGCTAGCAGCCTGGCTCCCAGTCCAAGGACCTGAAGGGCATCTGGGACAGGCAAATGGTGACCATGGTTGCAGGTCTGTGGTCCCTGCCACCAGCCCCCAAGGGATGTCTGACAGTGTGTGCACAAGGGTGCAGCCAAAGCCCTCGGCATCCCTTCCTGCACCCCAGCATGCAGGCGCTGCAGACAGCAGCAGGGATGTTTTCCCCTGGCACTGACCCTCACGCAGCCTGGTCCTTCCCAGGAGCTGAGCCCTCTAAGCTCAGGGAGGGAAGAAGGAGCGAGAATATGGTATTTCTCCCCAGACTCGTGCTGTTCAGTTGTCCCCTTTGCTCTCCCTCTCATCTCCTTGTTGAAGCCAACACCTCTGCTCCCAGGAGAAGAGCAACCTGGCACTCCCACCACAGCAAGCTTTGACTCTTCCCCCCCAGCTTTTTCTTTTCCTCTTGACAGTCTGCTTTGACCTGAGTGACATCCTCTCTTCGCTTTCAATCCCCGATTTTCTGCACTTGGGGACAGACTTTGAGCAGGCACTAAGTGTTGAGGCCGTGCAGAGGCGGCGGGGGGGNNGGGGGGGGGTGCTGCTACCCCGCAGCCTGCCATTCAGGCAGATGGTGGAGGGGGCCGATATGAATAGCTCCTGTCAGTCTCATAGAGCGAACTTTACAATTGTGCTACGTGTTGGACTGCACGTGACTAATGCCATTCTTCTGCAGGCTGCAGGCAGGACACAGCTGTTTCTTTAAGGAAAATTTTGTTTTTCTGTGCAGAGAAAACCACCCGTGGCAATATTGTATCCATGTATCCAATATTACACTCTATAATTAGGCTGATCAAAGCCCATCCTGCCTCTCTTTCTGGTGAATTAGATAACGTTTAAAAATGAGCCTGGCCTTGGTTTGGTCCTTCTGGAGGTTTAAATCCAGCCTCCCCACATAGCAGGTATGCACTGAGAAGCAGCAGGGCCAAATATAGGTTTCTTTACATAATTCTGGAGTAATTAAGTATTTCAAGATCAGTGGTGAAATCAGTGCCAAACGCTACATGGAGCTTCTGTTGATGAGAAATTAATGCTGCAGAAGGGATTAAAAAAAAATACAGACATGAATATGAGCATATGAAAAGCTTCTCTTAAAAACTGCAAAAAGAGAAATGCACAGTGAGCTCTGGGCAGGGGATGAGTCTGGATCTTGAACCTACGGTACAGAAGAGCCATGCCAGACCAGAAGGGTAGTGCTCCTCCTGCGCACGTTTTGGCCAGCCTCACAGCCCTGTTCCCTCCCTGCTCCACTCTCTCGGACAGGGTTTCTCCACGCGGGTGTTTCTGCAGTGAAATCAGTGCCAGGCTCTCCAGCTCAGGTGCAGCCAGAAACACACCCCTGTCACTCCTGCACTTGCATTTCCTTACCAGGGGGCATGCCCCTGCCCCACAGCCTGGCTGGGACGGCACTTGCAGCTGGGCAGCCCTTGGCCATGGGACAAGCTGCAGGCAGCCCCAGGCAGTGCTGCCTTGAGCTGGCCCCCTGCGGCAGTCTGGCCGTGAGGCTGCAGGCGGGCAGCTATCTATCAAGGCACTGGTGTGTGGTTACAACCCTAACATTTCCTCCTGCCTGCCTCCGTTGTTGCATTTCCAGACATGGTGTCTGCCCAGCAGTGCTGCCAAAGTGCCCTGCAGAGTGCGGAGCAGGGCAAGAGCTTTGGTTTGACTGGTGGGTGAGCATCACCCACAGACCTGTGGGTGCATAAACTCAGCACAGAGGGAGTTCAGGGAGGCTGAGCTTTGCTTGAAGCGCCTTTGCCATTCCCTCCGAGGGTGAGCAAGGTGGTGTCTGAGCAAGAGGGGTGTCTTTCATCTCTTTCCCCTCCTTGCATTAATGGGCCACAGGGGCTGTAAAATACTGTGTTTCTGTGGCATTGCAGTCCCAGCTCAGACTGTTTGTGCAGCACAAATTGCCCTCAGATCCACGTTTTTTTGAGGAACTTCATACATAATGTTGATACAGAAAATAAAAACTAACCCTAATTACTATTTTAGTTTCTCTCTGATGAGAAACAAAGTTAGAAATAACATGGGTCATTATTGTCAAACCAAAAAAAAAAAAAAAATCCCTTATAACCTATAATGACAGCTAGAAATATCTGATGAACTACACCCATCTTCTTGGACCAGATCTTCAATCTCTCCTGGTGGTCTGCTGTATGGGATCTACCGGAGAGCTCCTCCAGCCCCAAGTGTCCCTTCTGGAGGGATGCTAGGATGAAGGCTCAGTGTCCAGCCTAGTTGGGCTGAATTAGTCATGCAGAAGGCCTAGCAAAAACTCTAGAAGGGACCTCTACACCTTCTCTATGCTGTCTGTTGTCTTGACTCGTAACTTCAGCACTATTCATAGTTTGGAGAATTCAGCCACCTTTGCTGTAGGCAGCAGTTGCTCGAGGAAGTAGCGCCAGCTTGTACCAAGTTCAGCGTCATCCCCCCACCCCGGTTCTGGAAATGTCCTTCTCTAAAGTTGTCCTTACGCTTCAAAGGAGCGTGGAAAGGCAATGAGGGCTGCAGCTTCTGCTGAGGGGCACACCAGGAACCCCTAGGAGGGTCTCTGGGAAGCGAGTGCCAGGAGATGTGAACAGCACACTGCATTTGCTGGCCAACCTGGGGACAAGGACCCTTGCAGGGCCCGCTTTTCTGCAAGGCGGGTGGGTGGATAAACTTTCCCAGGAGAGGCAACAGTTATCATGCGGACAGGAGAAACAGGCGCTTCTCTGCAGTGCTAGCTGCTGCCATCCTCACTGCCCAGACGGTGCCCAGACTCCTCGTGCTGAGCACCTCGGGGCTAAGCCTGCCAGTCTGCCAGGGTCTGCCTCTCAGCGCGATGCCTTCGATTCGCAGGCTGTGCTAACACGGGTACGCGGCCTTCAGCCGGAGAGAACGCCCGTCCGCCGCGTCCCTCCGCTCCAGGGAGTAGCCACCTCTGTCCACGGGCCTTCCTCAGCGGTGCGCTGGCCGTATTAGTGCCCCGAACCCGCGGAGCCGGAGGCAGGAGCACTGGCGCCCGATAAACCAGCTGCGGCCGAAGGCAGGATCACGGCGTTTCGGGGCGGGGGGGGAAGAAGGTAGGCGCTGACTCCCAGCCTGGCTTCACAGCGAGANGGGGAGGGGGGCGGGCGGGAGGCTGCCGGCCGCGGGCGCGGCCGAGCCCGGGCTCTGGCGCGGAGGTGCCGCTAGAGCGCAGTGCGGGAGCCCGGCTGGGGGCGGCTCCGCTCCCGCCTCGCGGGGGTTTGCGCTGCTCGTTTTCCTCTTTGCTGCCATCCTCTCAGGGCTGCTCCCTGCCTGGGCAGCAGCAGCCGAAGAAACGCTGTTACTCCGGCCAGAAAAGCCAACACCGGGGGGTTAATTGTTATTTATAAGAAATCTAGTGGGGAAAATTCCCTTAGTCTCTTCTCACCTTTCACAGCGCCGTGCCGGAGTGCATTTGGGAGGTGCTCTCCTGACACAGGACTGCGTCTTAAACGATGCACAGTAGGAGAAGCCATTGCAGGCAAACAAATGAGCCTCTGTGTTCAGGAGTCCCTTGGACAAGCAAAAGGTTCAAAGATGCCTGAGCAAAGCCCCGAGCAGCCTCAAAGCTCCCTCAGTTCAATGGTGCCCAAGCGTGCTCAGCACCTTCCAGGTGCTCAAGTCCAGCTCTTCGGGACCAATCCTGCATTCATAAAGCATCAGGAAGAGTTTCAGGGGGAAATGGGATCTGCAGTACATATTGCAGTGAAGAAGTTGAACGAGTCACAAAGCCAGTATTGAGTGAAGCATCAGTCATCTCTGGCCTCTGCTGAGTCTCTGCTGGAGCTCGGGTGTTTGCTACAGCAGTTCTGGGCTCCTTACTCCCACTGGAACCAAATTTGAGCTGGGCGTGGATTTCTACAGGTGCCAAATTAGGTTCCCCCACGAGTTTTCCATGAAAAACAGAAGAGCTGCGTACTGGGAGCACATTAGCACTCTGCTTGTCTGGGATATCACAGTGTTTGTATCCACTGGGATCCTACACGTGGGTGTTGATGGGAGACAGCAGGGTTTGGTATGTGCTCCTGCGGAATGTAAAGGACTCAGAAGAGGAGACCAATATGCTGAAGTAAAAAAAAAAAAAAAAGGAGAATGTTTATTGGCCCTATCACAGTCTCTTCAACCATCTTTTGCAGAGAGAATGCTAATAAAGAAACAAGGTGAATATTTTGTTTATGACAAATAGCAATAAGAATATATTGTTCAAGTTGGGTGGCCAAACCAATTTTTGCAAGTCTGGTGCCAAGTCTATCATTTGTCTTCTTTTCTTTCTGCCCCCAGTGGATCTGGTACGTAGGAAAGTCTGTCACTGTTACACAAGCTAGATCTGTGCCACCAGGCATGTGCAGAGCTCTACATGAGAGACAGTGGTATTGGGGAGCCTGGTCTGATCCATCATGGGGGCCACAGAAACTAATCCAGATAGATGATGCTTTAAAGTAGCGCTTCACTCACAAAATTCTATTATCAGTGGCTCATGGTGAATGAGAAGTATTTGTAGCTATTTCTAATAGTAGCTTAAATGTCTATTACTTGCAGTGTGATATGCACCTTAGCAACGAAATCTAATAGGCTTTTATATCTGAGGAGGCTTCTATATATGAGGAGGCTTTTATACCTAAAATACTTAGTCAGAATTTGTATTATTTTCTTCATGAAGTATATTGTGGAGCTGGCCTGCAAGGACAGCAAGCAATACTTTGGCTCAGCTTTGGCAAACCTCAACGTAGCAATTGCTGTTTGTTCCAGCCCAGAGGGATAATACAAAGTAAACTAGAAGAGACCAGTGGCTTACCAGTTTACCAGCCTGGCTCAAGAAAAGCTCTGCATCTACTTATCAGAGAAAGATCTGTAGACCATAGAGCTGCCTGCATTGAAACTAAATGGGAAAAGGAAGGGTTAAAAAGCCACTTGCTGTCCTGCTAGGAGTCTCCTTCCCACCTACAACAAGAGGTATAACCATATACGTGTTGCTGTAGATCCCAGTTCAGGGGAACACATGAGCACAAGCTTATGTGCAACTCTACAGATGTCAACGCAGACTTACTCAGATGGCCTTTACTAAATTAACATTTGATTAGTAGCAGTCAGTTCCCCCTACCCCCCTTTTTTTGGGCAATAGTTCTCAGAAAGACATTACTCCACTGTGTTACATGCTCAACAGAATGCTAATTCCAGCACTCCAGGATTACAATGCAATGTATTTAAAACAGTACACCAGTTGTAACTGATAGAACTTAAATTTTGGATACTGAAGGAGTCCCCAGGCCTGAGCTGGTGAAGAAATCACCTTCAGTCTAAAAACTTTACCTAGGTGTACAGGGCCCTTCTTTTAGGGATTAGTTTTGCTGGAAGATGCAAAAGGTTGACATTTTCTGATAAACAAGTCATTACACCTGCATTATTCCCAGAGCTGGAGCTTTGATGGTGAGGTGGAACATCTTTGGTCAAAGAGAAGCACAGACAGCCTCTGGAAAGAGACCCTCTTGGATAAATTGACCTGGATCAAACCACAGGGATGAGATGGCATTCAACCAAGTGTGCTAAAAGAGCTCAGATATGAACTTGCTGAGCTACCAATGCAGAGCTTACACCAGCCTCCACCGCCAAGGAACAAAGGTGATTAATGTGATAGATAGTTGTATGAATAACAATGAATAAAACAACATTTACTCTAGACTAGAGGCAGATTTATCAGAGGAGTGCCCCGAGGGCTTATGCTGGGATCAGTGCTGTTCACCATCTCTGTATGTGGCATGTCAAAGCGGGTGAATACTGGCAAAGTTTGCAGATGATACAAAATTATTCATAATAATCAAAGCTAAAGCTGACTATTGCAGAAGGAGCTTATAATACCAACTGACAGTGAAGTGCCAGATGAAATTCAGTATTGACAAGTGCAAAGTAAGGCACTTAGGGAAAAAATAACTCTACTTATACATCTGCAGTGACGGGCTCTAGATAGCAACACTCAAGAAGGATCTTGGGTAACTGAAATTAAGGTATGAGGTTTCTGAAAACATCACTTATTGCCCTGCAACAGCCAAAAGGCAAATTGGATAGTAGGAATTGCTGAATGAAAGAACACAATAAAATAGATCAGAAAACAGTATTACAGCACTGAGCTAATAACTTTAGAAAAGATACAGAACAGGTAGCAAGAATGGTCAGAATTTTGGAGCAGTTTCTTTTTGATGAAAGGCTAAATTAGACCTTTTCAGCTTGGAAAGAAAACTACCTGAGGGGACTTGATAGAAGTGTGTAAAATCACCAATGTCATGGTTAAGGTAAAGAGGACAAGGTTACTTTGTGTTACAATGCAGGAATTCGGGCTAACAAACTGAATTTTCATACAGTAGGTCTAAACCACAAGGAAGGAATTTTCCACATGATGCATTAAACCATGGGACTTGTTGCTAAAGTATGTATGAGTTTTAAAAAGACTTAGACAAAGTCATGTCATATAGGCCATTATTAAGCTGAAAAAATCCACCTTCAACCTGTACCTCAGGGACTACTGAAACTGTTGATTGCCAAAAGCCAGAAGAGGATATCAGGTACAGATCCCTCTGTACTTCCCCTGTCCTTGTGTCCTTCCTTAAACATCCACATAGGCTGTCATCTGTGGTGGGATACTGGACTACAGAGACCTTTCATCTCATTCACTAGAGGATATGTTATCTGAAGGAATGGGAAAATACATCCTGGGTATGATTGTGCGGTGCAAGGCAAGGAAAGGGTGTATTGGAACTGTGTGAAAAACAAAGTCCCATTTCCTTCCACCTACTATTTACAAGTTTGTTGGGGCTATTCTTCATTCAGAGCAATTTTGTTTTGATGCTCATAAAAGGAAGTCTGCAACTCTGAAAGATTTACTTATGATGCTTTTTTAGAAGAAAGATGAGGTTGCTGTAAGGGGAGCTAACATAATTCAAAGTTTCATCCATCATGAAAAAATACTTTTTTTTTTGAGAAGATTTTGTTTCAGTTGCTGTTGTATCATGGTCTCAGTCACAGCATCTTTTCTTACACCAGAATGTACAGTACTGAGCCCATCAAAACAAAAGCCCCAGTCCAGTTGTACAAAAAGCCACACACCTGATTACCGCTGAAACCTCTCTCCAGTGTGGCTGGAAGTCAGGGTGGCCATTCCTTTTGGTACATGTGAGTGTGTATGTGCTTGCAGATTTGGGGCCTGGGAGAAAATCCAAGCCAGAGAGAGAGAGACATAACATTACATTCTTTCTTGTTTACTGGTTTGCAGACCCCATCAAGGGTTCAGATACGCTAGTTTAGTGGCACAGTGTCTGCATCCAGAGCTCATTGTGGGGTCTACAGCATAAACAAAGTAGGTAGTTGTTGAGCACAGCACACAGCTGGCAGCAGCCAGATGTGGGCCTGGCAGCAGGAGCAGCCAAGCTCCATGTTCCTGGGGCAGCACAAATTCAATTTTGCTCAACTTGCTGCTGAGTGTCTAGCTGCTCCACCTGGTTTGCAAATGCAGGGGAGGTACATTCCCACTGGAGCTAAAAAGCACTGAGATGGGGCTGTTTCTGCTGTCCCATTTTACTCACACAAATTTCTTGACCGTATTTGAAGACACATTTGATACATAGACAAAAGCCAAAGGTTTTGAGATTTCCCAGGAGCAAGACAAATACCCATCCTCAGCCCCATGAGCCTACAGATACTGCAATGAAGTGTTTGGTAGGAAAACTTTGGATGATTTCTGCTCCAAACTGCTCAGCTTTGATAAATGCAGCAGGCTTGATCTGTGCTGTGCGTGCCTTAACTGAGTTACAATGTATAATCCTCCCTGGAACAGAACATTTACATTCCACTGACCTAGTTGAAAAAATGCATTAATTTTAATTTATGTAAAATTCTCCCAATAGAAGAGTGAGAGGAGAGAGGCAATGTCTTATTTGCAGTCCTTGCCTGCTTGGAGCTAGAACTGAAGTCCAACTTTTTAATCAGGATTTTTGAAAACGCTGAAGTGTTTCAATAGGTGGTTGTTCATGTAAATCCAGATACAGCTTTATTACCTCACGTTTAACTCATGGGGTCATAAGTGAAAAATGTGCCACCAACCTGTCTCCTCTCCACTGAGGGGTGCCTCTCCTCCTCTAGGAATCCAGGGGCAGCGGGGCACCAGGGGCAGTTTAACACAAGAGAGAAAGCAAAGGCCTCATTTCAACTCCCCCTGTTGCACATATCCATGGAGGCTGATCCCATAGCATGGGGATTGGGGAACTTTGTTGTTGAGGGAGGAGGTTAATGGTGCCTCTTCCTACGTCAGCTGACCTGAAGAGCCCAGAGAGCATGGTTAGCCCACAGCCCAGCCCCAGTACTGCAGTGCCCACAAAGGAAAAATGGACAGTAATGTTTGTGAGAGTTGGTTGTGCAGCCCAAAGATGGCTGTAGAGTCACTTCATCTGTCTCTGTGAGTCAACCACCACAGGTACATTTACAAAAGGGATGGAGTGGAGGGTGGTTTTGTATTGCTTCAGCATGGAAAAACAGATGGAAAGATGTGTCATATTACAATTCCCTTTAGTAAGAATTACTTGTGGGTTCTTAACTCAGCAATGTTGCTCTTACTCCAGCCAGCCAGCCCTGTTTCCACATGGGAGGTTGTCAGAGCAAGGAAGTGGTAGGAGCCATCATTATTTGCTCAGGAGGCTCTTTGGCTGCTACCAACCTTACTGTAGCCAGGAGCTTTTCATACCAAAACGGTCTAAGATCAGGGGAGCAAATGATGTCCAAGTCATGTTTTCTTTCATTTCTTAACTCCTGCATAAAAAGTAATTTGGGGGCAGGTGAACATGGGGCCCTTTCTCTATCCCTGGAGGCTCAAACCCAGCCTGTTTTACTCATGCTGGCAGCCCAGCTGTGGCTGAGGGGACTCCTCTTTCCCTGCCCAAAGCAGAAGCTCCACGAGCCTGAGCAACACCACAGTTGTCCACATGAGCCTGTACGTGACCTGAGGAAGTAGCTCAGAAACCCACTGATTCTGGGAGATGTTTGGATCCGGACTCTGCCATGACCCCTGATCCTATGGCAGAAACTTGAAATGGAGCCTATGCTCACACAGTGTTGCTGCACAGCATGTTGTCTCATGAAGTCCTTGACAAAAGTTGCCATGTAAACCCAGGAACCAGAACTTCAGCAAGCAAGAGGAAAAAAAAAAAAAAATAGAAATATCTGTGTACAGCAACTGTATAATTCTTACATCTCCATAGCATGTAGTCCTCCTGCTATTTACAGTCTTACACCTTTCTCTGGTTCAAAATCATCTCTGTTACAATAACTCCAGGAATGAGAAAAATTTCCCTTGTAGGTGCAAGTAAGCATGTGTCTAATGGAGGTATCCCAGGGATTAATTTGATTGCTAATGTGAAAGGGCAAGAGCCACTGTGCTTTCAGGAGGCCACTGCCCACCTGACATGATATTTTTTCTTGGTTGCTGGATTCTTTAGCTTACAGTAAAGCTCATTTCAGACGGAAAGTACTGTAGATGTTTTGCTCATTACCAATGTAAATGCAATGGTGTGTTCTCAGTAAGGCTCTGAATGTGCTTATCTCCAGCTGTTTAAGAACATGTTTGTATTGCTGAAGGGCTATCCCTACATTAGACCGCAGCTGCTCAGAGAGATATAGTATCGTAAAACACAGACAGTGATTTGTGACAATAGAGAAATTTTTCATTTTTGCCAGCCAAAAAGCAGTCATTTTGCACTCTACCTTACGCAACATGAAAAAGCTGTTATGGAAAGTAACCTTTCCCTGTTTTCTAATAAATGGATACCAGGAACATCAGGGGTACAATATCAGGCAGGTATAAATAATTAAAGGTAAGGAAAGCAGGAGGAATATTGTCCACAAAAAGAAGCACCCCAACAGGTCCCAGAACATTTCCAAAGATTTATTTGGTAATGAAACCAGCAATATTAATTTCAAACATTAGAACCCCATTGTCAGCTTTTCAGGCCTAGATAACTCACAAGCTGTCAGATCTCCTTCCAAATACACATACACCCTCACAAACTTGTCTTTTTCTGCAGCTGGAGTTTGGCAGACCCTTAAAACAAATGTTTAGGGTGAGAGAAATGGCTATGCAATGATACAGCTTTCACTAAAATGAGAGAAAAGAGAAATAAATAAGTAATATCAATGAAACAAAGTGCATCTCTCTGTACAATTTAAGATTTGGAGGGGTCTGGCAAAACAGAGGGAATTTTATCAACCATTCATCTAGGTATGGAAGTGTTGAGAAGAGACCAGAGTTGATCACTGGCATGAGTAGCCAAAACTTGGTATTAGCGGTCTGCAGGTGGAAATATTCTTTCAGCAGAATCTTTATTTTCCATGGAATTTCTCATGATCTTCAGTAACTGGATTTACTCATAGTTTGAAGGGATTTGCTATTATAAACCTAGTTTGTTTACAGAATCAACAACATGTTAAAGACTGTCATTCTGCAATGTCAGTCTAAGGGCAAAACTGACAAAAAGACTTCTGACAGAAAAGATTGTTCCAAGATTTTGAACACACCTGGTATTTTGTGCAATCTAGTGGCCATCGCATCCAGATACTTGCTAAGAAAAGCAGCACAGATACGTGTGTGTCCCACCTCTGTCACCAGGTAGGATTGCTTCAAACAGGGGTGGCCCGCTGTGCCATATCCTGGGCCAGAACGTGTTCTCTGTGCAGGGTCTCTACCAGTGCAAACAACTTGGCGGACCAAACTGGAGATGCTGCTAAATGTGTTTTGAGGCAAGAAGCGATAGATCTATCAAGAGTCTGGCAAGGCTTATTGTGTCAGCTGAATTGGCCTGGTGTGATCCCAGAACATCTAGGAACAAAACTGTGTCTGAACAGTTTTGGTTGTTTAACTTTTGTGTGCCACCTTTAGTACAGGTTTGGTTGAATACTACCAAGGATTTCTGGCATGGTAGCCTCACCGGCTTGATGCAGATGCATTAGTCTCTTCCTTCTCTTCTTGCTATTACTTTAGTCCATATTTATGCAAGCACACTGCTCAGAAACTACTTGAGACTAAAATAAAGCTCCTTTTCTTTCTAAGAATTAGTCATTAATTATCCAGTTATGATTTGCTGGACCATTTAGGTAACCCAAGCTCCAGCTAATGGGCTAATTCATTTTATGTCAGTTCAGCTGTGTCACATTACGTCATTTTTGTTTCTTGATTGGGTGAATGAAACCTTTAAAATGGGATGTAGCAAGTAATGAATACCCTGTTCATACAGGAGAGTAATTCTTGGTTTTGTGTGTGACTGACTATGCAAACAAGATTACATCCAGGCCAGTGCAGCCAGCCACCATGGGGTGAATGCAGCATGCCAGCTGCACAGGGAATAAGTGGAGTTTGAAAACGTTATCGCAGACCTGGTCCAAATGCTCTGAATGAAACATCCCACTTTTACAAAGCTTTTGTAGGAAAAAAAAATTAACTGGCCCTACAACATGATCAGTGCTATTATCTGGGGTTTTTTATTTAACAGTGACTTTTTAAAACCTTTTAAACACCTATTATCACCACTGGGCTGAGTCTAATTTTGTTATCTGAATGCCTTTCCCAGGGATAGCTGTTACAAAAAAATTAGTAAAAATAAAGAAAAACACAGTAAAACAATTTTAAATTGAATAAATTGAACAATTGAAAATTGAATGAATTAAGCAGGGTTTTTTTCTAAAATTGCTTTTGTATTTTAATGCACAAGTCATTAATCAACGACTCAGCATTATTTTTGCAACTGTAGTACACAGAAGCCTTAACATACCAGGACCTCATTGTCCTTTGCTTTAGTTTTCTGTACTGCCTGAGCTTCAGCCATGAAAGTCTATTTCTCCAACAATTATAAAGGAAGTGGGGGGGATTTTCTAGAAATAGCTGAAAAAGTAACTAGTGTATGGATCAGAAACATGGATGAATCCAGCGGTGTTTGGGAGTTGTCACAAATATTTACAAACGCTGTTTGCAGTGTGCAGGCAGCCCTAATCACCAGTACAAAAGCCGTATCAGCCTGGTGTTTAGCAACTGTGGTGAGCATTAAGAGTCTGAATGCTTGTTGGCTCTGGAGAGCTTGCTTGGTAGTGGAAATATTGATTTGCAGGTGGAAGATTTAGATAATCCATTTCCAAGAAGGCTTGTAGAAAAAATAAGTTCCGATTGCTGTGCATTTGACACAAATGAAGGCTGCACTTTGTTTAGTTGCATCTGCACTTTACACATCAGAAGCTGAATAGCTTTCCCTTAAAAACTGCCATTTGCCAGACTTCACACTGTTCTGCTTGAGGTGGATTGAAGCAAGGCAAAAGGGTGTAGAAATTAATCTTATCAGTGCAACTGATACAGTTGGAAAAAGCAGGTAAGCTTTTGAATACACAGATCATTCTTCGGGTCTGGAACAGGCATCAAGCTTCAAGCTGAGTTTAATTTAGTTATGATAATTGATTAAACTGACTGCACTGACTGATTATGTGCAAAGGCTGGTTGGTACCCATGGAGCAGGTGAACGGAGCAAGAGGAGACACGATGAAGTCCTGCAGCCCAGAAAGAAACAGCTAACCCTGGAGCAGCTTTGTGAGGGGAAGCGAGGAGACTATTATATACCACAAAACTGATATCTTTGCTAAGTTGGTAATACCTGGTCTCCAGCAGAGCTCTGATTTTTTCAGGGAGGTGAACTAACCTGTTGAGTACGCATTATCTGCTGATGACAAGGAAAATGGAACAGAACCTTCACAGTGTTATATCAAGCAGATTATATTAAGTGCATCTGGTCAATGAAATACATCCAAGTTGCCTGACACATCTCTCAAATGCTGAGATGTTTATTTAAAACAAGATTGTGGGGCAGAATGAAAGACCAGTGGGAATATATGTGGCTGATATTGATTCAGTTAGGAGCTTGCTATACAGCTAAACACAATAAGCTTCCAGTGAGTTCAGCTGTCTGTCTCTGTGTCCCAGGTCCTTCAGTGCTTCTGTCCATTAGTGAGTCTCTTTTAGCTAGGGTGAGTTGCTAGAAAGGCTTCAACTGCTCTGGGTCAGGGCTCCAGGTCCCTCCTCCTGGCACTCCTCTGCTCTCCTGCACCAGCACTGCTTTCTCTGTGGGTCCTTCTTCTCTTTGTATTTTCCTCTGTCATAGATCAATATTATTTCTATCATCATCCTGCTAACAGCTCTTATTTAGAAGTAGAGGAAAGTATGATCTCTCACCCATATGTTCATCCTGCTAATGGGAATTACCTGAATAGAAAATGAGCACAAGCAATGCTCATTTACCATGAAAAAAGCAAGCTGGAAAGCATCAGAGAGATGCAATGAATGAACTCCTCTTGCTAATGGCTGACTGGCCTTGTTATTAATATAGATATAATGATGTTAAACTTCTCTATTAAGTCAGCAGACCGGGGCTATTGGTTACACTTCATGTCTAAGAAACAGGCTCATTTTTCAATTACATTGTAATTCATGGTGTTTTTAAGTGCCTGGAAAATGCAAGAAGTTCAAGAACATCTCACTGAGGGTGCTGCAAAGCTTTACTCAAGCAAAAAACTCAGTGAAGAAAGACCACATTGACTGGCTTGTGATTCCCTTCTTCCCTGTTCCCAGATACAGGGAAGAAAGTGATTACACCCATGCAGATTGGGAACCAAAGTTCCTGACAGATAAAACTGAAAGTAAGTGAAGATCATCCTGAAAACATGACTAAAGTTGTCTGCTTAAAACCCTCTGCCAGAGCCCTCCAAACACTGAGTTACCTGGATGTGGTCAGCAGTCACAGACTGGTCTGCAGCTGCAGCTTTGGAATGCCTGGTGGGGTGAAGCGAAAGGCATTAGAGCGTCTTTATCTCTTCCTCATATGCCTCTCTGCCCTTGGTGCAAGCACTGGGTCCATTTTCAGTCCCTACCTATTGCTGGGGCATAGACCCACTGGAGTCCATCCTGGGGCTGCTGGCCACCGAGAGAGAGCAGGACAGCAGCACTCTCATGTCCCTCGAGTTTCTGGGAATTCTGGGTTACCCCAGGGATGCTCTTGGACGGTGATGAAAGCAAAATGCAGCCCATGCTGTTTGCATCTGGATCACTGTACATACACGCTGTACAGATCTGAGCACCCAGCCTTGCCCAGGTCTCAGCAGCACTGTTGCCCTCCCTTGCTCTGCACACAGCTGCAGGGGGCTTGCTTTCAGGTACAGCCTGTCTCATGAGCCCATTCAGGAGGGAAGCAGTCTTCTTCCCTCTTGGTGTCCTTGTTTTTGTTTGTTCAATTTAGTGATGTTTTGACATCTAGGAGCTGGGAATCTCAGGGGATGCTGTATTCTCTCAGTTGGAAATCTTGTGTGAAGGAGATGGTTAATGGTTGCCCAGGAGGGTGAAGCATGACAGTGGAGGGAACAGTTGGCTCCAACTTAAGCAACGAAGACAAATGTAATGGTAGTTGGCAGGAGAAGAGCATTTCCCTTGCCAGCACCTTCCCTTTGCCATTGCTTGGGGGCACCAGACCACACACAAAGCCTCACTGGGCCGCCTCAGACCTTTTGGATATGCATATTACCGGGGTATTAAGGGATGCCCTCCTCTCACTATTGCTGGCAGAGGAGCCTGGCCCAGACCTTCATAGCTACTGCCTTACCCTCATTTAATTTCAGTAGCAGTAGCTTCCTGCGTACCTTTCCTCTCTTCTCTCAGCTGAAACCCAGGCCACACTAAACTGCTGCAAACCCCTTAGGTGCCTTTGGCGTCCCAGCATCTAGGGCAATCCCCAGAAAAGACTTCTGCCTCTCCTGACATTTGTGATACCAATTCACCTCTCCTTCATGCAGCAAAATCAATGTCCCATACTGCTGCCCTTTGGTTACTTTGGGGACCTTCATCTGGCAGAGCTAAAACACTTGTAAAGTTGCCCTTGTCATGGGTTGCTATATTCTCTCTCAAACAGGAGATCCTTAGTGCTGTCTGGTTATCTGGTTCAAGCCAGCCTAAGGTAAAACACAAATAAAACAATTTATTCACAGCCTCAAAATACACAACAAATTTACAGTGTTTGCAAAAGATGTAGGAGAAGAAGATAAAGTTAATTTCCTACCTAATTTAGTTATGCTAATATTAAATCAAGGTCTCTTTCTTTAGTATCAGTCTAGAGATAGCAATCAATCTCTAGTACCAATCATCCTGGCAAGGTGGCCTTAAGCGATGATATCCCCACAGATGCCTCCTGCCTGAGCCCAAGCCTGTTGCCACCCTTTCCCACATGCTGCAGCTGTTTGGCCATGGTATGGGTGGGAACAGACACACCAGAGTGCAGCCAGCGGCTGAATGCATGGCAAGGGCAGCTGGTCAGCAGCCCAAATAGGAACATTTTCAGGGCAATTTACAGGTTTCCATAGCTCGACATTTACGTTTTAACACCTGGGGCTCTTAGAGATATTGTAGATCAACTGTGGTAGCTTGAAGTGACAGAAAATGGACATAAGCGGGAAAGATTAATAAGGAATATGATCTGTGGGCTAAGTCGGGGCAGGGCAGGGCAACATACGCACCTCTCTACCAGGGCTTGCATGAGCACTGCAGTTTGGCTTCAGTCCAATGTGACAGATGTTTGTGGCTGCCGGTCACCTCTCCTGAGTCTTGGTTTGGGCTGGAGGAGGCTGCTCAGGTGTGGAGCTCAGGGTGCTTTAGGTCAGGAGAGCTAACGATCTCCAAGCTCTCCCTATTGCACACACTGCATTTGGATTTCTCATTTGGAATCCATTTGGATTTGGATTTTCTTTCTGCACAACTTCAGGCAACAGCATTGGAGCAGGACAAGCTCTCAGCTGGACACAGGCTGCAGTGACTCCAGCACTAGACCTGAGACCTGGCCACCACAGACCCTGCCCAGCTCCCAGCCCATAGCCCAGCAGCCTGCTAGACTTCAAGAGGGAAAAAATGTGTGGGGCAGAGAAACTGCTCACACTTCACACATGGGGAGCAGCTATGTGATATCAGTTCATCCGCATGAAATTCAGATCCCCATAATGCTGCCAAGGTCAGGGAGACCTGCTTGGCTGCCTTGGGCTGAGCAAGGGACAGTCAGACAAATGAAAGCCGCCTCTGGGCACAGCTGAGTGCTGCACCTACTCTTTGCAAGATATAAAACAATAGTAATAATACAACTAATAATATGCAAGGAGACAGTGTGTGCTTTCTCTGGCTGAGGCATTCCACTCATTTTTCTGCTTGTGAGATCTCCCACGCGTGGCTGCACATTGCCTGCTCCTCCAAGACACATACTATCCCTTGAGAGGGAAGAAGTTGCTTTTGCCTCCCAGCCAGGAAACAACAAAGATCTATTCCCTACTTCCCATTGGGATAAACCATCTTCCAATGGCCTATTGGAGGTGCTGAGCAATGGGGAATATACCCCCTTGGAAACAGGGAATGGCCCCATGGTGGTAGGGAAAGAGTGAGCTCTGGTGGTTGAGTCGAGCTGCTCTGTGGAAGGTCCCAGCACTCAGAGTCCAAAGAGCAGAAAACAACCACTTTTTCTCTAATTCCCTTTTTCTGAGTCTCCTGAGTCCCACGCCACTTGCACAAATAGGCTCTATCCTTATACTTGCCCCTATCTGTCCAAGACAGCCATGTCCTTTCTAAAGCTAAAGCTGTGGTTACTCCCCAACAACGCAGGAGGAAGAGACTGAACTTTGAGAAACTGTTGGACAAGCCACAAGTTTATACTTGAAGTTGATACAGTTGCACAGCATGTCCATCAAGTACTTATTCTTTGCAAACATCCCGTGGAAGCAGAAAAATTAAATATCTGCTCTACACTATTTGGGAGACCCAATTGGTGGGTCTTCGTCAGTCCTTGGCTGCTGATCAAAGGTGGTTCAGTTTCTCTCTGACTCTTTTTCAGTGCCTTTTTATTGCTCAAGCGATATAGCTCAGCTCCTGCCAGCACAGCAGTAGTGATTTACTGCTCGCATTGTGGGTAGGGACAGGGCGTGAGGTATGTCCCTTATTCCCCCGTCTCTTGGTCTTTCATCTCCAGTGACTTGCACTGCACTACGGACGTGAGCATGCCTTTGATTGGTGTCCAGCTCGGCGGGACTTGTGGTAAAAGACCTGGTCCCCAGAGGTGGGGGCTGTTGGTCAGCCACTGATCCCCTTTCATTTGGGGGCATGGGGGTATCTATGATAACACTGAGCATCTCTGACACTCTCAGCGCAAAGCACTGGCTGCAGAGAACAGCCAGAGACATTTCACCTCTCTGATTAGGAAGAAACAGTCTTTTGAATTTGAGAGTGACTGATATTCATGACCTTTTCCTCTTAGAAGTGAAGGACTGTCTTTAAAACACACTCTGCCTGCGTCTGGGGATGTGCAGTGAGCTGAGCTGCTCTTGAAAACAGGACTTGAAAGGACTTCACTTCCCAGGGTCTTGGTCTGGGACCAAGAACTTACCCTGTGAAGGGAGGGGAGTTGGGGATCTGCTCAGTCAGGGTCAGAAATAACACGTAAGGGATCATGGGTAGGCAGTTGCATTTTCTATCTTGCTCAGCTGTGCCCAACACCAGGGCACCCCACAGAACAGGCTGGTGATGGCAGGAGGGAGGGATGGCTGGAGGAGACCCACCAGAGCCTAAGTGCACATCCCACCACAGGACCGCAGGGCAGGACCTGCCCCCGTGCCAGCCAGGTGACGATAGTGTGTAGCTTGTTGTCCTCCCAGCATGCCTTCTGCTGGCATTTTATGGTGGGAAATGTTTCACCCACCAGGAGGGTTTGAGAGCTGCCGCCAGCTTGTCCCACTAATGGACTGAAACCCCCATAACCACCACGAGGTTTTGGAAGGCTGAAGTCATGTTTTGCAGATCCACCAAACTGTTGCAGTCTGAAACCTGTGCCCTGCATGAGGAGGAACCCGTGTGCTTGGTGCTTCCTTAGCACAGATGATAAATTAGGTGAAGATGTAAGATCTCCGTGCACAAACTTATAAAGACAACATGCACAACTGAGCAAGGGGGTGGAGATGTTTTAATACAGCTACAGGGCTTGCTCTTAGTTTCCTACATACCCGTACATAAATAAATGTCTGACAGACTGGGGTATGATTCTGCTTCCTTGTAGGAAATAGTAATGCCAGGATTGTTGCCTGCAGCCTTACCAAAATTACAGCAAGATACAATTCTTTATCAAATGATTAAAAAACAAACAAACAAAAAAATAAAATCAAGGAGTCAGAGAAGGTGATCATAGCAATCTTATGATTGTAGTGAACCCCTTAAGCTTCAAAATTATGATGCTATAGAAAGATTATTATTTTCTGTGCAACATAAAAATGTCTGCTCATTGCTACAGCATTATTCTAATCATTACCACTAGTAATGCCTAAACCAAGGCAGAGTTTGTTTCCTGTCTACTTAGTGGAGGGGAAGTCCTGAGAATTGCAGACCTGCAGCTCAGAGTTAAATCAGGCTGAAGATGTTTTTACAGCTTTTGGCTTCTTTTAGTGTACCTCCTTTTGAGTGGATGCTCTTTTCAAGCTGGAGCTCTCAGCTGTAAGTAGGCACTAGGAAAAATCCAAGGAAACTTTCTCAAATACGTGCATTAGCAACTAGTCCTGAGGCTCATCTGAGGCTGTTGTACCTACTTAGGCAGTGTTTGAAGAGCTTTCAGATCATAATGAATTCATGCACCCTACTTCATTTAAACACACAGAGATGCCATTTTTCAGGGCATAATCCTGAGCTATCCCATTTTGTTTTGCACATCAAACAGGAAGGTATTCAGGATCAGTCTGACCCCACTCACACTGCCATTATGAGAGAATAAAAACCCCTACTTCAATGAACTCATGCAGGGGTGACACCTCAGGATGGACTGTTCAGTGCTGTGAGCAGAATCCAAGGGATTAATCCAGGGACTCTGGTGCCCATCCAGGCTGGAGGGGAGCACAGCAAAGGGGCAGCATGTGGCTCTGCCTGTGAGCCCCCCACCCCAGTCTGTGCCGCAGGGCAGGGGGCTTTCTGAGCTGCAGCTCTCACTCCCTTCATTCATCCATCCACAAACCTTATGCAAACAGTGTCCTGGTTTTGGCTGGGATAGAGTTAATTTTCTTTCTAGTAGTTGGTATAGTGTTGTGTTTTGGATTTAGTGTGAGAATAATGTGGATAACACACTGATGTTTTCAGTTGTTGCCAAGTAATGTTTATACTAAGGATATTTCAGGTTCTCATGCCCAGTCAGCAAGAAGGCTGGAGGGGCACAGTAAGTTGGGAGGGGACACAGCCAGGACAGCTGGCCCAAAGTGGCCAAAGGGATATTCCACACCAAGTGACGTCATTTCTAGTATATAAACTGGCAGGGAGTGGGCCTGGGGGAGGATGGCTGCTCAGGAACTAACTGGGCATCAGTCAGTGAGTGGTGAGCAATTGCATTGTGCATCACTTGTTTTGTATATTCCAATTATTTTACTATTATTATTGTCATTTTATTATTGCTATTATTATCATTATTGTCTTCTTCCTTTCCGTTCTATTAAACTGTTATCTCAACCCATGAGTTTTACTTTCTTTTTTTCTCACTTCTCTCCCCCACCCCACTGCGGGGGGGGGATGAGTGAGCGGCTGCGTAGTGCTTAGTTGCTGGCTGGAGTTAAACCACAACACAGAGGAAAGGATGACAGACTATTTAGTACAGATAATATAGATAATATAAGGGCCTTTCACAAGATGGGGGGGGGAGGGGCAGGACTTTTGCAAGCATGGAGGAGGGTGTGTGTATTGATAGACACATCAGTTGCTGAGATTCACAGCAAATAAAGGTTCTTACTTCCAACAGGCTTCCCATCTGGCTGCTTTTTAATGTAAATAAGTCTTTCAACTACACCACCTCCTTGTCCCAGTGGTGGACACTAACGTGCCCCCGTACAGCTTTTGGGCACACAGTGCTCTATCGCTTAGACGGCAAGAAAACTGTCCCTGCCCGTGCAGAGGAGCCTTACGTGAAGACAGAAAGTTACACAATATATACACATTAGACTTAGACCTAAGCTTTTTATCTCCCTTTAGTTAATACAAGGGCAACTCCACAAGCATGGGGTGATGCATGCTCCTGGCTTGTGACACAGGGCTCTCTGTGATATAGAACTTGTCTCCCCATGGCAGTCTATAAAGGTGCATGGAGTTTCCTGTAATGCCAATGGCAGGGGCTCTGTTTGGCACAAGAAGCTCTGACCAGTAGTTATATGATCCCAGACATCTTCTCTCCTCCCTTTACATCTGAACCTGGCCCAATCCACACTTCTCCCAGTAGGGAAAGTACTAAAAGAATGAAAGAAACCCAGGGAGAAGAGATGCTTGCTCCAGAGGAGTTGCAGATGGCCATGGTGTATAGCAGAGAGCTGTCTGCAGATGAATGAGCCCTGGACTGGCCTAACACTTCTCCCATCATGGGCAGAGAGTGGTGGGGGTTGATGGTGCCTAGACCACCCTCAGTACCAGGTGCCAAGCTCCCTGCCTTCAAAACTCTTTTGATGCTCAAAGTGCCCCTCACCAGACCTTACTGCTATGACAACTGCAGACATTTCAGACCCACTAATGCCTCTTCACATCTGCCGTGGCTGCTCCAGTATGCCAGCACACCCCAGCCCGTGGCCACCTCCTCTCCAGGACCCTGACTCCAGCATGCTAGCCCGGCTCCTGCCTCAGCCAGGCTTGCCAATTGCCAGTCTGGGATCATAAGCTCTGTTCTGGGGTGCTTCAGAAAAGGGAAAAGGGGGAAAGCCTGCTGCAGGCTGTGCCAGAGGTACCCAAGGAGGCCGAGTACTGCCCTCTCCTGTGCCGGGCGATCATGGATGGTGAACTGGCTGGAAGAGGTGGCTCTAGAGCAGCATCAGCAGGGCCCATATATACTGCTGTCAGCGAGACTGCTTCTGATCACATACGGCCTATGGCTGTTTTGCAAGAGTAAGCACAATGGATGCAGCCTGGTTCATGAATCACAGAATATGCCCTCCCATGTAATTTTATCAGCTGAAATCATGAGTCACAACCAGGTGTGCCAAGTATCAAGGTCTATGCAAGCCCACAGACAGCATCCACACCTGGAAGACCCAGGCTTTGGAGCATTTTGAACACAGTCTCTAAGCCACATTCTTCATAGCTTGGTCTTTTACCCTTGGCAACCTGCTTGAAGAGGTCGTCTCAAGCACAGCAGATCTCCCTCCCTACATGTTCCCTATTGCTCTTCTTTTGAGCTAGCGGCATCCAAGACTTCCCAATGTCTTTCAACACCCTTTTTCCCATCACCAGGATGAAGGATAGGAAGAAGGGAGTGCTGTTAAAGGAGTGATGTTAAGCAAAACATGCTTATCTCAAACTCAGGCAGACTAAAGTCACCATGCATTTCAGGTACCACTGTCCATCTCACAGGTGGACGGATCCAGATTAAGCCTTGCCCATGCAGTTAAGGCTGACACCTGCCCTATGGTGTGAAAAGGGAACAAGGCCAGGAGATCTCTTGCAGCCGCGGCACTAGGAGCTGGCAAAGCAGCAGCAAAACTGGCTTGCAGAGGTCTGCGTGGTGGCAAGCTTGTCCCAGCAAGCTGGTTAAAGCCGCCTTGGGTACCCCTACACTACAGGGCAGGCATGCCAGGATCCTTCATCCTCTTTTGAAAGTGTAGTGGCCTCAGCTTGCTCCCAGTCCATGCTCTGGTTTCCTCCTATCTAAAGGAGAAAGTCCTTTCACAACCCCCCCCCGCTCCCCTCCCTGCCACTGCCCCTTGCCTTATAATTAAATAATAATGGACTAATGGAATATGGCATGATGGTAAGTGCTTAAAAGATTTATCTTTGTGTTTTCATTTAAGACATTTGAGTATCAGCCAGCAGTTTCCAGCCATCATGGTAATTTATTTAAATGATTTATGTGGAAAAACAAGACATTCCACAATACCTCTAAGATGGCTCCTGGAGCGTGGCTGTTGCTGGCTAACACTGACTCTGAGAGCCAAGGTAGTCATTTACACCTTGCACTTCACATCTCTGCAGGGGGGTGATTACCCCTGATAACAACACCCCTTGCCAGGGATTTTAAGCATTTCTGCTTGAGCAAATATGAAGCTGCATGGACTAATTTAAAAAGCACAGTGCACAGGAACAACATGGGAAAGAATTATTTCAACAGTGCTCAATGCTGCAAAATGAAATGACAAGAAAAGAAACAAACCCCAGAAAGAAATTTCTACAAAGTAAAACCAAACCATATTTAGGGACTTTAGAACAAAACCTGGGGGGAGAGGAGGCCTGGTTGATCCATGGGAATAGTCAGACGCTAGACACTACCCCATTAAAGCTTTCAGAAGCATTGACTGAGAGCAGCTGCAGAAAGTACATTTTTGTTCCATAAAACAGTGGCGAGCCATTCTACAAAAACAAACAACCAATTTAAAGGATCACCATTGCCTCTAGAACTGCCTGGTTTATCCATTTGCAAAGAAATATTGCCAGTTAAGCAAGACTGCAGTGTACTAAAGGCTGGCTTATGCCATCTTTGAAGCCTTTCGGTGAGATGTGCCACCCATTCCTCCCTGAACTCAGAGTGATGCCCCTGCATGTTATGTCAATTTGTAGCCTGGGAGTCCAATCCCCATCACCTTCAGCTTTACTGCAAATGCCTTCCCAACACCAATGACATGATAAGTGCAGCCATATGACTTCCTTGTCTACATACACAGGATGAAGGGGACTTTGAGACTCATCCTCCTGCCAGTTGTGAGTTGCCCAGCTGGAGTCAAAGCAGTGTTCAGCAATTTTTGCCTTGCAGAGATTGGGTGCAAGAGCACAGTGCGGCAGGCTGGCTCGCCTGGACCCATGCAGGGAGGGAGGATGATCAGAGGGAGGAACAGAGCCCAGGGTCGGGATGCTCAGCTCACACCCAGGGCACTAGGGAGCTCTCCCATGCACCCACAGATAGGTGTGCATGCGAGTGTGCTTCCAGTCTAGTTGTGGTGACACATTAAACACCATGTCAGAGAGCTTTGGACAGAGGTTGCTCAGCTCTCCTCTATGCATATGTGTTTTCCACCCCCATTTCGTAAAGTCAGTGGGTAAATTAAGACCTTCAGCAGGTGGCTGTGGCTTTGTTAGGGCCTTGAGCGTGTGCCGTTACGGTAGAAAAGGGACAGACAAGAGACGCTCCTGCCTATATGAGGCACTATGCATCCCCACTGACCCTCTTTCCACAGCATCAGTTGCCCAGCTGCTGGCACACAAGCCGAGCAATGAGGCAGAAGGGAGCATTCAGCCTTGCTGTGCATTTGCAGTCAGAGGCATATAGCAGAGCAGGAGGACTAGTCGGACATCTTCCAAGTATTCGAATGTATTTCCACTTATTAAGTAGGAGTATTTCCAAGATTAAATAGAAAGTTATTTTCTCCCAGGGACCACAAGGCCTGTTAAGCACTACAGAGGGCACGGCACGTCAAGTAAATCAGCAGATGCAATGTCTCACTGCAAACAGCACCTGAGCAGAGGATCTTCAGGCCAAGGACAGAGAGCACAAGCCTGAGAAGGGCCTGTCCTTGCTGTCCTGCTCTCTGCTGCTTTATGGGACTGCCAAAGCTTTACTGCTACAACCTGAACAAGCCCTGCTGGTGCTGCCTGGGGTGTGTAATGTGCCCTGAAACTGCTGCAAGCTTTTGCCATGTGTCTCTCTCCATGCCCCACCACTCTCAATCCCATTTCTCCATCTCTTGAGAAATTTCAACAGAACCAGCAGCAGTAACCTTGCTTGATAATTTCTGTTTCCCAAGGCCGCTGCTTATGTGAATAAAGTTAAATAGACTTCCTTCTGGCTGGGGACCTGCTCCCTGGAACACTCGAGGTTCAGGTGTTTGTTCTCATTACTCTCCATAACATATTCCAGCAGTGCAGACTTTCTCAAAAGCAAAAAGTTTTCATCAGACTCCTTAGCTTTGATTAACCCGTGGTTTTTGATAAACAATAAAAAACCCAACTCAGAAATGGCTATTAATTATTCACAGGAATAGCAACTACAGCTTCAGTTGCCTCATGTCCCAAACCAATGCCCTAATCAAGGGAGAAGATGGAGTGGGGGAACAAAATAGAACAAAAAAAAAAACAAAACCAAAAAAAACCCCACCAACAATTTGTTTCACTCTTTGCTCCACAGTTTACTGAACCTGCAGGCTCACAATACTGCTTCAGCTCACTGGGAGCAGAGCTATGTGTTTACCTCTGTTACATCCCAAGGAAGTGACCATGCTGTTACCAGGTAAATGAAATTGGTTTTGTCACCAGGGCAAGCCGGTGCAGGACTTTGGCAATTAAAGAAGCCATGTTGGACTCAGTGACCTTAAAGGTCTTTTCCAACCTAAATGATTCTATGATTCTAAGGTACACGTTGGTTGCAATCCAGTCTGTATTACTCGTATTAGCCCTTGCAAGAAAGGAAAGCTCTGAACAAGTTCTAAATTCCCTTGCAGGGACTCTGGGACTGCAGTCAGGCTGCAGTGTTACTTGAGACAAGTAGGCAAAGGACCATCAAAGCACACAAGATGAAGTACTGAGATAGCAGAGGGACCTGACATTTCAGGACCATTCTCCTCATAATATCTCAGTGCACACCACAGGCATGAATGAGCAAGAAACCCCCACACCCTGTACCTACTTAAGCTCATGCCCATTAAAGAAGTCAGGATTTGCCTGCAATTTATCAAACTATGGTAGTAACAAGTGATATCTGCCACCAGGCATTGATATTTTAATTAATGACCT
>VYZV01025153.1:56164-75080 GCA_013401275.1 Pandion haliaetus | reverse complement strand
TGCATGAGTTATTATCCCTAGTCTAAAAATAGGGAGGATGAGCACTATGAGGTGAAGTGATTTGTACAAATTATCTCAGCTATTATGGAAAGAAACAACAAATGAGAAACACACCATTCAGTTCCCAGGCTCAGTGTGCCCATGAGTCTTTGCTCTCTGTTACTGTCCTTTCTTCTAAGTTCAGGAAAAGGGAAGGTGGTTGAGGTAGGAAGACCTACATTCCTTTTTTTCATAAATTCCTTCTAAAAGGAAGGGAGGTTTATCCTGGAAAGCAAACTTTATCCTTGATTATTGCTAAAAAAACAACCCCAAAAAATTGCAAGGGTATATATTTGTTTTAAGAAGTGGTGTGTTTTCACTAGTGCATGGAGAGGGCTGGGGGTTAAAAAAAAAGGTGTTTCTCTTTGCACATAAGGCTCCCATGCTCCTAAGCCATGGAGGAAGTCTCCTAATTCAGTCAGAGACAGCAGATAAAACTGTACCAAAGCTCCTATGGTGTGGTTGCTGCAGAGACAGACAGACAGCTACAGCAGCACCTTTGGTCTCCTCCAGCTTCCTCCTACCCCAAATATGTTATATGGAGACATTTTCATTATATGCTTGAGAAAGGCATTTGTGCTAACTTTCAAGTCTTCATATGCATCAGTCATTCCTCTTGAGACAGGAGAGGGCTTTTGTTACTGATTTAGGGCTTTGTACTTAAAAGTTTTTATAAGCCAGTGCTAAAAATATTAAAACCAGGTATATTTTCAACACATGGGACCAAAATGTTGAGATGTATGGTTGAAAGCCAATAATAAAAGAAACCACAGAATGTAAATAAATGCTTGTTGGGGGGGGAGGGAAGAAACCCCCCACATACCACTGCCTGTACTTTCTTACCTTCCCCAAGGAAATCCACAAATCCACTTAGTGGCCCCTCTTTCTTTCTCTCTGGAGTCTGATTTTCCTTTCATTTACACAGCTGCAAATCCAGACTAATTCCTTTGAAGTCAGAGGAGTTTGAGGAGTTCAAAACACATGAAATAGTAGAAGAATTGTTCTCCATAAACAGAGACTCCCCAGCTGGCCAGATCTGGATCCTGTTGATTTAGTGGGTATTTCCCATTGAGTTTAACAAGAGCAGGAGGAGCCATTTCATGCAGTTAAGTTACCCTTGCAGCCAGATCTTCTACTGACTCCATGGAACTAATGTTGGTCTACAATGCCAGAAGACTGATTTTGTGCCTGCTGGCGCAACTCAGGAATAATCTGAACAAGTAGGTGAAGTGCAAGTTAGGTCCATTATTTGCAATGATAAATACCTGCATTATTTGTTATCAAAACACTGATTGCTGTTTTATAGCTTGAATTGGGCAAATCGCTAGCAATAAAATATCGTTAGGCCTCCCGCTGAAAGTTTGGTAGCTGATAGGCAGTTGGAATATTAATTGGTGCAATTAAAAAGTAAAGAATACTTTGAGTAGATATCCTAAGGACAACTCTGGCCAGGCACCAGAATGAAGTCAATAAATAGGTGTCAAATGGGTACTAAGCAGAAAAGGCAATGGGCCTTGCTATTAGCAGAATATGTTGATTCAGATGCAGTAATAAAATGACAGTGTCAAGAGACTGGATAAAAACATGGAGTTCTAGAAAAGAGTATCTTAGGTATCAGAAGGGCTTGTTCATTCCTGTAAGTATCATCATCATCTGTAAATCTACCATCTTTGCATTGTTATTATTTTTAAGAAACACAAATGCTTTTTTACCTTTTTAAACAGAATGACTCTTTTGTCTTTAAAGACTAACAGATGGTGGAAACCTCAGTGATCTCTTGGAATATGGGCTGTAGAGAAGGTGCAGAAGTTGAAACCAAAAACATGATTTATAGACCTGAAAGTGCTAAGTGTTGTTCTTCTGTTTGCACGCATGGCAGTAACTGACTTTACCTTCCTTTAACACACCACGGCCTACAAGATACAGCACTTTCCTCTCACCATGCTATCTCCAGAGTATAGATAATACTGGAATTGGTGGTTCTTTAGAACTATTGACATGGCCTAAATACTGTGGCATATTGTGTTTGCTTTGACCAAACCAGGCAGAAAGTCAGGAGTGAAGCACGGCGGCGTGTCCAGCTGAGATGGGGTGTTCCTGCTGGTGGAGTCTGAATTGATAAAACTACTAAAGGGAAGCCCAACTAAGAGGCATATGATAAATTCATACCCACAAACCCGCTATAAAATAACACCAGCACTGCCATATTGTCCAGTTTGGAAGGAAACCATATAACCACAGATTTGACTGAGCTTCTGCTGGGAAGTCAGTGTAATCATCACCTTCAAAAACAGGTCTGTTGTCTGTAACATTGAGACAAATTGCTCACGATATCTTTGAGCAGTTCAATTATTCTTACCTATAGCAAGATTGAAAAGAAATTTCTCAGGGTGTTTTTTATCGCTTTCCTTCCCTTTGTAGCACTAGTGAGGGTGCTTGGCTTTAGCAGGCCTTTTGACTCCCTGAGCTGAGGAAGTTACCCTTTCCAAACAGGTGGGTCCAGGGCTTATTGTGTCCCATGTTGCTCTACAAGAACCTTTGGGAGCTGGCCACAGGCAGGCCAATGTGAAAAAAAGGTGGCAGAGATCTGCAGGATGCCATTGGCTTCAGCTATTTCATCAGCACATATTACACAAAGAAGAACTTGCCCTTAATATTCTTTTGTTGTTCTCACATCAAAGGGCTAAATTATGCCCCCTAATATGTGTAAGAGGCTTTTCAGTTATCTTTCTGATGCAAATTATATCATTTTACATTATCCACTGATTATCTGCAGTTTGAAAAGTACAGCAGATGTTGAGCAAAGCCTATATGTCACTTCTCTCCTGCTCTGAGAACAGCATCCAAGTAAGCAAAATTAAACAGCCTCATGGTGAATTCAAGTTTAGCTGTAGCTCAAGGGTGGAATCAGTCTGGGCTTTAGAAAATTTGTCAGGCGTTTGATGAAACTGGGATTAAAGGACTGGGTGTGCCCAGCTCAGCACCTGGATGTATACCTGGTCATCTCCAACACATACATCCTCTCCCCTTGCTAGATGTCTATATTTAGGACAGTGCGTCATTACATTTAACAGGCGCTTCAGGTCCATTAGATGACAGCCCAGTGTGAGACCTGCCCTCAGCTCTCATTGCACAACACGGAATAAGTTGCATTTGATTGTGGCAACATGCCGACAATGCCGAGGTTAATGAATAAAAGATGTAAAACAAAGAATGCTTAATGAAGTCAAATTATGAGTGATTGTTTTACGAGGCGGCATTTAGTATTAAGAATAATCATTACAAAGTAAATCCTCTACCTTCCTCTGACTGGGCTCTTGTGAAGGTGCACAGCATTTTAAACCACAGCTGAGTTGAGAAAAAGCAAATACTCAAAAGGTCTGCTAAGCAACATCAGTCAAATGTGGTATTATTTACTGGTTTTAAGGAGCAGTGATAGGAATGTATGGGGGCAAAGAAGGAAAAATATGACTCTGCCTTGTAAATTTATTATCATAAAGTGGATAGACCATCTTTCTGGTTTTGCCTGTGTTAAATCTCAGCAAACTGGCTCCTTTGCAAGTTCAAGCTTTTGTATGTCTATACCATAGCCTGGGACTGTAGTCTACAATTACTAATTTAATGGTGTTTCTGGACCATATCTTACTGTCTAGTCACATACATTACATTATGACAGAAGACCTCTCCAGAAGTTCACTGAGGGCACTTCCTCAAAATAAGAACACTGCCAGATGGTCGAACATCCGAGACAGGAAGGAGTGAGAGGAGCCTTTTCACCCAGACCCATCTATCCTTCTGAAAGTCTGAATTTTTGTCAAACTCGCACAGTCCTTATCTCATGGAAGTTAGGGAAGATATGGCTCTGTAGAGCTCTCCTTCTTCCTCCTGTGCTGAACAACCTACAAGGTTGTAATGGGACCCCAACATACCTAAAACAGGCCTCAACAGCACCTCAGAGGGCAGAGCATGAAAGGCAGCTGCCAGAGCTGGAAGAATCAATGTTGGCTCTTTCTCTTTGCCAAAAAGACTATTGATTCTCTATACTTGCTCCTATAACTTGGCTGACAGGTTTGTAGGACAGCAAGAATCTCAGCTAACAACAGTGCTGCTTCAGCCAGTTGTTCTTAATAACCCTGCCAAGGAAAGATTCATAGACAGGTGCTAAACAAGGCAAGAGGATTTTTTAAAATTTTTTTTTTAATGTTAGCACATATCTCAGGACAGTTTGCTTGTGTACCAGTTGTCTCATATTCTTTTCCACAAAGCTTCAAGAATACAGTCTTTCTGGAGTGTTTGATGGGTAAGGGGTGATATATGCAGCTGGGGTAACAGGATATACATAAAGCTGTTTTCTCTATGTGTTCCCTCACATAGGAGCAGCTGTACAATAGCACGGGTTCTTAAATCATGACCTTCTAGACTAAGGACTAACCCGTTCCCCCTTGAAGTTAATTAGAAAACTCTTGTTGATCTATATGCAGATAATATGCTTACCACAGTCAAGGTTTGGCCCTCAGTATGTCCTCTTTCCCTAAGGCCATCAGCTTGTTTGGCTGCTATTGCCATGTGCACACATTCTTCTACAAAATTAATAACCAGGTCTTTCCACATGACCTCTCTGCTTTGTCAGACATCTGTACCATGACCTTCTGTTTCAGATACACTACAAAATATGGCACAATGCACTGGCACATAAAGGCAATACAATAAAAATGGGAACAAATGTGATTGGTTGGATGCTTACTGCTGTGGTAGAATATACGTCAAAAGAAGGAATAAGCCATGCTGAATATAGGATAGCTCTGATTTATTGTACTTTCAAACCATGCCTTAAATACCCTGGTTTTCAGCATGGTCTGTAATTTTTTTTTCCTCTCATCTTAATGCAGTACTTTCTATCCCTTATCTTTATGTACTCTCTGTCCTCCAGAGAATATCTGGGTGGAAATATCAACCAGCACAAAGCATCTTGCAGGCTGGCAGTTTGGGCATTACAAAGCTTTTGTGGGAGCTATAAAGAAGAGACCCAGCAAAAATAGGTTGGTATCTGAGATACTGTCTGCACATGCTTGATATGTGACTGACTGTGACAATGCCACAAGATGGAAATAGCTGTTTCTCAAGCTTTACTTATCAAAAAGAAGCAGAGAGAAGCACGAGCTTCTTTCATTCTGTTTTCTTTTTGTAAATCACCATTCAGTAAAACACATGGGTGAAAGTCATGTTTATTTTGAACTTTAAGTCTTAGCTATTTGTTGGGCAACCTCAGGCAGGTAATGTTTGGAGGACTTTTGAGGACTTAAAGCCTCTCACTTTGGTCTTCTACAGGATATATTCAATACTGGAACAAAAAGCCAGCATCCTTGACAGCCAAAACATCACAATCTTGTAAAAAACTTTACTCTCGGATTCTGGCAATGCACTGAACGGGGAGTGAGCTTTGAACTCTTGAGACTACAAGGCGTGCCTGGTTAGTTTTAGTGCCAGGGTGAGGAAGTCCCCTGGAGACCAAGTATTGCAGGAGAAGAATTCCATCACTAAGGTGTTTCCAGGCTGGATTAGGCTGAAATACATTCACAGAATGTGCTGACAGGTTTCCTCCAAGCAGGAACCAATTATAAAAGAAAGGCCATTTGTTTCTGTAAGTGCAAATCTAATTTCTGGTTATTCTTCTGGATATACAATACAGAAATTATCCTACTTTAATAGATAGGGATGGATCCTAAATTGTGCCTGAGCCTCCCAGTGCTAAGCAATTATTTCTCCCTTTTTCTCACCCAAAAGTCTTAGGCCAGTATATTAAAAATAACAATACCATTCTAAAAGATTTGACTGTCACTTTGCTGAACAGTGGTTTCTGGCTAATGGGACACAGTTCACATTCAACCTTAAGAGGCCTGTGGTAGAAACTATTAAATACCCCAATTAGGAATGAGATGGGGCAGTCCCCTAGGGACCTTTGCTCTCTGATGTTCTCACTGCCACTGGAAGAATAAATAAGTGCAAAGCCTGTCATCCTAGCTAATAACTCCCAGAGACAGAGGTTACAGTTACGCAATGAGAGTTAGCCCATGTTTCAATGATGTTTTGCAATTAAATTTGCCTCCCTGAAAGGCTTTTTATGACTGCGAGAAAAAAAGAGGTGGCAGACTCAAAGCATATGACCCAGCAGTCTGGGTTTCATGAGAGCCAGCAGTAATCAAGCACAAAAGACATTTTTTTATTTATAATGTACCAGTACCTTTCCTTCGGAGGGGAATATGAATCAGAAGTGACCAGTCTTCAGGCAGTACAGAAGTTCCTTTACCAGGCAATGTCCTGGACTGCACAGGATCCTCCAGGGGGTCATCAGGTCCCCAATAACCACAACAAGGAGGAACCAGGGGAAGGACAAGGATTCAGCATTGCAGTGCCCTGTGGCAGTAGACCTTGCATGGGGCATTTGAACCCGTACTCCTTTTACTCGAATGTTCTTCATGCCATAATCTTGTCCTGCTACAATTTGATCACTGCTTTATGAACAGTTAGATTAATGTCTGATCTCTCATGATTAAAATATAGGGGTTTTGCATGCTCCAAACCTCATATTTAGAAAAAAGTGAACAAAAATTAGTGCTCTGGAGATATTTTTTAAAGTGGAGCTAAATTTTATACACATTACAGAAGATGACATGTGCAGCAATTTGGCTTCAGAGATACAGAACATTTAAGGTGGAAATTTTGCTGATGGGAAAGTCAGGAAAGGAAATTATAGCTGGAGCCTGCAAGGATGGGAAGGGCAACATGTTAAAAATGTTTAATGCTTTTGAGGGCTGTCTGTATATGCATGAATCAAAGTCAACTAACAAGACAGCTGGTGTTAAAGTCATTAGTGCCAATTACTAGTTCAAGGAGTTAAGAAAAAGCAATGGAAATGAATGATTTAGGGCTTCTATAATGCGACAAGAATGAGTGAGTGACAGTGCTGGTTAGAGCAGCCAGTATGATCGATACACTGGGAGGTTGGTTTAGGCAAGAATGGAGAAACTGTGGTTTTCTCACAAAGATTTTAATATTTTACCTACATCATCTGTCTTCTATTAACTTTCAAGTAAAACAAAGGAGCTGGATGTTTCTGTATGGACCAAGCTGCAGCAGAAATAAATAGAAAGGCAGCTTTACAGTGTGGAGGGATTCCCACTAGCTGCACTATAAGGGAAGATTTACAATCTCTTTGCAACACAGAAGCAACCTAAAAAGGACAAATCTGAGGATCTGACCCCTGCTTGAAAAAAGTAATTAGAAATAAGTGAAGTTATAACACTTCGCTGACACTTTTTCCATTTGCAACCCTCAAAGTGTTTTACTAACATTAACTTAGTGCAGACCCTAAGGAGAGCTTCATTACTTTTCCCCTGCTCTCTATTTTACATGTGAAAAAACAATGCAGAGGTGAAATGTCTTTCTCAAGGTCACATGACACCTGCCTTGTAACCACCAACTTCTATGCTCCTGCTCATACCACTAGATCACGCTGACAAGTTAGCGTAATAGTTCCCAGTGTGAAATGGTCTCCTGGGAATAAAATGTGTAACCCGATAAATATACAGCTTGTTTACATTTGCTTATTTTTAAAGTACATCTTTAAAAATATGTTTTCAGCGAGCAATTTGAAGAGTTCATCATTTATAACACTGAATCATGGCAAGGTGTTTTTTTGAAGTCAAATCTAATTAAATGTCTGTTAACTTCAAACAAGAAGTTGAGCCTGTAATTCATTGAAGGGTTTATCTCTGTCAGATTTGCAGTTACACATATTAAAAATTGATCCACTTATATATATATATATATATTGCTGTAGTTGAAGTTATCAAGGTTATAAATTCTGAACCGTTCCCAAGCTTGTCGTGAGTAATACCAATTTTAGGATGACAATATTTAGCATAACCTTTCTTTTTGCACTAAAATGCATTTTTCTCTGCAACCTGCATCTTTAACCTCTGATATTTTCCCCTTCACAAAACACAAAGAGTTCTGTTTTACTTGTGTGTTTTAGAGATCACTGAGAAGTAGTATACTTTCTTTGTCTTTTCTTCAATGAGTGATTACTTTTGAAATAACTTTAAGTGCAAGGCATGAAATAAGTCTTTGTGAGTATACATGTCTCTTCCAAAAGCAGTGGAAATGCCAGGCCAACACATTCAAATCTGATTGGGTTTGGAGTTGTTTCCATATTTATATGTCTGATTTGGGGTGTCTGAAAAAAAGACTGATTGAAAGGGTGGATTTTCAGCTTGATACATGTTCCAAAAGATCATGTATATTTATATATGCAGTATGTGTGCCTATGCGTTGAGCTGTCTGAGCAGGTGAGTCTGGTTTCTGCTGTGAATGTCCCCAACCCCATTGAATGGAATAAAAATCCCAGATTCCAAATCCTGTATTTGGGTGGGAGGTGAGCTCACGCGTCCCGTCTCATCTGGCCATCACAGTGTCAAACAGTACTGGGTCACCTCCTAGGCCACAGCTTCTTCCATTCAGAAGAATCGGCATCATCCACTTGAGCATCCTCTGTGGGAGACAAGATTTTTCTCTTGCTGCAAATTCCTCCCAGTCTTGTTTCTCCTAACTGTTCATCTCAAGCCTTCAGATTTTTCTCATTCTTGGATCTATTTTTAAAACCTTTTTTTTCCTATGATATATAATCAGCACTCACCTGACAGGAGAGTGTACTCAAGACTTATGAAAAAGCTGCTTTAATACCACATGATAATAAATTCTCCTTAATCCCAAATATATATGAGATACAGAGCAGGGCCCACAACAAGTTTTATAGAAAGCATTAGTGTCAGCAGTTTAAAGAGAATTAAAAGGAAAAATAACATTCCATCCCTGAGGAAAAATCCAAGTAGTGCATAAGACTAAAAGGAACATTTCTACAGGGAATTGCTTATGAAAGAAATTTTTAGTTCAAAATAAGGAAATCACTAGGCACTGCAGAAGGGTTATATTGATCAAAAATACTCTTCTAAAATATCAGGATCCAAAGAAGAGCTCAAGTAAAAGACACAAATGAAAGGAATGTAAGCAAGCCCAAACACAGGAGAAACTCCATCTTTCATTTGCAGCAAAGATTGTTTGTGATCAGACTCCCATGTAAGACAGATGCTACATGTGGTTGGGAACATTTGAAAACTGACTTATAGCTATGATCCATAACAGTGCTAGATTTATTGACCACCTGCTGTGAAAACAGACCCTTTTTTTTTCCCAGCAATACTTCAGCTCATCATTTGTGAAGTATCTCCTGTGCCGTTTTCACAATTTCCTAGAAGATGTGATTAACCAAGATGCCAGTGCTGCTCCATTCCTGAATGCTCACCAATCAGTGCAGTATTAATAAGATGCCAGGTGAGACCACTGAACCTCCTGTTGAGCTATTGAAAGGAAAGTGAGCATGCTAAAAATATTTAGAGAGATTTATTTGATTTTTCCACATGAAGTCCTCTATAATTTGTCACTTCAGTTCATACTTGTTCTGTTTTCTGCTTTGTTTTATTTTAGAAGGGGGCCTTTCTCTCCTGGCTTTTACTGTAAGCACAGCAGAGGTTTAGAACTATGGTGGTTATCAGTGCACTTCAATCCCTGCATTTAGCTATTTGTCTTATCTGGTAAACTAGCACACTTCTCCAGTTGTTCTGCTGAGCACAGAGAGGCTGAAATGATATATATCCCAAATGTGTATGCATTGAGCAATAAAGTTACAGTAATCTCTTCTTTGCAAGTATGTATGCTGTCCATAAATACCCAGAGATATGAATGGGCATGGTGCTGGGGCAAGCAGGGGATTGATTCTTATTCTTCTGAGCTGCAGAAGAAGCCTGCTGTGCTTTGCTAAATCACAGTGAAACAACCCCCTCATCTAATGGTTATTTAATTTAATCCAACAGGTCCCTTTGGAACAGGCAGGTTTTCTGTGAGAAGCTGAGAGCAAAATCAAACATGACATTTTGGGGTATTCGTCAAAAGCAGTTGAATGAATGAATGTCTGAAAATAAACACGAGTTTTTCTCCAATATTTCAATACCCAGGATGGGAGATATGACAAATTTTAGAAATAAAAAGATCATTGGGTTTCCATTGTAAATTTCTGACAAAAAGAAGTGTTCTGTTAAGTTTATTTGAAAACTTGTGTTTACTTAGCATTATAATGGAAAGTCTTATAAGCATAGCCAGAGCCCCATGGAGTTTTTGGATGCCATGTATGAAGTAATAGCAACTATTTTTTGCAGGAAAGTATATCACAATCAGTATGGACTGCAAAGTGCAAAAGCAAAATACATACATGAACATACAGGTAGTGGACGAAGTTGCCATTCCAGATGACCCCAAACTGGGTCTCTTACTACATTTACTAAGCCAGGTGACAAGGCACATTTGTTTCTGACACTTCTAAATGAACATCAAAACTGACTGTAACACAAGCACAACAAATATATTGGTTGAAAATAGAGAATAAAACTAAGTTTTTACTATAAAGCAAGTACAAAATGGCCAATCCTAGCCAGACTGAGATGTCAATGTATATCTAGCTACCTCACAGGTGATACTGAAATAGAGAAATGGGTAGATTCATATGTGCTTGGGTGGAAAATTATCTGAAAATGTAAGTAAATATATAAATAAATGAATGTATTCCATTCAAGGGAGGGCTGTGGGCACGTTATATTAGTCCCCACTGAGCATAGAATAAGAGCTTAAGAGCCTGTGGAAAGGAGTAAGGGGTGAGTACTCCTGAAAGAGGGAGGCAGGCATTGACTGTCCTGTGTACTGCTTACAGCTCTTTTACTGTTCAGTCCTAGTTTCACAGGACTTAACCCCAGGCAGAGATTAAATGGCAACTTTTTAAGAGTTTAGACAAACTTACTGAGCCCATTGCATGCAACAGGACATTTTCTTTCAAAGGTGATTTATCTCCTCTATGTGGCTGGAGCAATAAATACCCTGCAAAATGAACTCCACACTCACTTATAAAATAAAATCCACATTAATCTTAACTATCAGAGACAACTATAAATTGAATGAAAGTGAAACAGGGTAAAGAGGGTTTAGAAACAACAGCTACATCACTGGCAACACAGCCCTAAGCAGACATCATGGCAATGCCGGCTGAGTTCAGCTGTCACAAGGCCCCAGAAAACTGACTCTTGGGTCACCTTCAACAAGGTTGAACATGAAACTTTAGGTCTCCATGAGCCACAGGCAGGTCCTGGAGACCACTGTGGGGAATAATTATCTCTGCTTCAGGAAGGAGATCAGTAGGAAAGCTGAATTTTTTGTCAACGGGTCAAGGACCAAGTCATTGGAGAGAAGGAAGAGGGACGTAGCAGAGTCTTTAAATTTTTTGAGTTATCCTAACTCTATCTTTCTGCAGCCAGACTTCTGGGAGAATCACATTATTTAAGTCTTCTATAAAAAACTGGTTCTAAATGTCCTTTCTTGAGTTAAAGGTCAATACTGTTCTTTTTGAGCTAGGTCTGAGGAACCTCCCACATAACTAAACATGCAGTATTCCCTACAAGCAGTGCCTCCGGCTGATGCCAATGGGATGGCATGGAGGGAGCAGGGATTATTCCAGATTTGAGAGCTAAAGGTAAGGAGGAGAAGGAAAGGAGAATACATTGCTATTTCTGAATTTGGGGGCAGCTATTTTTACTGGATTATGAAATATGGTGAAATTCCTATAGTTTTCTTAGCCTGAATAAATGTATTCATCAGGGCCCCTTTTCATCAAAGAATACTGTATGCAAGTATCTGTAGATGCATGGCCCCATACATCCTACAGATGTTACACAGATTCAGTGTTAGATATGCACTTATAAAGCCTCCTGAACTGCCATCTAAAGAAGCATAATTTGTTACCAGATTTGCTGTACACTGATATTCTGTGCTCCAAATCAGTCCTGGGTGAATTCCATCTCCGCAGCTCACCCATTTTTTCTATTACAGCTAATCCAATTACCTCAGACTCTTATCTTCCTACCAGTGAGCACATATGTCATCTTCCTCATGCAAGTCATCCTGTAGAAAAGTTAATGAGCATATTTATGTGAGAGAAATTATGGACCAAAGTGTTTATGGGCACAGGAGTTTATTATCTTTGTGGTAAGCAAGGCAACGTATTGATGGACAAGATGGATGAGTGTAATTTAAACAAATGAAAAGGAAGCATGAATGAGTATCTGAAAAAGGCTAACCTCACCCCCAGTTCAGACTGGAAATAGCACAAAGAGAAATGTTCTTGAAAGCAGAAGGTTGACACTGGAGAAAGCTTTTGGACACAAATTTTCCCCCTTTCCAAAATGAAACTATGCAGAGTGCCCATTGCTGATGGAGTTTCACACCCTGTAGCTGCCAGCAGGCTCTGACAGTGCTCACTAGAACTCTCTGCTTGAATCAAGCCAAAGCTGAAACTTGCCTAAAACCTGGTTCTAGCTAAAACTGGTTGTGAAGAGAGGAGAATCGGTTTTTTCTTGCACTTGAGCTAGTTACAGAAGTGAGTTTGAACTGTGAGAGACAGAGGGTGTTAGCATTGCTGAAGGTGCCTGAAAGCCTCTGCATGCAGATGTCACTGCAGGCAGGTTAGCCCACTTAAGCCAGCATGTGAAAATGCACCCAGAGTGTTTGTCAGCTTACCCCAAGTAATTCCAACCAAAGTCATTCTGGTGCAATTATTATCTTTCTGCAGCAGTGTGGTGGCTTATTTTCCAATCTGGCAGTGGCAAGTTCAGCTTCCAGATTCAGACAGCGAACTTCGGAAGAAGCCTGATGACTGAGTTACATTTGAAAAGATGAGGCGAGCGAGACCTGTACTAGCTGAGAGCTAATCATGCTCCAGCACCATAAAACTGGAGAAAAAAGGACTAATGCACACCCTGAACAGTTCTGCCAAACCCCACCAAGGGAGGCAGGTCTGAATGCCCTGGGAGTCTGGAGCTGTATCCCAGAGAGTGCCTCTGCACCACCACCACCAGTGGATTAACCTGTAGGAGAAATGAGGAAGGAAAAAGGGGGAAGAGAACCAGCCTGTTTGCTCTGGGACCCAAAAAACCTCTTAGCTGCTCTAAATAGTTCTGTGTGGGATTGTCAGCATAGCTGATGCTGGATTATTTCAGCAAAAATGAGCATTATGAGAATATACTCAAGTGCAGGAGAGGGATGGGACAAACGAGCATCTGGTAAAACAGCTTTGTTGCAAGGCAATTCTTTTACTCAAGTGAAGAGTTGGTCCCCCAGGCAAGAAGTCATCCCAGCTAAAATCCCCCCTAATGAAAGAAGCCATAACATGTACCATCTTCAGGAGCCTGTTTCCTGGGAGCACACATTGCAAAGACCTTCAAAAGGACGGTGGGGGTTTGTTATGAAAACAGGGGTTCCTCCTGGCCATGAAGGTCCTAATTCTCGTCATGTCCCTTTCTGAAGGCAACAAAGACAACACACTCTTGCCTGCAATATCCAGTATACAATGGCAGAATTATGTTCCTATATGTCTAGGACAAGTGTGTGGAGCTGGACTCTGGATTTCCAGTTCACTGGACAGTGCTCTACAGGCATGGGCACACACAGGCTGCTGCAGGCATTTCAGCTCCTCTCCCACAGCTGGGACTCTGCAGGACTGCTGCTGTCACCTGGCCAATATATTTAAGGGAAACCAGAAAAGGGCAGCTAAGGAGCTGATAAGACAAATAGCATAGTGTTTCCAAGAAAAATTAAACTGTCCTTTGCAAACAAAGATACTTCAAAGACAGAGAATTACTTATCACTTTCCATTAATGCTTGCATTTTATAACTTCTCATTGTTCTGCTCTTTAAGACCACAAGTGTGCTGGGGCATCACTGCCTATTTCTCCACATTTGACCAGGACCTTATTAAGTGAAGCCCCAATATTAGCTCATCCCTTGCCAGTGCAGTAATAAGCACAAGGAAATAATATTCATATTAGACAGCCACTATAGCTTTGGATACAAAGAAAGCAAAATGGATGCACTTGTTCATAAACAGAGAAATGTTTCCTCTGATTATGCATTTCCTCCCTGCTTGCTACAAAAAATCATCAACTATTCCTGCCTATAGGTGTATCAAGACTACTCATCACCAAGTTAACAGCGAGGCGATGCACAGTTGCTTCTGTAATTCAGATTTAGAGTTATTACAGCAGCACGAGTCAGCAGGATTAAATGAGAAGAAGAGTATGCTGAATACAGGAAAATATTATATGCAAATTGTGATTATTCATTACTGAATCACAAAAAATATGTATTCAAAATCTGTCATGATTTAAAGTTTTAACAATAAAATGCTTTGCATTTATATAATGACTTTCATCGGAGGATCTCAAAATGCTTCGTAGACACTGANGGGGCAGGGGTTGGGTGCATTTCTTTCCAAACCAGCAGCTAGTGGGGCAGTGATGTGAGGGATGAGCTAAAGGACATAGGAAGTGTCAGCAGAGGCCTAACAGTCAGTTAAACAAGATTGGACCTTCAAACATGGGGACAGACGGAACAGTGTGAGGGGCAGCCAGCAATGTGAGAAGTACCACACATTAGCGTGTTACCTCCTGGGGACCGAGTGTCCCCAGCCAACACATCTGAGACTGTGTGTGTCAGTGGACTTAGGAGGACGCTATGCCAGGGTAATCTGAAATGTGTCGTCATTAGCAAAGATCGGCTACTGTTGCCTCAATTATCTCTTTGTGACACCTTGCACACCAGTTATCTCCCACCACTGCATCAGAGAAATGGATAGGAAGGTTCCTCAAAACAGTGGCTCCCAGGGGTTTCCAGGACATCAGCATGTGAAAAAAACAAGCTGCAAACTTAAAAAACAAGCACACAAACTCTTCCCCCACCTCCTGCATAGACAAGTGGGACTAACAAGCAAAAAAAATTGAAAAAGTGAAACCATCAACATTCAAAACCTAGCCCATTTTGAAATGAAAAACATTGTGAAAATATGGCACAGGGTGATACTTGGTGGTGTGGGCAACAAAAAGGGCTGACAAAGATGGGTCTGATCCATCCTCTAGTCCCCAAACAGGTTCAGCCTCTGTTGATCCTTACAGATGCATTTCTAATATCCTTTAAAATATCCAGTGATTGAGTACTTAAAATTATATCCAGCCTCTTTCTTCTCTCTGATTATATCCCAGTGCCTATAGGTAAGCAGCAAACAAATACATTGCAAACACAATAATACCCTGAAAATGTACTCACTAGCCAAGCATTATTAGTGCCAGCAAAAACATGATGTGGCCCATCACTCATCACAACAAGAAATCCCTTCCCCAAAGAGAACATGGGAATTTTGCAGCACTTTTCTTCATCCCTTTTCACATAGACTGAGCAGGGATGGTCGAAATTTAAAGCAAGAGAGAGCACACTTCAATCTGAGTGGAACAGAGTGTGGGCACTGGCATTAGGAGACATGGCGATGGAAACCTTAACCACTGTCTTCCTGAGACCTCCTGGGAGCTCTCTCACTGTTTGGTGAGACAAAGCAGATGCAACATAAAGAGTACTGCAAGGTGTAAGTTCTTCAGCTGGAGGAACTATGGGCTGCCAGGTCCTATATAGAGAGCTTTCTTCTTCTACCTCATGCACGTTTTTGTTAAGATGAAGAAGGAAAAGGAACAGATCAAGGATTTGAATGTTTCCAATAATAATGAGAAACAGAACACATTAATCTTAGGGAGCTAAAGATGGGAACTGAGATTTTATCGATAGGAGCTAAATTTTTCAGAATGCAATAACGCCTAAATCCACTGCCTGATCCAGAGCAAAACCAATAGTGTGTTGAAACTGTAGACTGATAAATGTCTGCTGATATTGGTGGCCTTAGTAAGAAGACATCCTAGCACCCACACATTTTGCATAAAATTCTGCCAGGGAAGCAATTCAGAGTTACAGTGACAACTTGTGATATAAACGAAGTTACAAGCAGTGTCATCTGTGTTTCATTTCATGAAAACATCCATAGCAGAGGCTCAAGGTAAAGTATTTCAGAACTTACACTTTTTTCCTTAGAATTGTAATTTTCTAAACATATTTTTGTCTTTTCTTTATGTCTAGCTGAGAAAATACTTTGCAATGTTTATGCCACCAGGCCTACACCTGTGGTGAGCCTTGCTCCCAGACAAATGCCTTCTGACCCTGGAAAATACTCAGAGGGGACAATAGAAACCCATGGGACACTGCCTGGTAGCACTGCTTTAGAAACACAAGCATGGTTGTTGCTGAAAGAAGTAAAATGCTTTGCAGTACCTCAATGTCTAAAATATTTTGTAATGTAGACTTTTGAACTTCCATAATGGCTTTCACCTATGTTCTTCAAAGGCCAAGCAAGGATTAATGCAGTAGCCAGTCCTGAAAGACCCATATGTTTGGCTGTCTTCTGTGCAAGGAAGGTGACAAGGTCTGTCAGGCAGTCTGTGTGTGGCTTTTTGATAGTCTAAGCCATGAGGAAACACGTTCCCAGCTACTGGCCTAATCTAGCAGCTACCCAGCTGTTGGATTAGGCTGGCCTAACAGCTGAGTCTGTCAGATTAGGGCAGCCTAATCTAACAAGATTCTAGCAGTATCTTACCAGACATGAAGATAACCTACCACCCTATGGTCAGCAGGTAGATCTCAGTATATCTTCTGCATACCAGAAAGCATAGACACCAGTTTAGGTGTCTTTCTTCTCTTTCTTCAGATAGATACAGACCACACAGGATCTAAGAAATTACAGCAGTGGCCAACTGGATTGGTGTGCATGCCTCAGGGTGACTTCAGACATAGATGATGCAAAAGACTTACAGAGATTTAACACCTTGTAAAAACCTAGAAGTCACGGACAAACTGGTGGATCTTCCTTCCCAGCTGCAGACAGAACCACAGTATATTTTCAGTATATTTTCAGGAGAGTACAGCTGTTGGACAGCTTTGAATTAATATATAAAACAAAGGCCTGTATTACGTACGAAACAGAGACTGGCTGGGAGAACTGGGAGCTGCGATCAGTAATGTCACTGGGAGCTGCTAATGTTTGCCCCAGAGCATTGCTTGGTTCTCAGCATCCAGATGTTGGAGAGAAACTCTCCGCATTAACCCCAGTGTTATTGAACTGCAGCGGATCTCAATGGTGAGCTCTGCTACCAGTGGTGTCTTTGTGATAGCCCCCACTAGCTATGACTAATAGCTGATCAATAGCCCTTGTTATGAGATAGATGGGCCCATTACAATCTGACCTGCTTGGAGTCTGGCTCTTAACTCTTAACCTTGGCTGTTATAAAATATTCACCAAAATTCAGTGTTAGACATTGGCACAACCTCATATTTCTTTCCCTGCCAGTAACAAATGTCACACATTTGTCAGTGGCACGAATGATCACATCCACCTCACCACAATGGATGCTACATTTGTTGAATGTATTGTTAAAGAAACAGTAGAATGGCTCTTTACCAAAATCCACTGTGGAGCTTATAGGTAAGTGAAGAAAAACAAAAATAACTGTGTTTCTACCAGTGTTTTCTTAAAACAATTAATAACACCTTTGCAACTTCCTCTTGAAACCAAGGCCAGACACCATTCACCCTGATGAAGTTTGGCAGAGTTTAGTCATGTTTTGCTAAATGGCAAAGGGCCCCCACATTGCCTGCCCGAAAGAGTGTAGGTTTGCATGTTTGCTGCAGCCCGGAGTGCCCTTTGTAAGGGATCTCTGTGGAGGAGGCTACAAACCCTTCCGAAGGGATGGAGGTGGTACCGTAAGTGATGGAAAGGGGAGGGTGCTCACCGGTGGGGGGAGTTCTCTGGGATGCACAGTTTATATGCACATTCAAACCATGGTTGTACATGTACCACAGTGATTCAAACCTGAAACTCCTTTTACTTCAGCCATCCACGCAAGGACACACTCCTGCTCTTCACTGGGTACAGGCTATACCTCACTTCGACATCCAAGCACCTCCAAGTCTTCCTGATGGGGCTTGCAGAGTAGGTGGGATGGGGAAAAGTGAATTAAAACATGGCACACACATCTCAAAAACCCCTCATTTTTATAAAGTTACTTTCTTTTCACTTTTCAGTGACTGCCCCTATATGCATATACCCATGGGTAACTCTCTTCTTCCTCCCCGCACATATATATTCCTCTCAGAGCCCCTTGCACTGTGGGGTAATTCTCAGGTGAGAGAATGGCCCAGTGCAATTTTGTACAGGATTTTCACAGTCAGTGCCCTCTCTGACAAGATGCAGGTCTGTTGTGCACTAGCAGTAGAAGAACTGAGGGATGCAGATCACCAAGAACAACCTTCCATCCTTTCCTTCCTAAGTCTGTGCTCACTCAAGAGGTGAAGGCAGTGGCACCGGTTGCTCAGTTCTTCAGTGAATACAGTCACTCCCTCCTTCTGTCAGCCCGTGTTAACTGCTTGCTTGCCAAAGAGTCTGCTTGGCTTCCTGTGGCAGATTTCAATTTTTTCCACTCACCTGCAACAAAAACAGCTATTGCCTGGCAATAAGTGAATCCCTTACATCCATTCCCCCATACACAAATCTACGCAGAGAGGTGCTATGTCAAAATGGAGGGACTGCTGCAAATGTATCCCACTGACCAAAACAATAAGGAAAAAGAAAAACAATGGTGAGAAGCTGTTTACGAAGCTTGTTTTCAGTGGAGTGTTTCTGATTACTTCTATTAATTATTGAATAATTTCATACGTTATTGTTATGGGTTTGTGTGGCGCGGTTTTCTTTGGTAGTGGGGGAGGGGGCTGTAGAGGTGGCTCCTTTAAGAAGCTGCTAGAAGCTCCCCCAGCTCCAAAAAGTCAGACCCGCCTCTGGCCCAGGCTGATCCCA
>VYZV01025153.1:12187-48390 GCA_013401275.1 Pandion haliaetus | reverse complement strand
CCCGGCGGCGCTGCACTCGGCGGGCTCTCTCTGAGCGAGGTGTAGTTGACTTTCTTCGGCGCGCCGGCGGCCAGAGGGTTTGTAAGCGGATTTTGCTGTAGGTGGCGAGATGCACGGAAAGAAGCAGTGCGCGGAGCGAAGCTCCGGCAGCCTGATTTTGGTAGGGTTTTGCCGTGGGTTTTCGATGTTGGTTGCGAGTTGAGGATTCCCAGGGTGAAGGGCCGAATCAGCTTTTGCCAGCTCCGACGCTGTGGTGGTGTGTGACCTTGATTGCAATGTGGGGTGACCAGCAAGAGGGACTGGGAGAGGTGAGTGTACGGTGAGGGAGAGCGCCCATCCAGTTCCGAAATCAGAACGGCAGCAAAGCTCAGCTCAGATGCATCACTTTGGTATTTTAAAGTTTATTTATAACGTACGTCTTCAGAGGAGTGATTGATGAGCCAGCCAAGTGCTGTTCAAGAACAGAACAATTCCAGTTTCTTTCTTGGAGAAAACACAGTGGAGACTCCACGTCTTCTACTCCCTGTTCTAAACTTAGTGACTCCCAAAAGATTAAAGAGGGATGTTATTTGTTTGGCAAAGAGGATTTGTGCTCCTTACAGGTTAAAATGAACAGAAATACAATAAAAACAACCTCCTTTAAACCAATGCCCCCGTCATAAAAAACCTCTGCCAGTGCTACCTTCCTGCTGTCCTGCTCAAGTATTCAGGTAGCTAAGCTTAAGTTGAAACTGTAACTGCATTTTTAAGCAAAGTGCAGTTGTGTAAAAGGAGATGCCTTCTGCAACCTCTCTCCTGTAATCAGTCAGTCAATCAAGCAGACAAAAAAAAAACCCTTGCATAAATATCTTTCTGGCAAACTACTCAGATGATCTAAGCCAATCTTTCAAAAATAATTAACGTTTATAAGAATTGAAGCAGGCTCTGAGAAATGCAAAAGCCAAGGGGCCCAGCCTTCCCTTGCAATGATTTGGAAGTTTTGTTGTCCCATTCATCAACTGTACTTGTGCTATTGCCTGCTGTTCTGTGGAAGGGCAATCAATAAATCTGCTCATACTCAAGCTTTTTTCCAGCTCTCCCAAAACCAGGATGTATTGAAGGCTGCAATCAGCAGGTACCAACGGGGAGGGCAGGTGTGGAGCGCTCACCAGCATGCCGGCCTTCCTGTGACTGAAACTCCCTCATCTTTGAATCCCTCCCATGACTCTCTTCCCTATGTTGAATCATAATCCTTGCTCTTATCTTCAAAGTCTCGCAAGCTATACTCTCCTTGAGTAATTCAGTAACGTCGCATCATGTCGCTTCCCTGCCCTGCTCCATCTATAGCAGCCATCGTGTTTTCTCACGTCTCTTCTCCCAGCCCCTCTTCAGCCATTCGTCCCTGCAATGACTTACGTGTGGTGTGGCCTTCCTCCCACGTCTTTGCATTCCCTCCTCAGGCCCTGCCTTGAGGCACTTAAGAGAATCAGTCAGATGCTAATCAGAGGAGAAGCATTTATCTGATTAAAAAACCCCAGAAAACCTAACCAAAACCCACAATCTTTTCTTATTAGCATCGTAGCCAGCACTGTGACAAAAAGGAAGGGACGATTCTGTCTGAGGCTTTTGACATAATTAAAAAAAAGAGCAGTAAGTGTCATGATAAATAGCAGGGTCATGTTTTTTCTGGTTTCATAAACATGGATCTGGATTAACTCTGATGTGAATTATGCAGAGCTGTCCTGGGATTTACGCAGCAGTGTTGAGATCTCATCTCTGTAGACTGCTTCCAAGAGACAAAGCTCTTGCCACATCAGCAGGCTTTTAGAGGGCTCTGTGCCTTTTCAGTCAACTGCACATTTCTGTTCAAGCTTTCCTCCTTTTACCTGATTCAAAAAGTCACAAGAGGGCCACCCTCTGGGGACTGTATTAATCCTCTTTTCCCATCCCACTCTGTAGAGCATGCCCATGGACTGCTGCATCCCCATGGGACTCTACTGAAATACTAAACAGCTCTGACCACATGCAGATTTATTCTTCCACTCTGTGCAAAGCAGGACTAGGACCACTGTTTCTGAAGGAAATGTTGGATTAAAAATAAATACGTCACAGGCACAAACTTCAACAGAGAGACTGCAAAAGAAAACTATCAGTTACCACTTTCTGTTTGCTTTTCCCTGGACATTTGTGGATCAGATTTTCATTTCCATGAATATTTAAAAACATTTGTCTTTTTTGCAAGGCATGTTCGTATCAAATGCACAAATCCAGAGCAGGGCAAAAAATGCATCAGTCGAAGTCCAGGCAACATATATGTCCAAACTGGCCAGCTGATGAGTGTGTTAAGAAAGCCTCATGCCAAACAAGCAACCAAGTTTTAGGCAGGCTGAGGAGACACCTGCATTCCTCCTGCACCTGGCATGGCTGGAAGGTGCAGAAGTAACAACTAGGGAGCAAGCCCTGTGTTGTCCATCTCCAGAGATGACCTCTTGCCGAGGCAGCCTCTGTGCCATGAACTGCCTGGCAGCCCGGGTGGGTGTGTGGTTAAGCATTATCTGTGAAGTGCTTCCAAAGCCATTGTGGGGCTGTGGTAGCGTCCACCAGAGTAAACAAGCAGTAAAGTTTGAGGCCGGACTGAAATTAGCAGACCTGGCCAGAGAACGATTAGGCTCTTTCAACATGCCTTTTTTCTCCTGCCATCTCCTGTAAAGGCAGCTTACCTTGAATTGCAGACAGTAAGAAAGAAACACGAAGTAATTTATTTCATCATCCTCTGCCAAAGCAAGATTGTTCCCTAAAGCATATTTTCTAGTGATTTGTTCTGCTTACCTTTAGAAGACACAAGTAATAGCCTTCATTCCCTTCATAAGAAGACTAATAGGCATCAACAGTGGGATTTTTTTTTCTTGAAAAGGAGCCAAATGTCTTTTTTTTTTTTTTTTTTTTTCTTAATTCTATCTTGCTACTGTTAGTTAATCTTCTTGCAGCAGTCCTTGACTATTTCTCTCCTCAAGGCCATCAACCTTGATTTGGGTCTTTCCCTCTCCTGACAGATTTCAGCCAGCTTATGATATCTTTGTTATTTTAAACTAACCCTCTAAGACAAACCCCTGGTGAGGTAAAATCTGTGTTCCTACAGGTATCTTCTAACGACCAGACATTTTACTGATTGACAAGAGAAGGGAAACAAACAGGTGATAAAGCCCATGCTTTTAAATGACCATTTAAAAATGATCATGGGGAATTTTGGTAAAGGTTCAAACTAAGGTATTGAGAGACAAAGCAATTTTTATTTTTTTTTTTTTCCTCCCAGAAAGAATACTTTACAAGTACACAGGAGCAGGGAGTGCCTGGGCATGTATAGGGTTAATCTTGTCTGCAAAGTAATTGAGAAAAATATCCACTGGTTTCTGAGGACACTCTATTACTAGCCTAAGGTAGGAGAGCCTCCAGAGATTTAAAAGCAGTCAATAGCTCTAAAAAAAGACAGAGCAAGCCTTTGGTTCTGGCTGATATTAAGTTAGAGCAGTAAGTCAATGTAGCTTTTCCATACCAGCACCGTCTTCAGACTTATATATACAAAGCTGCTTCTGGTCTGCAAAAGCAGCTGGCTCCAAGTCTGCTGAGTGTTATTCTGCCCTGTCTCTATCCTCGCCCATTGCACTGGCTCCTGCGAGACTGGAGCGAACTGTGGGGTTCAGCAACCAGGGAACTAGGTAGGGGACAGTAATTGTAACTAGGAGTTAATAGTCGCTTCCTAATCAGCTGCTGCAGCCAGTGGAGGGATGTTACCCTGCCTCTTCTGTCAGCACAGTAAATGTTGTCACACCAGTACAACTAGGAGGTACCCCACTGCGCGGAGCGGGCGCTCTTCTGACGGAGCTGCTCTTGGGAGAGTCCCTGACACCCCGACCGGCGTGTGAACAGCACTGGAAGAGCTGAAGCAGTATGGAGTATACTCTGCTGCCTGTGATCACTTACTTGAAAAATAAATAACCCTGCTTAGCAGACAGATTTATTACCAGCCGTGAGGGATTATGAAGCCGAGTCACTTTGATTCATTAGAGCATTCAGAGAGTTTGTGTAAGTTGCTGGCCGCTGTCTGGGATGGTCTTTAACCATTCTCTTACTGTTACCTGATGGTGAAGGGGAAAGTTGGAAAGCACTTGTGCTGAATTTGTTTTTCCCTATGTTTGGTAATAGATTTTGACAAGCTGTTTAAAGAGCTGAGCCTTCTGACCTGTGCTGTGCCGAGCCATCCTTCCAACTCAGCTACACGTAGCCTCTTCTATTCTTTCCTCCCTCTCTGTAATATTTAAGCAACAAAGCCCTACCTCCATTTCCCTGAGGCCAGAGTAATGCATCTTTCTGCATTTAGAAACCTCCTACGCATGTGAACATGTCCTTTGTGCAGTGATGTTGTTTTAATTAGCCACGTCTCTCTTTTTGGCCAGAAATACATTAAATGACTGTGTACAGCTTTCCTGCAGCCAAGAGGCAGCACAGCACCCTTGGTGCCCAGCCATGGGTGGTGGGAGAGGCTGGCTGGCTGCGCTGGGGGCTACGGTTGAAAGGGGAGAGGAGACAGAGTGTGTGCCCGGAGCTGGCAGGGGAAGGGAAACAAAGCTTGGGCAGGAGAGAGGAGGGGGCAGAAGGCAACCTTGGGTGACCCTGGGGGTTGGCAGGGAGGCAGAAGAGGCCTGCCTAAAACAGGTCAGAAAGCATGGCGTGAGACATCCTCTTTGTAATGACAACATGTCGTGGAAAAGAGCTAATTAAAGAAGATGATGTTAGGCCAAAACTATTAGGACAATAACCCACCCAAGATCAAACCGGACAAGGCAACAGCTGAATGCTAGCATAACTATCCTTAGCTTAAGCAAGACACAAGTCTGTCCCGTGTGGCCTCCTAATCCTACATTCAAAGTGCTTGTTAGATAACGTGCTTATTCATCTTTCAGACTTTGTCTCCTTAAAGTTGTATCCAGTATTTTCCATCTATCAGTCCATTCAAAAAGAGCTGGCTTAGAGGCCTCTGAGGTTAACACCTCTCAGAAGCTCCTGCGATGTTCAGCAAATTTCCTTTTCATTAGGGATTTACTCCATTTCATAGCGTTAGATTAGGAATTTTACTGAATATTCCTTAAATCCCTAGTCCCCTAAGTATTACCCATGGTAAGAAAAATATGCTGTTAATAAATGGTCCTTGTCACAACTAGATCAAGCTATTGAATATATTGTATACCCATACTGGCTAAATCATTGTCCATGGCCAAGCGATACCTGCACTTGGATTCTGCAGTGCCCGTCTTCAACTTTATTACTAGCCGACACTGCGTGTTACAGAGGCTACAAGTCACAGTTTGTGGCATTTCCATTTTGACCGTGTCGTTGCTGTGGTCCACAGATGAGTAAAACGTGGGCTCCCTCTCCTCTTGGTGGGAGGTGAAACACTCTCTGAAATGCTCTCTGAACATCAAAGCAAAGCTGGCAAAGCAAGAGGAGAGATCGCTGGCTTTCTGTTCTGCCATAAGGAAAATGAACATAATTCTGACCCTAACTGTCTTGTAATTTTTATTAGCTCTCTTTGGCTTGCAGCAATGACCCTGTGAATAATGCATGCTGCTAGATGGCTTTCCTAAGGAAAGAAGGCTTACGCAATCATACTGTCTGCCACTACCCGCCTTCTCTGTACCCCGTAATAACTCAGAAACGATCTGGCCAATTTCAAACAAATTTAACAGAGGGAAAGAGTGAAGATACTGTGTTAAGTTAAAAAAATAAAAAATGGGAACCATGTAGGGAGGAGACCTCCTTGTAGTGGCCTTAGTGAGGAACATGAGCTCAGTTCTCGCTACAGGTCTGAGGTGCCACTCGGGTACTCAAGTCCAAGAAACACATTCATGGAAAATCAGTTTTCACTGTTTCTGCTGCTCATGCAATGACTTGTTTCTTCACAGATCACTCAGGGTGAGCCCCAGAAGTCATGCTCCAAGCCTGTAGCAGAGAAAGTCACAGAGAGCTGCCAGCAAATTTGCCAGTGCAGGCCACCTCCACCGTTACCACCACCTCCACCACCTCCACCGCCCCCGAGGTTGCTAGTGGTGCCGAGTAAGTAGCCACTGGTACGGTTGTGGTGCGCTGAGGGAGGGTGAAGCAACGGGGATGCCTGGACTGATGGAAGGAGAAAGGATGTGGGAGAGGGCACAGCTAGATCGTTTGTCATTTTCCACTTAGCAAATGGAGGAAAAAATGTTCTCAGTAGAGATGGAGATCTGTTTTCTGATCAATGAATGATGCTTGGCTTTTGGAGGAAAGCCAGAGAAATTCCCTCCTTTCATTGTATTATGCATGATTCCCCAGCTTTGAACAGTTCCCTAATGCCCTAGCCCCGGGAAATGCTTTCCTACGGAGACAGCGCTGTGCCTCCCCTTGAGTTACATGACCTTCTGTTTCACCAGGTGTGCAGCTTGGAGGTCTGGGTGCTCCAAGGCAAAAATTCAAACACTGTGCCTAGACCATCCTCTAGGTTTGGCTATCTTCAAGACACCAGAGCTCGACTGGTTTACCATAGCAGTGAGTCAGGCTCACTGGTTTTAAATTGCTTTCAACTGTAACAAAAGTCAGAGGCACGTCAGGAGTCAGTGGCAAGTGGGCAGTTTTCCCACTAATGCACATACAGGCTAAGACTCACCTATTTCTCTCTATATGAGTTAGTGCTCCCAAGCCTTTCCAGCCCATCCGAGCTCCTCTGAATTTCCAGCTGTGCATCCCCATGTCCGGCACGCCTTGTGCCTGAAGTTTCTGCTGGCCAACCCTGCCAACTTCCTTCCACTTCAGTATTTCTGTGATCCCTGATGTACAGATCCTTTCTGGAGAGCGATAGCTTTGCCAGCGGTCCCCAGAGAGGCAGTCCCTCCGCAGTGGGATGGAGCTCATCGGCGCTGCCTGCACTGGCTGGGTTCAGGGACATGGGCTGGACCCTGCACAGATGCTTTTAGGTCTCAGGTGTTTGGTATTCCAGCAAATCTCCTTAACGCTTCTGTATCTTCGCAAATTTGTCTCTCCCTAAAAGGCTGCCTATTAATTCTTCTCCCTGCTTAAATAAACTCCCCTGGGAACAGTGTTGCAAAGTATATCTAGTATCCTTCTCTGCGCTTCCCCCAAGGGAAAAGAAATCATTAGGTAGCATCATTTGGCTGTTTGTCTTTATCAGCGCTATCCCCAGATGTGCAGAAGATGCGAAGAAGGGTTCTGCACAGCTTTTAGCCAGGCAGAGGACAGCCAGAATTTTGCAGTGTGTTTTCTGCCAGGAGCGTGCTTCGTATTTGTGCCACACTGCAGAAATTTAAGGCAAAGGCAGGGAAAAACCAACAGTGAAACACTTGGGAAAGGAAGTACAAAGACAGCTTGGAAAGCAGAGATGAAGGGGTTTTTATACCAGAAAAAATCTCTTTCAGCATTCAGGAAAATGTCATGGACAGTAATATTAAAGATTCCCTTGATCTTTTTTCTCGCAGTCAGAAAATAAAGAAAGTACTTTGCCACTCTGTTTTCTTGTCCCTGGGGTACCCAGTTGCCCTGAGGGAGCTGCTCTTGCCCCCATGAGCCATGGCAGAGCAGTGTCAGCACAGGGACCAGCCCTGCTGCTCAGCTGTGCCAGGAGGAGGGCTCCGCCACCAGGCTTCTTCCCCTCCCCGGGCTGCCAGGTCTGAGCACATGGATTTGTTTCCTGTGAAGTGGGAAGGAAATCATATCAGAAGAAAAAGAAGTCTGTCACACACTGCAAAAAGAGGAAAGAGAAATCAAATGGGCCTGCGACTGGGATAGCCTGATGCTTACTCAGGCTGGACTGCCAGGTGCTAACCCAGTTCTAAAAATGAGATAAATCCAGATGACTAATATTTAAACAAGTTATTTCATTTCAAATGCAATAAAAAAAATAGATTACACATTCCTTTCACCAGTAAGCTTTAGAGTAGCAATCAAGTGCTTCATCTTGAAAGATGCTTTCATTATTATCAGCTGTCTAGGCACTGTGATTTAGCCCACATGTACAGCAATCCCCCTCCTTGTGAGAATGAGCAACCCTCGTGGTTAAATATTGATGTTATAGACACCGCTTTTAAACAGCATTCAGAGGAGAAGGCAGTAAAGGGGCAAACAAGCTATTGTTAAGTGGTGGATGCTAGACTTGCACTTTTCACTTTTTAAGTGATTAAAATTAAGTACTGGAAAGACCTCTGCAAAAAAGCAGCAGTGCAGGAGCTGCAAGTTTTTTACCTTTTCAAGGTACAGTGTCTGCACCATGAGGCACTTCATAAAGATGCTGGCATTGCTCTCAGAGGCTTTGTGAGCCACAAAAGGCTGCAGCCTGCTAGGCACTGTCCTTAAAAGCTCTTTTTGCAATCAAACTGAACACTGTTGAAGGTTTAGATCTTCTCTATATCCTTCTAAAACAGCTACTGTGGTTTGGGCCTGATGATTAAAGCCAATAGATACAAAATTCCTTTCCATCCAGTTACTACAGACACTGACAGCTCAGTTATTTGCTAAATGAAGCCGTCTTGTGTTCTTTGACATGTCCTGTGGTCCCCAGCTGCTGCTATGGAAAAGCAGAAGACCCTCTGTGTGTCCTCTATCAGTCCCACCTGAAAGTTTTGCAAACCCTACTTGGATGTATGGGATGGCACTGGGTAACTGTTTGTGAGCAGCCGAATCACTCCCTGAAAGGTTTTTATTGTGCTTGAGGACAACTGAGGACTTTCAGGAACAATTACAGTACATTTAGTGTCTCTTTAGACATTTCAATATTGATAGGTTGATCCAGCAACAAATTTTTAGCTCTGCTTCCTGCAGGTAGATTTATACAAAACCTGTTAAATGTTGTGAATTCCGGAATTCACATGTAATGACTGGTAAATGTGTTTACTCTGAGGGATGATAAACTAATTCCCTCGACAAAAAATGAGTAGAATTACACACAGCTTAGCAGTCAGTCTAAATACATGAGTGGTGGTAGAAACACCAACTTTCCACGCTTTAGGAGACACCTCACTGTATTTACAACAGCAATGTGTGGTGCGTGTTTCAGTGCACCCTGAGAAGGCATATCATTCGTTCAACAATATGAATATGGGAAATTAAATTAGATCATGTGGCCCATGTATTTCCAAATATGGACAACAAAGTTATGGACTGGTGAATTCAGAGAATGTCTCTGCCACCAGAACTCCAGGCCCCAGGGAAAAAAACATAGACTGCTTTTGTCCTCCTTCAGCCATGACTCCAGGCCTCCTTTTCCCACACATCTAACACCTCCTTCACACAGACCACTGGCATTTCTGATATCCCTTCCAACCTCTGTTCTTGCCTTCACTGCATCTGCTCTGCAGCTGTCATGGGACTTTCCCTCATGGCAGCATATCCATGTGGCTCCTTCTCACTAAGTAGAGGACTCCTGGTCTGCCCCAGTGAATCAGTCTGCTTTACGGTATCTAAATGAAGGCTAGGATCAGCCATGCTGGTTCTCTCAGTATTGCTAGTTCAGCCTTGTTTCTTTCTGTAAAGTAGGACACATGGAGCATTTCAGTGTTGAGTTTCCCAAGCTTCATTCCAGATGCAGTTTGTTGGCGTCCCACTGAGATACTGCTGTCTTGTTCAGTACAGATGTGTACCTTACTGAGGGTCTTCAAGGAGGGGGGCTCTAGCCTGTATTGGAAGTAACTAGGATGGTGGGGACTGTCAGGAGACATGGTCGCTGAGCCAATTGCGGTTCCTCCAGATGGTCTGGCATATTGATGTTTCCGCAGTAACTCTCCTTACGCAAGCAGCAGCCTGCTCTTTAACCTGTGCCTAGAAAACTGCTCATTGATGAAATGAAGGGAAAGCTCATGAGGCTTTGAGGGGCCTAAGGCCAACTAAGCTTAGATGCTGACAGCAAAGAAAAGAGGAACTTTCAATGAAATTGAGTGTGTTGTCTAGATGTGTCTGTAATGACCTGAAGGAGATAGAGATGCTCAGAACCTGGCCTTTAATTAACTGTTTCTTTTTTTCCCCTCATCTGCTTTCCTCCTTGTCTCTGGATTTCAGCCAGGACTAAGGCAAGGTGGATGGAGTACTTGTTTAGGCAACATTTCTAACTCAGCTTCACAAGACCTATGAGATTAAGCTAGTTCAAATGATGTTGACCCTTCAAAATCTAAAATACTGCTGTTGTCAATCCTTCAACACGTTGTGTGTAGGCAGGTTTCTCCAGGGGCGTTGCAAGGAAGAAGGAACTTTGTTTGGAAGTAGAAGCTAGGCTTTCAAAACAGGAAAGAGTTAAAGCTAGACATACACTGCAGTCAGTACCAGTTTTAACCTGTGTAAGGTTCGAGGAAAAAACATTTCAGAAGCATCTTCTTCAAAATGGTACAAGGAAGAGAAAGGATGTTAAGCATGAACTCTTACTTGCTCTACCCATCTCCCACTTTGGGTGAGGAGTCCATGGTACTGCCATCCCCTCCCTGGATGATGGAAGTGTCCAGTCAAACACTGCTTCAGTCAAAATTTAGAGGAGGAAACTTAAATAAAAGTTTTTTTCCGAGATCGTTACACGCTGTACTAGTGCAGCTGAGTCTGGATACGTGAACCAACCTCTGACTTGTTGGACCCTTGCACATAGGTACATAGTGAAGCCTTTTCAGCTCCTGACCTCAGTGAAAGTTTGCCCTGAGCTATCAGCTAAGATAAAGCACAATCAAGTCAGTGCAAAGCCAAAGTGAATGACATCACTGCAGAGGGCTCTAATCTCCAGGCTGTAATTGTATGCTTTTGTTTTTCAAGATGAAATCTTTTCCTTTATCTTTGGAGATAGTGCATCTAATTAACTAATTATTTGGGCTGGTAAAAATGCCAAAATAAAAATGACCAACTGCAGGAAGGGTGCAACTTTTTGGCAACTATATGAGCACAGATGTATAGCTTAATTTCAGAAAGTGTGCAGCGTGCCTTCAGTGCAAATAGGAAAGCTAAGGACATTTGGATCTTTTAGGGCAGATGGTCACAATGTATATATATAGGCAGGAATCTGAAGTACAGGAATGGTCTGGAACTTCTTAAAATTTGAGTAGGTTTTAAAGCAAGTAAAATTTGTAGATTTGGCTTGTTGACTGTTAATAACATAGTCTTTCACAGCAGGAACTTCTTATAGAATTAAAAAACGTATGGCTCTGGCACATAAAAGATTAAGAAACGTTTTTTCCTTAGGCTTTTCTACGACCTAAATCCTGGTGGTAGAATGGACAGTGTGGATCCAGAGAATGAGTTTGAGCCTCATGCTGAGCACTGTCTCCACATGGCCATTCAAGCATGGTCCTGATACTCACTCACCACATCGCTTCTTGTACTGCATGGGTACAGATGTTGATGCGCTTGCCTACACAATGCCAAAAGGACTTTTGTCCTTGGCAGAGGTCTATGATTGTCCGTCCCCCAGGAGTTGAGGGGAGGTTGTGATTGCAAACCAAACTGAAATCCTCCCGGAGGCCATGACATATTTTAAAACATGAGGTGCCAAAGAAGTTGCTGCAAGCGGTCTGGTGTAGCTGCTGCAATATGGGTTGAGCGTCTCAGAGAGCTCTGACTTTGTTTCCCTTTGGGTATGCCATTTGCCTTGTGAGTGCTTTGCACATTTCTAAACAGCCACTGCAAATGCAATTCTGGCCCTAAGGGCTTAGCTGGCAGGACCAGCCTTTACCTACCACTCTTCTGCCAGAAGGACTGGTTCTGAGTAGTTTTGAGGTATTTGGACACATTTGAGGAGTCTTGGATTAACTCCTCCCAAGTGCTGATGCCCAAAGGAATTGTTAGCAAACAGATGGGGATGTTTTTGTTTTATAATATGGGAAAGATGTTTTCTTCCATACTTCATACAACATAGCGACTACCAAAACTGAACAGTAATAGAAAAGAACTATAGTAGCACCAAAATGGCAGGGGGCACATTGTCTGCTACACCAAGGCATTTATGGTAATGACAGCTACTGTGAGAGAATATTGTTTTACCACAAGTCTGGTCTAGACAGTGATTTTTTTAAATACAAGCAGAATGCTGAAACAGGGAAGCCCTTTCAGTTTTGGTAACACAGCTGTCATACTGTGAATTACAGTCTTGTGTGAGAGCATTGTTTATAATTTACAAAGCAAAACCAAAATTCAGTTCTTGTCTTCTCCCACGTACACTTTCATTTTACTGAAGGATTGTGACTCTTAAGAACTGGCAGTAGGATTTTGAGGCTTTCAAATCTAAATTGAAATCCAGCCCTGCAGCCTGGAGTCATGGATGATGGCACATGCAGAGTCTAGTCCGGTTCCCCATTGTGTTGTTTTCACATCACAGACACTACCTTCTCCGTTAGCACAGTGAACCAAATCATTAAGCATCCAAGATGGGATTTGGGCAGAGTTCACCCACCTAAATCAGAAATGCAATGGTTAGATTTCCTGCCACAAACTGCAGGCACCTCTGATTTTATCACTAAAGACATAAAGACTTCAAAATCCTAAATTTGTTTGCATTTAGCACAGTTATTTCTGGCATAAGAATAAAAGTTACAAGTCCTCACCTCCCAGTCAAAATGAGAAAATTATTTAGAGTGAGGAGATATCTTAATCTTAAGCAGCAATCAAGTATGAAGTTTGAAATAGCTTGGACATCTTGTTATATTAATTCTGAAGAGCTGGATTAGTGACTAGAAAGCCTGTAAGACTGGAAAGGTTCATGCTAATACTTTCATTATAGGATTCTGCTATCACTCGTGCACCTAACATCTCCTCATATTGAGCTGTTGTAAACTCTCAACTCTCTATCTTTGTAAAACACTCGTTAGATCAGATTGTCTATCACAGCTTCCATTGCTTTCCCAATTCGGAGTTTTTTACCACAATAAATTCTGAAATGTTTTGTCAAGTCTGATTTTTATTTAGGCAAGTGATGAATCTTCTTCCTGCTCTGGGACCTTGCAGATTTGTTTTGAATTTTTCATGCAGTAATAAATCCATATTATGGAAAAATCCACTCTCTTGAAAATGCACTCGTTCATACATTTTGAAGTATTTAAAAGTAAGAGCCTCAGGCCAGATTTTGCAGTGCAGGAATCAGTGGGAGTTCTGTTATCTATAGATTAAAAGCATTGTCTGATTTTGAAAAAAGAAGCATCAGATACTAAACTGATTCTGCAGTTTCTACTCTGAGATGCATACTCCAACAGCTTGATTTTTTTTTAAATTTTTTTTAAGCAAAAAGGAGTTGGCTAAGCTGAAGACATTAATTCCCTGTGTGGATGGCAGTCCATTTGTACATGCCTACCATTTCACTGATTAAGAAGGTAACAAATCTTTAGTGAAGTTACTGATGAGTCAGAGGCTGCTGATTTACAAGTAGTTGTAGGTTCCCCTGCCTGTGGCAGAAGAAGTAGTGCCTCATCTCAGCAAGTCAGAAGTAAGCTGTTCTAGCAGGGAGGGCTAAGCAACTGACCTTGGTGAAGCAGACCCACAGAAATCTATGTTCTTGGAATGGTTTTGTACATTGTCTTTGTTGTAAACATGATATAAGGTGTTGGACTGCCTGTGTAATTGCAATGTACGGATAATTTCTAAGTCGATGTAGCAGATCAAGGAAGCAGCAGTCTGCACATTTAGGATGTTATCCCAAAGTGAGTACATAGTGTCCATTAATATAGTACAAACATAGGTTAATAACTGATGCCACTGCCCAAAACTGTCATTAATAATTATGCAAGTTAATTTAACACTTCCACTAGTAAATTATATCAAATTATAACCACATATATAGTAGCAAATTGTGAATTCCTAATTAGTATTAAAATTAATCGTTTTATAATTTTGAAGTGTCTTTTAAATGGAGCTGCTATTTCATCAGTTCATTGGTTAGAAATATTTTACACAAAAATCTGTTCCTTGGCAAATGCTGCTATTGAACTGGACTTTTACCAATGGAGCAGATTCTATTGAATCATCCCTGGACATTTTCATTTCCTTTTGGAAGCAGTGCATAATCTTACTTCATAGCCACTATCAAAGGAAATGACTATCAGTGGAGCAAAGGGAGGGTTTTGTTTAACCCTTGGTTTGATTTGGCAAGCTGCAGGTGCTCTACCTCAGCTTTACGGGGCATCATTCTGCAGCACTGGCTGCCTACTGCTGCAGGCTTCAGTAGGGAGTGATGGTGAGCAGCATCTCTGCAAAAGCTCACCTACCTGTGCAGGTCCAGACTTCTGTGTAAAACCTGAGGGAAGTGCAGATAGCAACCAATTTGCTAGCTTTTGTGATTGTAAGGTAGCCTGTGCCTTGTCTTTTAGCTTTCAGAGAGTTACAAATGTACTCTGAGTGGTTATTGAGGACTTCATGTTGGGCATTTGGTGTGGTGAAATGACTTGATCTGTTAATGTGATGTAATTGTCATTTTAAGTATTCTATATTTTATGGAAACTGCATGAAAAATTTATCAGTTGATAGATGTAATTTTATTTTTATTAGAATTAAACCCCTGGTTTGGAAGGCATTTCACACTTCGGTTCCATTTTGCTCTGGGTGGGTCATCAATTTTAATTCCCTTAAGTTGAACCTGAATACAATTTGGAAAAGGAACTTGAGTGCACTAGGTATGGGAATTATTGATTGGTCTCCTCAGGGACATTTTTAAGTGATAGCTGTAGCCCTTACTTCTAGCAATAACTGAGCCACTGAAGTGACACAAGGAATAAACAATGTAATACCAAACAGGTGGATTATGTTTATATAGATGCCATACACTAACAGAAGTATCTGCTACATAGTCAGCCGGCTGTTCCCTAAAACTCAGACATATGACTTGCAATATGGCTTTCTTTGTAAAGTGAACTCTTTAAAGCCATCTATACTTGCCAACCTAAGTTATATGTCTATTGTAGTCACTGTCTCCATATAGTGTCTGAATGCAAGGCAAACCATGAATTTTTCAGATGGACACAAACCAGTGCCTTAGAAACTGCTGCTACTAACACATTAGGAAAATACTCCAAGTATTTCCAAGTATTCCACAATCTGTGTCAGGAAATTCAGTCTGCAGTATTTGCCTTCTCTGAAGGCACTAATTTTGAGAAAGTTTCAGCTCTGTGAGGCTTGTCCAATCTTTGCTATTATCTGGAGGTTCCTGAGCTCTTTAAAAAGCCCCTAAGGATCGAAGAGATAATATCTTAATCATACCAGTAGCACTGAATTTTACTCACATTTCATAGCCTGTGGCTTTGATGGCACCACTCATGTGAGTAGTGTTCAGCCTGAAGAAGTTGTGCAGATTTGGACCTTAATTTGATCTATATATAAAACATTATACCAAGAAAATCTGTCATCTTTCTGTGGAATTGAATCTGCCAGCCCTGAGGTATCTTATTATTCATTTGCTGGTGAAAGACTGGTCATCAATGTAGGAGCTTAGACTTCTGAAATCGTATTTCAGCAGCTTGAATTTTAGCCTATATCATCCCTCCTTTGAAGGCCTTCACTGCAAGAGCTGAAAGGTGGATAAGCTTTCAGAAGACTTGATGGTGACAGACTGTGACTCCCGCAAGGGAGGTGTCTTGCCCACCCTGCAGGGAATGGCGAAAAGAGAGTCCAGGGTGCTGCTTCTCCCTCTGCCACCAGCTGCTGGGAGATCCCAAGACAGTCAACTGTGCTATCAGCCACTCAGAGCTATCATATCTGAAACGGAGATATTTTTTCACCTCTGTAAACTTTGGATTTGAGACTAGTGGATGTCAAGCACTGAAGATTATTATTATTTTTAGGCTCAAAAGTGAACAGTAATTGCTATAGAATTGATCAGCTATGTCCTGTCCTACCACTCATTGAAGAGGAGGCTGTACCACCATGCAGCAAGGAGGACAAGGCATTCACCATGCCGGGAGCAAAAGGCAGAGCCTATGGCCACGCCACCACTGCACAGGAATGAACGAAAGGAGGCAGCCTGAGGGGCTGGGCAAGAAGAACCCATGGTGCAAAACAGCACTATGTCATGTCTTATTTCTCCTCTGTCAATGATACAGCTTCAACAAAAGCCTGACAAACGACCATGTATCAGCAGATGTGGGAATTAGCAGCCTGGAAGGGCTATCGCTATATGTACTTACAGTGTCCATATGGGTGCCACTACCACAGTACCTTAACAGGCTCAGCTGTACCTGCCTTCACAGCACCTGTTGGGTCAAGGATTTCATCCAATGGTGCCTGCGGCTCAGTAAAAGCAAGGGATAGCTTTTTAAGGGCTTTTATCACCTAAAAATGCAGCTAGGTGCTGAATGAGCTCTCTAAACCACTTAACTCCCATCAAGTGTCTTAAGCCATGGCCCACTCCACCTTATTTTGGAGAGGACAGATGCTTTCTATGTGCTATTCACTAAGTACTTTCTCGCTATTGATCTGAGGTGAGTGGTGGCCAGCAGATCACAAGGGAGGACGCTGGGAGGATAAGGCTAATTTTTTATGCCTGCCTTTGCTCCTTGGCAGTCATTTCTTCATGAGATGCCCTCTGCAGTGCACCACCCCATGCAGGAGCCTGTCTGTCCCTGAAATACCTGGTAGCTGGTGATGAGCCCATCTTCTGCCCTAAAACAGCCTCTGAAACAGCCTGAAAGAAAGCCAGCTTGACTGGGGGAGACAACTGTCCAGAAGACTCATTTCTCTTCATACCTATCTTACTATGGTGGATATGAGAGGTGATACTGGCTATGTGATAGAGATGGAGAGCTGTGGGAAAATGTACCTCCTGTCTGTTGGAGAATGGCTCAGAGAGCAAGGATATGAATCCACAGAACAGTTGTACGAGCAGAGCCTGCTCTGAACTTAGAATAAGTAGCAAGACTAGGCCGCGAGTCCGAGCTGAAACTGCAAGCCAGGCTGATAACAGTAAAACAACAAGGACACTGCGACCTTGAAAAGTATCATAAACCAACCAGAAGTTAACTTGTGTGTATTTAGTTGTTTAAACCAATCAGGAGTTAACCCGTGTGTATTTAGTTGCTTAAACCAATCAGAAGTTAATTCGTGTTAACCTAAACTGTATAAATAAGCGCTATTCGGGCTAATAAAGGGTTCTACGCTTCATCACTCACACTGAGTCGACCCAGCGTGTTCCTCCGTCCGCCGCTGGCACCTGTCCCTAGTGAATTCCACTTTGGAAGTGACCCTTTACTTCTTTCACTGGTCCCTACTTTTGTCTGATGTCAAATGCCTCAGGGCCCAGTGCCATAAGCCTGCAAGCAAAGGTAGCCCTTGTCCCAGGAAGCTTGAAGAAGTCTCCACGTATTTGATTCCTAGCAGCAAACCTCCTCCTGCCCGTGTTAAAGTTGCTCACACCTGTACTGAGCTCTGCGGGTCTCAGCAGGCAGGGGGCCTGCCACAGCAAATGCCAAAACAGAACTTCTGATTTTTTTCAATATTGTTATGAGATGCAGTGAGGAAGCCAGAGCCTCACACAGCGGGGTGGCCGACTGGCTCCTCGCAGAAGTGGCCACAGGACAGGCATACCTGGGGCATACTGGCAGGGGATGGGCTGCAGTACTCACTTGGTCTGCAAGGCTGATTACGGCCTATCACAGGTGTTAAGTTCATCCTTAAAACATGTTGAGAGTTCACTCACGAGTATCATACTCGTTTTTAGATCCTCTCTAGGAAATCTGTGCCAGCCAAAGCAGAATGGGGGAGGGACATATATTGATATCTGTATGTATGTATGTGTGCATGTGCGTGTGCTTGTTGAATACTGATGCTAATATGCTTTCAGGTATCAGAGCGCCAAAATGGCAAAGGCAGACTTAGCATGAAGGTTCAGTGCTTTCAGGCCTCGTTTTTCCAGGATGCTCTTTTCACTGCCGTAATGTGATGAGTGAGGTCCCACAGTTTGCCTAGGACAAGCAGATGATCTTCAGTACTGATTTTTCCCTGCTGAAGAATAGCCAGTGCTCTCTGTATGCATTGCTCACTGCTGGAGAGCCAGACTGTATGTTTGTGCAATGAAGTGGATGGTACTGTGCTGGCACATCTCTGTGCCTCTCAGTGGTGCCTCTGTTCAAAAGAACTAAGAATTACTGTCCCCAGGTCAGTGCTGTGCTGCTGTTGTTCTGCCACAGACCATGGCCTCACTGCTGTGTTTGCTTGAATAGGTAGTTGAGGGTAAGGTCAGGGAAATACAGCTAGTTCTTGTAGAAATATAAATGAAGTACTTAAAAATTTACATATTTACCCTATTAAAGAATTGGGAAAGGAATAACAACAGTGCTGACATGCGGTCTTATGTTGCACTTTTTATCCCTACATCTTGCAACAGCTTGGAAAGCTGAGAGGAGTTTCTGTCTTCTACCCACGGTGACACTCTGCCTAAGTAAACAGAGGTTAAAGCCTATATGATAAAACTCAGAAGATTAAACTTAAAGTTATATAGCTGCATACCCAAGTTAGAGAATCCTGGCTTTTTGAGTGCTCAGAACATCTGGAAATCAGGTTACCTTCTAAAATAAATTCCAGGCTACTAATCTAACAGCAAATTTTCAGGCACTTGCGACCTGTTTCTTAGAGGCACCAGATACCCACTAATCTGATCGATGTCTCCTGTGTTTCAGAAAGCAGGCCACCGAGTATGGCAGGATTCGCCTGAGTGACAGCTTTCATGGGGAAGCAGCAGTTAGGAATATCTGGGGGTGTCACTAGGACTATCTCGGTGCTGCCCAGCCTGGCGCTGATCCAGGTTGTGGAGAGCAGGGAAATGTGACGGTGCCCACGAGGCTCTCTGGAATGACCGTGTTGCTGCGAGGAGGAGGCTGCCTTGCAAGGCACAGGCTTCAATTCTCATTTGTTCGGGACAGAAACCGATAGTGTGTGATTTAATCAGGGTAAAAACAATTCAGTCCTTTTTGCTGAGGGAGAATCAGATGGTGAGGGAGGAACGGCGTCTCATCAGGAGACTTCTGGTTAGAAAAACATGTAACAAAGTCAGACCAGAGGGCAGGGGCTGACGTGAGTGTCCATTTTAAAGATAAATGCCAGAGCCAAGTGTCAACACAGAAACTAGCTATGATGTAATCTCCCTAAAAGCCTTTTTTCCACAAGGCCTTCAAATGCTACTGCTTCTCCAGATCATGCTTTAGAGAACAGACTCTCCCTCTGTGCACACTAACCCTACTCTCCTCCAAAAGACCTTGGCAGCTGAAACCATGTTTTGCTCCTATTTGCAGGGTCGTACCTCAGTTCTGGCAGGTCCCATCAGCTTCATCAACAACCTAAATAGGATTAAGGCTGGCAGATCTGGCCCTCAGCCTGCCAGTCGTTTGGAGAACAGATTTTCCCTACTTTTTTTGATAGTGCTTTGACTGCTCTGCTGTATGCATTATCATCCTTCCATAAGCATGTAGGCCTCTGAACTGAAATACTAGTTTTCCTCTGCAGCCATGCAAAACCAATAGAAGTTATCCCACAAGCTTAGCATCAGCCCTTCCTGGACACCTTATGGGATCCCACCTTCTTTCTGTACATAGGTCTCGGCCACACAGAGCTCCTGGGCAGGCTTGAAGCAGAGATCTGGCACCTGCATCTGGCACCTGCTTGGGAAGTCAACAAGGGAGTTTGCTGCTTCCACCCCTGTAATGTAGTTATGGCCAAATCCAGTGTTTGCATCTACTCCCAAGGAGGAGGCAACATGATCCAGAGGGTTCAACTGGCTGGGAGTCAAAAGACATTTTGTTTCCTGACTTTTTCACTGAGCTGCAGTGACTTTGCACAAGCCGTTTCCTCACAACGTGTTTCACTTATGCCTGGGCGACCGATACTTTCATCTGCTATTATTTTTATTTTGGTCCTAATAATATGTTCAATATGGACTCTCTAATCTGCCAGGGAAAAGCAGCTGCACGAGACCTACCAAGACAACAGAGCAACATGGGGCTTTAGTGAAATCCACTGCAAAACCCAAACCTAAATGCTTGCAGGTTCAATAACCTCTAAAGCTTAGATCTTAAGCACCACACTTAAAACTCCACCACCGAGCTCCTCTCTTTTTCACTGGCTGTATCCAGGCTCAGGTTTTTTCACCAGCAGTTCAAGTCCTGTTTCTTGCAATGAGCCACGCACCCCTCTATCACCCATGACCTTCAGAAAACTCCTGCAGAACTGCCCCTTTCCTCCACCTTCTGCAAACTCCAGTCTCCAAAACTAAGCACAAAACTGAGCATGTTTCTTGTTTCAGAAGGGAAGTATTTTTAGAAAGGGGGAGAAAACTAAGGAGATGAGGGAACCGAGAGTGTAGAAGAACAGCGTCTACAATGTAAAAGCTGCGGGGTAGGGAATTTCTCCAGCATCATCCCACACATGTTTTTATTATAGCAGAAGTTCCCACTGCGTAGTGATTGCAGTATCCCCCTTAAAATTGTAGTACATATGCACGGAGCAGCTGCATGATATAAACTTGTCTGCAACATAATGTGATAAACAGAAGTATCACCTGCTACAGGAATAGCTGATTTCTACCAGTATTATTAATCTAGCTACTCCAGGGAGACAGTAAATCAGGACAGGCTTTCTGCTGAGCACACCATTGTTGCCTGGTAGTAGTTGTTTACCCGACTAGCTCATGGTGCTCTGGAAATGGCCCTAAGTTTACAAGCAACAAGAAGGGTGCAGATCTCTAAGGAAGTAAAAAAATGAAAGAAAACCAACATAGATTTTTTTTTCTGGACCAGAACTTGCTCCAAAATTAGGTGATTCTTACTTTCTTTAAGCCAGTCTATTGCACATTGTGTACAGTTACAGCCATGCTCCAGAGGTGAGGATGATAGGATAGGATATTGCTGATCTATAGCAGTTCTTTGGTCTTTCCTCACTGGCTAGCATCTTCCTCCTGTACCTGTTCTTTGTAGCAGGTTCTCAGGGAACATGTCAAGGAGAGCAGCTTTCTGGGTCACTGCTCTTTGTGAACTGTGGTAATCCAAATCTTTCCATCATGTTTGGATTTACTGGAGGTGAACTCGCCCCAAGTGGACTTCATCTGTTACTGAAGCTGTCGTCCATTCCTGCTTTACATTCCTGCTGCATTGGCCCAGTCCCTCAAGTTAATGATGGCTGTTAATAGATCTGGCTTTCTGTGCTGCCCTTCCTGTGCCCTTTTTCCCCTCGACTTTCTAAACGGGTAACAGTATGTCCATCACTTTGAGCAGAATAGCCCTGGAAAACTACAGTGCTGTGGGAATCTCATATTTTATTGTATTTGCTGAGTTTAATCCACTTGACACTGCTTTAGTGTTTGGAGCTCTCCTTTGGAGCTTGCTTTGTTTCTGCTTCGTGGGGGCGAAGCAAGGACAAAGCAGCAGCAGGGCTGTGGCCATATTCCAGCCGTTGTGCCCAGAAGCTGCAATGCCAAAGCACCTCCATGCTGGACATTTAAATACCACAGAATCACAGAATGGTTTGTGCCGGAAGGGGCTCATCTAGTCCACCCCCCTTGCCATGGGCAGGGACATCTCTCACTAGAGCAGGTTGCTGAAAGCCCCGTCCAACCTAGCTTTGAACCCTCCAAGGATGGGGCATCCACAACTTCTCTGGCAAATATGTGCAAGCATACGGCAGTGCATGTGATACCGTCTTGCTCCTCTAAGGTGGTCTGCTCCCAGTATCTCCTCTACGTCATTTGCTATCTGCTAGGGGGCTGAGACTGTAGCTGCCATTGGGGTGCCAGGAGGGGAGCAGTCTGTGCCCAAAGCCCTCCGGCCAGCAGCTAGATGGGTTTGGTTATGACCATGGCTTACCACAGGGCAAAGAAGTTGTCCCATTGCAGTTGTGGCTAAATCCAGTTTATCTTTCTTCAAGGTTTAGTTGTATGTACATGTCACTGGCAATGGCACCTGGTGCTGCCACTAGCTCATGTGGTTGAAGCTGGAGCCGCTCGGACTCCCCCTGTCTTGGATCCACCACAACTGAAATCTGGGAATGCCTCTACCTTCCCCTCCCTGAGTCTGCTCACAGTCTTTACTCTGCATTTGCTGTGCGGTCTGGAGGCAGCACAGAGGAGGATTACGGCCTCTTGCAGGCAGTCTCCGAGGCCTTGGCCAGCCAGTCGGGGAGCGGGGCTGACCCAGCCCCAGGCCTCATGTTGATACCAGCATTGCCTTTGGCATTTGATGTGATGTGCTCCTGCATCTCCTCTTCAGCAGTTGAAGCATGGCTGGGTTCGTTGTCTGCAGGCAGCAGCTGTGAAGGGAGGTTGATGAGGTGATTTTTGGACCTGCCGGGGAGACAGCGAAGTGCATCCATTCATATCTTCTAGCTCCTGTACCTTCAAAATGAATCATTTCAGACACATTCAGAGGTGCCCCAAATGTGAATGTTTGCCTTTACATGTTCAGCCAATGTAAGGAATCTCAAGTGCAGGGAAGAGGGAGAAGAAAAAAATGAGTTGGTAAGAGTTTCTCACATATTCTCTCACCAACACTTACTAATTAATCCTGAGGAGCCACTCAGAATGCAAACACATTTAACAAAACTGTTGGCAGCAGTTTCATTTACATGGATGCATATGTATACCGCTTTATATACATACATTAAATATATATATATTATATACATCCTTTGCACATATATATGTGTGTTTATACACATAAATATACATGCATATGTGTATGCATATATGTATATACATATATGTATGCATATATATATATTGTGTGTATATATATATACACAAACACCAGGGATTTCCTTTCACAGCACACAGAAACCTGACATGGTTAGACAAGCCTCTTCTTCAGCTGTCAGTGGAAAATGGCAATCCTTCCTTCCGTGAGCCTGTCTTTGTACTGATCACCAGCCTGAGCATTGCCTTCCGCGGGCAGCTGTGGTTGTGATGCAAATATGAGCTCAGGTTTCCCTCTGGCCAAGCGCAAGCCCCAGGGCCTGTGTGTCGGGGCAAAACATGAGGCTGGGGTGAGCGAAGGAGCCGCTGCATGGCATGTACGTATGCGTGGCTTTCTGCCCCAAGAGGAGACACCAAGACCCCCCATCTCCTGGTCCCCTGACCTCCCAGGAAATTTTCCCCTCAAATCCAAGAGTGTGGATGGATATGGTTCAAAGGGAACGTATACTTTGCCTATTCCTGAAATGCCTTTTAGAAGAACAGCTGAAGGTCTATATTTGTATCAGGGTCTAGCAGTACCACAAACTTCATTAGAAGGCTCTTTTGAAGGATTTGGTTTTCCCATGCCAGCTGCCTCTCACTGTTAGCAGCCCTGGGTACACACAGCATGTTCCTATCACGTGGATTATCCAAACACATCTGTAGCGGTTCCTAAGTGATGAAATACAGCAAACAAAGAGGGGATGCTTGAGCTGACACCGACTCACAGATCTCTCCACATCGCCCTGGGTTAGGTAACAAAACCTGCACCCAGGGAGCCCACAGCCTCCAGGGCTCTGGGGACTGAGCTCCTGACCTTCGGCAAAATTTGGAGCAGTGCTTGTGGCTGTCATCATGCTGGGACAAGGTCCTCAGCTGGCTCCAGTCTCACGGGTGGGTGGACTTCTACCAGTTTACATCACCTGAGCTCTTGGCCCTTTTTAATTATCTGCCTAAGGCTTCATTCTGATGTACAATTAAGTTAATCAGCATTAAATTAATAAGCACTCACTTTGGGGTGGACTTACACTGCTGGGGGGCGTGAAGGGCCTTACGTGAAAGTAGACAAGAGACCTCAGGCTCAGCACTGAAGTCAACTTTCTCAAAAAAGATGTGGGCGTGTGACGGAGGCTTTCCTTGTTTCTCATCTTTTACACAATACAGTGCTTATAGAGTAAGTGTCTGAGCCTTGGTGTCTCTGTGTGTGTAATCGTTCCTCTGTAGGGTTTCTCCTCCCAGAACCCAAGTTATTTCACATTATTAAGGGGATTCATTGAAGTCTATTCCACAGGGGGTTGGATAAGACACCTTGATATGTGAAGAGACCCAGACTGCAACAGATTCAAAATCCCTCTCCATATTTAACTGAGCGTGGAGTGTCCTGGGAGTCCTTTCATATACCTTGACATCTGAAATCACATCTAAACCTCTACCACATTTTCTGGGTTTGTTCCTGCATCCCAGTGTGATAATGGCTGTAGGCACTAGTGGCTTCTCTGTGTCTTGCAAATGGAGATGCCAATGTGCAAATTATGTAAATATATCAAAATAATAAGGCAAATAAGAGTGAAGATGAGACTAGAACTCCAAACCCTGCCTTAGCCAGCAGATCAACAAGTCTCTAAAATATGTGACATACATAGAAGTTGCTAGAAACACATTGCTTGCATCTCCAATTTCTTTTAAGTTCCAACCAAGACTGATAAAACACTTGAGGCCCTTGGAATATGAGCCTGCCTTCAAAATAAAATCCAGTCTCGCTTCCTAGCATGCTAATTAAAAGCGCATGGCTGATTCAGGCAGCCCTACAATAGCAAGAGGAGTGCTGCAGGCATAGAAATGGCAGAGTTTAGCCTGTTGTGAGTGTACAATATTAAAAATGGGCAGATATCTGATAAAGATGATTACACCAGCACTCTTGACCTTTCTGCAAGAACAGGAATAAAAGCAGGAGGAAAAATAATAATCAGTTTTGATTTATCTTGAAAGCGCTCTTCCTTTTTTAGGCATGAAGTTACTGTTGTTGCAGAGAGGTGAGGGTGGTCACTGTCACCCTTCCATATTGCATGTGCACACTCACCAGCTGCTTGGGACTGAGCCTGTAAGCTGATTGACACACTCAGACCTCAGCCAGAGATGCCTCCTCTGGGATTGCACATGGGAGCACGGGTCACTGCCTCCCTTAGCTATTTTCTGGCTCAGCCCTGTGTTTGGTTTGCTTTGGGTTTGTTTGTTTTGTTTTGCTTTGCTTTGCATTGTTGGGCTGGCCGATGGGTGAGGGCTGGTGGAAAGAGATGCCCTGATGCAGGCTCCCTGCCTCGGCATCGCTGCTGAGGGCTGTGCACAGGCACCCACTCAGCCCAGCATAACCCCCATGATGGAGCACTTACTCTCTCCTCACTGACTTGGTGGTGTTACTTGCTCATGTCCCGGCGTTCCCATCTGAAAAGCCATTAGCCTACAATGCATATTGCAATGGAAAGTAATAATCTTAATCAAAATAAATTATGGGAGTACTAGATTTCCAAAATCTGAGCTTTATAAAGTACAGCCATGACCACTAAAGTTAACCTGAGGGCATATCCAAGGATTCCAAGTCCCGTTTCTATATTCTGTCGCAGGCAGTACGAGTATGTGTGGCTTTTATAACATACACAAAACGATTCAATGCTTAATGCAGAAGATTTAAGACAGCTTCATTGCTGTTTTCTGGTTTTGGTAGCTCAGGACAATTTTGAGAGTGACCCAGTCTGAGATTTGCTAAAAAGAAATCAGATACTTTTTTGTAATTTTATGGTAACTTCCTTTCCAGTGACACAACCTCTATTTTTGTGCCTGGACATTGAGGGAAACCCTCTGTAGCTGAGCTAATCTTTCCTGGTATGCACGTTTCTGGCTAAAGCCATGTGTGTACAGATACCTGCTAACATTAGAACTGGAGCTGTGTCTTTATGCTGAGCCTTCAAAACAAATTTAGTCAAAGAAAGCAAGTGTGTAAGTGTAAGCAAGTGTTTTGTGGTGCTGAAATAGTTTGCAGGATGCCTGTACTCTAAAAGTACTTTTTCATGAATTTGTTTGCAGTAAGTTGGATCCATCCACCCACTGCAGGTCTGAAATGGGTCTGTTTATTCATTGTATTTATTTAGGCCTGGTGCTGTTGGGGATAGGAGAAGGTGTTGGCCTCTAAGAGTAAACCTAACCAACATTTGTACTTCATAAATTTTAAAGTCAAGAGAAAAAAGGCATTGTGGTCATGTGGACTTTCCAGAGACAGAGCATTTTCTTAATTCTTATTCTGAGTCCAATCTCTTTAGCTGAATTTAGACTTGTTTTAGGAAAAATGGAAAAGTCTACCTTAAACTAAATTTTTCAGTTAAATACTCCACCAGAGCTAATAGACTATTATAATGGATAATTACCCTATTTCTAATCTAAACATGCTTAGTCCTCACTTGTAATGGAGTACATTCCTGAATCATTTACAAACTCTACCAGTATTCATCACCCTATTTTAGAGGTAAGGGGGGGTTCACTGTTAAAAAACAAATTCTCTGAGCAGTGACTTCCCATTTATAGTTAGATTTTGAGACATACCAGTTCTCTGGCTTTTAACTCAATTTATGTGCGCCACACTTACTGTGTAGCTTTATAGTTTCATAACCCCCAGCATCATGTGGAATTAGGTCAAATATCAAACCAAAGTCTAAAGTTATAAGACCAGCTCTAATACATCTATTTACCAAACTAGTACTGTCCTCAGAAAATACCTAGTTAGTTTGACAAGTTGTGTTTTCCTAAACCTATGCTGTTTAGCATCAGTTATTTATTATAATATTTTATTAATTGAATGAGATCTTCATTATTTTGGCAGGATTTCTGTTGGGATGACAGGCTGTGATTGCTTAGCTCACCCTGCTTATCTTCTTTAAAATATCATCACTTTCCTACCACTTTCCACCCAACGCTGTGTTCAGTGTGCAGAATGACACTTCAGGGCTTAGGAGAAAAAGCACACTTTCCTCGAGTTGTTTTGCCCTGTGAAAATCACTTTCTCCATTCAGCTGATTTTGAGACCAATGAAGAGCAGCCAGGAATGAGTTCAAACCAGGAGGCAATCACTCTCAGAGCAGCTCACGAGACCAGTGATGGGTGCCAAGGGAGCAAACACTATGGCTGGGCTGGCCAGCCCTCAGCTCTCGGTAGTCCTGTGGTGATGACAAAGGGAATCCTTGCGCCCAGGGATGTCCTCCACTCCCCAGATATGCTGCTGTGAATGGCAGCAGTATGTGGCTTGTTGTTTCTTTACATGACAAGGGCACAGTTTGGTTCTCAACCATACACCTTTGAGGGGTTTATAATGGGTTTGAAAGAGGTGGTACAAAGAAGGAGGCAACCATGAGAACCAAAGTGTTTCCCTGCATTTCATCAAGGGTTTTATAAGATGATGAAACAACTGGATATTGTCATTGTTACAGGTAGTGTGGGACATCTTCTGGTCGGTTTTTTTTTATAGTAATTTCAGTATCTCTTTAGAGGAGGGTGTGGGACCCATGTCTTTGCTCCTCCAGAGAGTTCCCAAGTAATGCATCGCTATTCCATGCAAAGTGGCACAGTTGCAAAAGGGTGCTGCAGGTGTCCTCACCCCAGGATAATTTCTGATCATTGAGGGCATGACACATGTGGGCTCAGCCCCTCCCAGGTGCAACCTGTTTTTTCTGCACTGTGGGTGATGAGCTAGGGTCTGGAACCCAGGCACAGGAGGAAGAACCTCCCCAGCCCTGGGCTGCCCCAGGGAGCAGAGCTGTGAGCCCCAGCCCAAGGGGACAGAGACATCAACGCCTCCCTGACATGAAGAGCTCACTGTGGGACTCGCCAAGAGGCACCTCTCTGAGGACACGGCACTTCTCAGGCACCTTGCTGGCTCTTTGGGAAGTTCCCCTCTCCGCTGACTTTCTCAGCTGCACACAGAGGAATTCATGTGGGCCAGGCTTGGGCTTCCCATCAGCACAAGGGGATTAAAAGCAGTTCTGCTCTTCCTCAGAGGATAACTGTGAGGAGAAATGCATTAAAGATGCCATGGTAATGAGGGCTATGTGAATGCATACTGAGAAAGGCAGAAAAGAGCATACAACTAGGAGCTTATTAGAAAAAGAGTGGACATTTCTAAGGAGAACAAGATTACCTAGCACTGCAGTAATATGGGGTAGAAATAGAAAAGAATTTTCAAAGCTATATAAACCCACCAGCCACTAAGAAACTTGCTTTGATAACTTCCAGTGTGATTTCTCGTGCTTCTTTCTGAGTGCCTGGTCTGGACCAGTGGGGAAGGGAACTCAGCCAGGTGGATTAGGGGTCCCCTCCACATCAGCAATTCTTATTTCCTGTCATTAATAACTACATACAGGCTGTCAGGAGTCATATTCACTATTCAATCCCACATATATCTGTTTATTCTCAATGTAAAAATGCTGCGACAAACCATCAAGGAGCACATGGTGCACAGGCATGTGGCAAGCCTTGCTTTATACCCTGTCTCTGCCATTTGTCAGTCTTATATGTTGTGCTGAGGAGCAATCCAGTCTCACCATCTCATTTTGCTTTACAATTAGTTTGGTTGATCCTGCCTTTGAGGAAGAACAAGGACTAGCTAAGGATACGCGTACTTGCCCCATTTTTATGATCTTATTTAATTTTACATGGCATCTGCTGATGGATGTGTTTCCTTTGATTTCACTGCAACCTTTTGTGTTTTTCAGGGCAACACCAGGAGGGTAGAGTTGGCCCTGAGACTGCCTGCTCCTTCATGCAAACATTTTTTCATCTTTGAAATGCCTTCTGTTTTGGAATCTTAGAAAATCACAATATTGAAAACTTTAAGAGAATATTAAAAACATTAGCTTTATCACAACATAACAAATAGTTCCATCACCCACTGAAAACTGACTTCTGCAGCTGACATAGTAATAAAATAGAAATTCAGTTGCTGAGATAGTCTCAGAGTGGACGCATTGTCAAAAGACGAGCCAGGAACCACTAGTTCTTCAAATCACTTAATTTTTCAGCTTTATTTTTCTCTCTCATAGGAAAAAAAACCCAAACAAACACAAAAAACCCCACCCTCACAGTCAATATATGTACAATAAATTGAAGGCAATTTTTGCTAGACAAGTATGATCATGGTGATAGCATGTTTTGAAGGCTGATGCATGTGAGAAACATAGGACCTCTTATGTGGCACCAAATGCTGAACTATCTATAAATTATCAAGCTGTTGGCTTTAATTTTGATTGCTTTTTACAGTTCTTTACCTAGTCTTTTTCTAAGGTGCTCCTGAAGATTTCTTGGGGTGAATGTTGCCAGTTCATCTATAGATCATGCAACTGGAAAAAAAATCTTTCCTCAGTAATTGTGTACTTCAGGATTTAACCTAATGAGTGTTAACCTAAGAGTATGTGTATGTCTTTTCCTAATCAAACACAGGAGGCACAGGAGATGTCAGATCACAATAAATGATGCAGGTGTGATGCCGTATTTTACTTGTGCAGCTATTTGTGATGTGTATAACAGGAAGTTCAGAACACAGGATATATCGGATCAAATAATTAGACTAAAAAAAAAAAAAAGCCTTTTGCTATATTTAATTCTTTCCCCTACTTAATTGAACATGTAGATTTAGACAGTCCCACTGACTGATTCATTATTAAACTTCATTTAAGGTACCCAAGTTCTCATGGAGTTTATGGGGTTGCGCACACTGCATTAAGGGTCTCTTCCCCCTCTGCAATACACTGGTACTGCTCATGGCGTTGTCTGTTGCTCACCACCCTTCAGGACGTAAGTGCCCCCTCAAAGCACAGGAAAAGGAATATGGCCCTGAAGGAAAATATTTTAACTAAATGCCACCAGTATTCGTTCTGATGCAAAATATTGCTTGTTTTGAGTGGTACTTATATAGACAAGTCTAGCCCTAAATGGAGTAAGAAAAAATGTAATAATTGCTTGTATTTTCACAAGTTAACATTTCATGTTAACGTTTCTTAACTATTGGACTTACAATTCAAAGACAACGTAATAGGAAAGAAGCTGTCATCTATAGTTCTCTAAAAGCAATTAATAAATGTAATAAAATTCCTGTTGTTTTAAAACAAATCCCCCTTCCTTGCTCCAAGGTTACAATGATAGCAGCTGCCATACTGATTGGTAGGCACTGCTGTAGTTCCCCAATAAACCTCCCCTAATGGGGTTTGAAAACCTACCATTATGAGTGTAACATCTCTCTCTAGAATTAAATCTGATGCAGCAGGAGATGGCAAATGCAGAGGGAGAAGAGGTTTCCCACGGGTAGCAAAGCTGAGCCTTTCTCCTTCGCGCTGAGCACCAGTTGTGGACAACGCTGACACAGAGAACTTGGTCATCTGGGGACCATGTCAAGAAATATCTAGTACCAAACAGAGGAGTTGATTGCTTGGAAAAAAAATGGGTCCTAAATGTGAAATAACCTCTTTGCGTGTATCTAGGGCCCTAGCATAGTACTGTTGCATGGGTGACTGAAGCGTATCTGATTATACACTGTTCATTTGGGAGAACTCATGTATTTTTCCACACTGTTTTTACAGCTCCCAAGTCTACCTTTTGTCCCACTGAAGAGACCTGGTGGCCAGGCCTGGTTATTATCATTGCAGTATGCTGCGCCACACTAGTGTTCCTCTTTGTAGTTGTCATCATTTGCTACAAAGCCATAAAAAGGTAAGACTCCAGATGCTTTTACTGTGCTTAGGGCAATGCAGCTCCACAAAGGTTGACTCAAGACTTGTTCTGTTTAAAGGCATCTTAAAGGCAAAATGCATCCTGTAGTCAATGTGTGTTTTCACTGGAAAGTCACTTTATGTACTGGATCCTACCTGTGTAAAGGGTGAAGTTCAATGCACAGTCATGGGCATGAGGAGAAGTTAAAACTAGAAATGGGACAGAGCCACAATGTTCAGATTAATAAGAACTTCCCCAAAGTCAAATTGCTGCAGGTTGCTGGGGAGTGTCAATAGCTTTGGCTTGGCCAAGTATAGAGGTAGGAAACCCTGTCCTATCCATTTCTGGTAGTATTCAAAATTTACATGTGGGATGTGAAATTTTTGGCCCAGGGCCATCACTAATTGTAGCATTTCAAATTGATGCAAGTTCTTTTAACTCAAACTCTAGGTTAATTTGTATAGTTTTTAATTTGGAGACTCTAATTTATTCTTGCTTCAAAATTATCATCTACAGAATCAAATTCTAAACTTGTCTCTTTTAATGTAAAAGCCTGTCTGAAGCGTATGTACAACACCTTGTGTAGTAACCATTTCAGCTCACTCTCTGCAATAGATGGGCTTGCATAGGCCTCCAGTAGTTAGGAATTACTGACTTCAGTTACACAGAAAAATGGGAGTGGGAATAATTTCTTCACCTAAATAATATTTCATATTTCTGGTGGAAAAAGTCAAAACGTGAACATTTTTGTATGAAGGCTCCAACTGCAAGTCCAAAGCATTGATTTAGAGAAGAAAGTAACTTGTGGGAATTGTAGCCCAGATAGATGGAGTTTCTTTTCTCCTCTATTGGTTTCAGTACAGCTCTGACAACACCCCACAGTCATGGCTTCATGGTGTCACTGGTTTATACCATGGGAGTCTTGGGCAGGAGCTGTTAGTACAGCTGGGTCACCCAGCCTGCAGTAGAGAATCCAATATGCAATCTCTAACTCGTGAGATACTGCAGTGACATCTGAATCGTGGTTTGGATTAAGTGATGTCTTTCTCAACTTTGTGATTTTTGAGTGATATTGGGGGGCGGGGGGGAAGGAAAAGAAATGAAAATACCTTTAATGAAAAATGTTACCTGCATGCAAAGCAATTGCAAGATTTTTTTATGAGCATCAGCAGGGATATCACAATGGTGGAGCATTGCACATGTGTTGTGGTTGTCTGAAAAATTCATGCAGGATTTGAAGGATGGTGTATCCAAGAACATCAAAAGGGGAGAATTCAAACGAGAAGACAGAAGTCTGTATTTAATGTCTTATTAAATTTACATAAGTATCTTTGCTATTCTAGCTTAGCTAAAATGAATGCTTATTAATTTTGAGGAGTTGGAAAGCTTTCACTCTAGCAACTGCACTTTTAAAAAATCATCTATGGATGACTGAGATTGGAGTCCAATTGGATTGGTACTACAGTGCAAAATCTCTTGTAGTTCCTAATCTACAATTGGCTGCTCATAGGGGATTGATCCAATTCCATGTGAAGGTTGTATTAGTTTCAAAAACAGTTATTGTATTTGTCTGCCTAGTGCCAAATTGTGAATTATTTCTGCCAAGGCTGCAAAATATACCTACAGGAACAGTAACTCTCCAGGGCAATCTGTGCCTAGTGAGGAATTGCTCTTCAAATCTGCTTTGATGCTGGTAGATGGGAGGAACAGAAAAGAAATTTAAACAGACAAATTTAGAGCTGCCTTGAAAAGGCTTTGAGAGTTCACACAACAGTCTCATGCTTCACGTCAGAGAAGAATAATACCGATACTTGATGAAGATGCCCATTATTTGTCAAGAGTGTGAATGTCAACGTACAAGTCAGCCGCTTGAACAGGCATTGGGCTCAGGGAAAAGTGAAAATTCCTCTTAGATCTTCTTATTGTTGACATTCATACTGCTAAGAAACACTAGGTTGAAAATTGCTCAGATGCCGGCTGGACAGCTATAAAATAAAATCTTATTATTTATATTTTTACAGAAAATTAGAGCATTTCTTTTCATCAATGAGTCCTTGCTAAAACAGATCTGCTAAAAGGATGCCCTAAAGTGCCTGGCAGCATTCCCCAGTAGTTAAGTTCCTTAATCCACTGTAAAAGATATCTATTGATAAACACTTGGAAATAAGATAAGGCTTTTCACAAGAGAAGGATCTCTGCCTTCAACACAGACTATTATCACGTATTGTTGAGCTGAATTGGCTTTAGCTAGTGTGAGAAATCCTTCACCCTAGTTTTTCCTGGGAGGTAGAGGTGGCTAGAGAAAGAGTAAGGGGATTAATCTGGGTGATGCTGAAGCCAAAAGTCCCTCCCATGTGTTCCGAGCCTCCAGCTCCACAACCATGCTCTGCCCTGTCCTTTCTCACACCCCCATCCCACCAGCTCTCCTCTGCAGTCCTCCTCCCGGGCCCTCATTCCTGTGCATCTTCAGGAGTTGTCATTGCAGCATCTCTGTCTGACAAATCTGTCTCCCACCTCCACTGAAGCGACACTGAAGAGTGAAATAACAGCGGTCATCTGGTTGTGGGGTGTAGCAAGAGTTAAATACTTTAGCAGGAAAGTGCAAGCAGAGATTTCTTTGCATAGAACTTGGATCTCTTGTATTAATCCCTCACTTTCATAAGAGTCAAATATGAAGCAGAAAGAAAAATCCTACTGTGTTTAAGTTAAAATCTTATTTACTGGTTTCAAAGGGCCAGACCCATTTTCTGTAGCAGGAGGAGAGGGAGTGACTGTCCTCGAGGTAACATAACTCAACTGTATTTTCACTCAAGCTATATAAAAAACTGTTTCTCCTGGGGTGGTTGTTTTCTCTCGTAAAAGCTAAAACTTTGGCATATGACCAATTTTAGGCACTAAGGCTTTTTGTGATAAGTACAACCTAGTGGATTGGTGCTTCCTTGTATAAAATAACTACCGGAACCAAGCAAGCATGCTGCTACCTCCATCCCTGCATCTCCCCTGGAAATACTCAGGTTGTCCCAATATGAAATAGCCATAAGAAATGCTGAAATCCATTCTGGTGGATGGATTTGACCTCTCTGATCCATGAGGGAACTAATACCAAAACATGTCAATCAGATTTAATACTCAGAACTGCTAGACAGGTTAAAATCTTGGGAAGATACATACGGGGTGATTCTTCAAAGGCTCTTAAAGCAGCCTCTAAATTTCCTATGTGTGATGCTGGTGACTGCAGGGTTGGACACTGCATGACTGGCAGACCAGGTACAGATGTGTGCTGCTGCATAGATCAAGCACCAGAGGAGATTGTACGTGATACTGCGTTGTGCTGCAGCATAGTTACACACATGGTGATAGCACCCTCAGTTTGGCAGTGGAGGAACAGCTCTTTTCTCTGGTCTCGGTGACAGGGGGGTATTTCCTCTTCTTACAAAATGTAAGTTTTCTCTTCAGAAACTTTTCCATGGCACTTTAGAAAAAATTTAAGGATTGGCACTTAGCACTGACAGCAATCACAGTCTGTGACATATGTAGATTTCTAGGACAAGCGTAATCACTGGCTAGGGCTAAAACCCACTGTAAGCAGTGGGACTTTTCAGCTCATTTCATGGATAAGGAAAGTGATCTCACAACCAGCAATTTCTGTAACACATAGCAAGAGCAAACGAATAACTGGTTCAAAATCTGGAATACCGCCTCCAGGTATTTCTCTACCATGTCTCTGTCTGTAAAAACCTGCCGTTCTTTCTCCTTCCCTGGAAGACTGTCACCAGGAAGTAAAAGCAGAAGGTCCAAGGACAATTCATAAACTAGCACAGGCTAGAGGAAGCTGGATCATTTCAGTATTACATGGTTTGTGGACTTCGGCAAGTACACTGTGAATGCCAGCAGCTCTAACAAACCTTCATCTGGTGTAAATCAGTGTGGATTCAAAGCACAATCAGTGGAGTTCAATTAATTTTAATCAGCTCTGGAGGTGATTGTCTCTTAAGCTTTTTTAAAACATCTTCAAGCACGTGAATAATAGTTATTAGACAGTAAGATTGGAGGGAATTGGGAAGTAAACACAGTAAAGAGGATTAACGAGGGTTGTTTGGTAAATAAGCAACTGAGATGGGGGAGAGAGGGACCTGCAGTATGTACTCTTATTTCTGCAGCTCACTGGTGTGTCAGTGTCTGTGAGGGGAGCAAGATATTTGCATAAAAGGGAAAAAGTAAATCCCTGGCTGCCTATATAAAATTAAGGTACTGGAGCCATCTTTCAAACCTCAAAGGGGAAAGCGAAGCTGAGCATCCTGGTCTCCATGCCAGCTGATACACCAGCTATGCAACCTGGCAGAGGGTGTTTCAGATGGTTTTCCAACACATGGAAAACCTGTACTTAGTATCTCCAGAACATCCATGGTCTGAGATGACCCACGAGCAGCCCATTGTGCCTAGGGATGTGACTCCTTGGCTCTGCTGGATTTTAGGTAGGATGGATACCTCTGCTCTCAGATGTACCACAGGGTTTGCTGCCAAAGAGCCCTCTTGCCAAGTCAGCAGAGAAAGCAGGCTGATGATAGCAAAGTTTCACATGATACACCTTTTACTCACTATTCTAACTTTGTCAAGCCACTGTTTTGTATGTGTCCCATAGCCTGAGAGAAAGGTACCATAAATGCCTACATATGCATTTCCTTAAATAGGCACTGAGTTCACCTTCAATAATAAATAAATGGAAGAAAACATTGTACTGAAATAAAATGACAGGTTGTATTTAAACTGTCTAAAATTCATTGCTCAGGTATTTTCTAGGGTACTCAGCATTAGTGTATGATTTATGGACCCTGTATACTGCAAGGTCTAGTTTCAGTAGTGGGACAAGGTTCTGAAAGTTGGTTTTATTTAACAAAATGAGGCAGGTGCTTGCAAGGGCAAAACACTGAGGCTTTCTTAAGGAGGGCAAAAAGTGGTAGTTGGGGCTGTGGTAAGCGTGTCCCATGGTGCAGGGATGTATGTCCCACTAAGCAGGCCATGGCCCTGCACCTCTCCCCCAGCCCGTTTTGTACCATTTACTCCCCAAAGAGCAAGGAGTCCTCCACATGGCCATCTCCTATGAGCCAAGCACAATCTAGTCCAAAATCATTATTAACTGTGGCAAAACAATGCTTTTCATTGTGGGGCGAGAAGACAGAACAGTGCCCTAAACTTACTTAATTGCTTTGAAGTGAATATTCACGTCGTGACTGAAGACAGACAGGTCAAGGTGAATTGAGATTGTTAGTCTCTTCAATTCTCCCTGACACATTAGAACGGTTTGTACTGAAATGGTGCCTTAATTCTCAGCAGATGCCTGGAAAGTCAGTGTCGTGGTTTCAGGTCAGCTCAGTCGGTAACAAAGCACCACGAAGCCGCTCGCTCATCCCCACCCCCTCGCCTGGCCACGTTGGGATGAGGAGAAAATACAAAGGCAGGCTCGTGGGTCGAGACAAGGACTGGGAGGGATCACTCCCCACTTATGGTCACGGGCAAAAGACAGGCTCAACTTGGGGAAGAAACAAAATCAATTTAATTTACTACAAATCAAAACAAAAACAAAACACAAGGGTATTAGGAAGGGAAACTAAATATCAGAACAACCTCCCCCCACCCCTCCCGCCTTCCCGGCTCAGTTCACTACCGATGCTTTCTACCTCGTCCCCCCGACGGCGCAGGGGAATCGGGGATGGGGGTTGAGTCAGCTCGCCACACATCGTCGTTGCCGCTTCTTTCCTCAGGGGGAAGATTCCTCACTCGT
>VYZV01025153.1:0-11945 GCA_013401275.1 Pandion haliaetus | reverse complement strand
GCCTAGAGGTGGGTCCGACATTTTGGCGCGCGGGTCCGACATTTTGGGGCAGTGAATTCTTCCAGCAACTTCTTAAAGGGGCCGCCTCTGCAGCCCGCCTCCCCTGCCACCAAGGAAAACCGCGCCACACAAACCTATAACAGTCAGTAATTACTCAGAAGATAAAGTGAGATAGTTGATGGAAAAGCCGAGTTAAAAAGTACTGTTTGAGTGGGGGACACTCAAAGGGAAGAAGAAGGTCTGTGGGGGCAGATCTGTGTGTCTTTGATGCAATTCATTGACGTCAAACCAGTTCAGTTCTGCAAAAGGGGTCAAGCCCGAAGAAGTGCCATTCAAAAGGGAATATGGTCTCCATTGGAAAGACCTGGGAATGTCACTGAAGGTAGTTGAAAGAAAGACAAACTTCTAAATTATGGAAAAGCAAGGAAAAGATATTCACACTGTAGCCTGATTTTCTTTTCCACTGGCTGAATGTTGATGCTTATCAACAACAGGATCAGCATCTACTGCTGAGCACCACTGTCCAGGTCTTCTGGCACCTCTAACCACAACCCAAGGTCCCCATGTGTTGCTTAGCCTCTATGCCTAATCATCTCCCAGTGGTGAATTTACTCCCATCCTTGGAATGAAGTTGCAGATGATCTACTAATGACAATTTAAATACCCTGAGCAACCAGCAACCAATCTTTCTGCAGGAGATCCCATTTTTTAACCATCAAGAAATGAGTTCATAGAATCACAGAATGGCTGAAGTTGGAAGGGACAGCTTGAGATCATCTAGTCCAAACTTCTGCTCTAACAGCGTCAGCTAGAGCTGTTCTTTCAAAGCTATCACTATTTATTAAACTAAATGAAGCCCTGCTTGATGAAAACTGAGTGCTAGTGGAAGGAAAATCAGTTGTTCTTCCAAGCAGTATTGAAGCCTGGGTGTTGATTGTGCAACAATTTCCAGGGTAGTATATATGAGACAAGCTGTTGAACAGCTTTACAACTTGACCCAAGTCCACTGGAGATGCCAGGGCTCTGCTGTATTCATTCTGCTTATTCTGTGGAATCATTGGGGATTTTTGGATGGGGGATTAATAGCTGGTGCTGCCCAATGTTTTTTGGGTGCATCAAGATGAGGAAGGGTTGGCCTCATTTTTCAAATAGAATAGCAAGAGTCTTGCTACTGCTTGTTAGCAGGTTCATTTGAGAGATCAAGGGCTGATCAGTAAAGTGGAAAAAATGGCCTTTCATTCAGAGAGATGGCTGATCCAAGCCGCATGGGCGGTGCTGTGCAGGAAAGTTTGTTTTGCGGTTGCCTGTGCAGTACATGTTGGTCAGATAAGCAGGAGGATCTCCTCTTCAGTACTGTCAGTATGGGATTTTTATAAGCACTACATGATTGTATAACTATTATAGGGCAGGATTTCTCTGTCTCTTTTAAGTTATACCAAAGTCACATTCTGATAGGGAGAAAATTTGCTGTCATAAATGGATAAAATGCCCCACTGTTTCTCATAACTGAGAACACAGGAGGCCTTCAGGAAGCTTTAGTCCTTAGCATAAAACAAGTGGTCCAAGTGTTTCACAGAATACTCTCCTATAGATCATTTTTTACTTGTTCACTTCTAATTTTTGATGTATTGAGAAAGATGCCAACAGAAATCTGTAGAGCATTATGGTCTATCCTGTGATCAATTAACTTTTCACTGTGACCAGAAACAAACTTGCCATTTTTCTATTTTTCTGCTGCAGATGAGGGTACCACATCAAATGGGCAGAAGTCTTGCAATAGATTCAAATATTGTACAGTTACTGCCTTAGTGCAACTCTGTAATAGCCATGGGTGGATTTTATAGGCTCGTGCCAGAATATAATGCTCATGCTGGTCTAATTGTATTGGTTGAAATATTCCTGATTTACCCCAGCACAATTAGAAGGTACAAGTGGATCTAGAGCTTTGACACGTAGGAGAATTGTCAGGTTTACTGGGAGTTTTTTTATTACATTTTTTCCTGAAGCCATAACTTCTGAAGAAATCTGAATAATGAGATCAGGGTTCTCTTCACCTACTAGTCTAAAAACTGACTTTAAACTCAGGACTCTTACATATTCAAGATCCTACAAGGCAAAGAAATAAAATTTTCTTAGAAATTCATTTTATTTTTAAGCCAATCATAGTTTTTACAAGCTGGCACAAGGGCACTTGTGGCTGTCCCTGCTGGTGAAAAGCCACAGCTGTGGCTGAGATGTACTTAGCACAGTGTGCAGAGACATCTGAAGAAAGTTTTTGACTTGATTATCTGGGATATCTGAGCTTAGGACTGTGTTTGTTACTGCCTTCAAGAACCCAGCAGTAGCATCCTGGGGTGCCTGGGACAATCTTCCTTATGACTCAGAGGAAATTGTACCCACAATAGTAGGGTTGGGACTGTAGATCCGTTACTCTAGCTCTGTATCACCCAACAAGATCAATTCCTTCTACACAGCAAGAATTCCATAGGAACCTGCTGGGTGCCTTTATTGCCCCCTTTCGCTTTCCATGAAGGATTTGCAGTGCATATGGAGTAAAAGCAGTAAAGCCTGTCTCCAGTGGCTGAACAACTGCAGCTCCCAGTGGGTTCAGCAGACATGGTGGGTTTGCAGGAGCTCTAACACCCCAAAAGTTAGAAGGAGAAAGCCAGAAAAGTATGGGAATGCCCCAGCAGTTCCCATACATGCCCCAGTCAGGCTCTGCCCAGACTCATTCTGCTCTGCCTCAGGATGACAAGAAGCCAGACCTGACCATGGAGCAGCTAAGCACCAGTCAGTGCCTTACCCACCACACGCATCCAACCACCTTCTAGATGATCAGGGCTGTTCAGCTCACCGCTCGGCCCTGTGTGTGTGCCCCATTGCCCCACAGTCTCTGCCCTTTCTTGTTTCCTGCAGAACTTTGTTTCCTGCATCACCCCCACATTGCCCCAGATTTGACCATGCAGAAGATACGCCCATCCTGCCTGAGCTTTCGGCACGCTTCTGGCTAGCAGCCTTGGCTTGGTGCCACCCTTGGCTCCTCTAATTCGTGGCTTCTTCTGACTTTGATTTTGATGCCTTGCTCTAACCGGGACTTGTGTGTGCAGAGACCCGGGGGAAAGGTAGAGCTCAGGGAACGGCAGGAGCTGTGCTTGGATGTGCTTCCTCCCGTGCAGGGACTCTCAGCCGGAGGTAAGGAGGCATCTGACTGCGGCAGTGTTATTTCCCACTGTAATTTATGTGCATTAGTTTCACACCTTTGTCTTAATTAGTCACAACTTGGTGTGCAAACAAGATCTCAGCTTTTCCATGCCCTAGCTGAGAACAGCTGTTGATAAAGGAAGGCTCAGAGGTGCCTGTCCACACCAGCTGGTTTTGGGGGTCTCTGCTGCTCTGAAGGGAGGTCACATCACACACACCCCCACCTTGTGTGTTTGCTGCCATGCAGCCACACTGCTGGGAGGGGAAAGGGTGCAGGCAGGGTCCCTCTTTGTAGAACTCCGATGCTCCTCAGGTGGACATTGATCGCTGGCAGCCACCCTTGAGCCCCTTGCAGCTGTGCTGCCTCCACCTGTGTGGCTGTACTGTCTGATTCCTGCCACCTCTGTCCTTCCTTCTCTGCACCCCCCATATTTACTGCTAAATATTTATTATGCTCCGGGGTTGCTAAGCAGCGCACAGCTCCCCGCTCAGGAGAGCCTTGCCGTGAAGGCAAGACGCAGTAGGTCAGTATGGGCAGAACTGGGGATGGGAGAAGATGGCGTCTGCTGGGGTGGTCCTGCTCTGCCACATGCTCACCTCACTCTGACTCCAGTGTCCTCTCTGTCAGCAGGCATGTGGCCACCCACTGCCCCCAGTATGGCTGGGCTGGAGAACGATGCTCCTGGTTTGTCTGTCTCAGAGAGTTGTTGGCTAAATAGCCATGTCAGAGAGGATTTGTGGAGATGAGCATCACAGCATCCATTCCCCAAGCTAAGGCCAGGTGATGGAGTGAAACATTAACAAGGGGGTCTGATGTAAAGGGTCAGATCCCAGCTGAGTCCAAGCCAAGAGTGGGGAAATAGGGACATTCCTCATTCTGGCCTTTGAAAAGAGGCCATGCAAAGAGGTCCTGGGTGGAGAAATGGTGCCTTCTTTGGTGTCTGCGTTTTGAGGCAGTAGCATGAAACCTCATGAAAGATGTTAATACTCCCAAGCAGCAGGAAGTGCAGGCTAACCTTGTTCTTCCTTTCAGTTGCTCTGAGCCCTGGGGAGCTAGTGTGGAGGCTGGCTGAACTCAAATCCTTCCTCAGAAATTGTCCCCAGTTACAGTTGTCTAAAGCCACTTAGCTCCCAAACTGCATGAAACCCAATCTTTGCGTAGACATCAAGGTGTGCAGGACTTGGTGGTTGCTCTGCCTCTGTATGGATTTGCTCTGCCTCTGTATGGATTTGCCCCGTTGCATACCTAGAGCATGGGAAGGCTGGGACCACCCTGTGCAGTCCACTTACACTGGGTTGCATTTATCCTGCAAAGAGCAGGGTCTGGCTCTGCAGTCTCTTCTTTGTGAGTGGAGAAAGTCAGAAGCAGCTGCTTGGAAATCAGTGGTCTTACTCTAGTTGGTGGCAGAGACAGATTGCCTTCAAATGCAAAGTGATCTAGATAGTTGCAAAGGTCAGTTCATTTTACAAGTTTTAATTTTCTTCTCAGCTCCTTGCATTTACTTGTGTTGCAGGCACTCTTCTATTAAAGACATTTCTGTAACAGAAAAATCTGAAGAGAGTTTTGGTTCATCTGCACAGAAATTAATCATTACTATTTAAAAAATTTTGTGAAATTCTATTTAAATGATTCTGTGAAATAGCAGTAGCCTTGCTCTTCTGTATGGATCAAGTCCATCATTCATGTTGTTGCCTATGTTTGCAAGGGACCAAATAACGAGGTAGTTATTTACATTCGGCAAAAAATCCGGGCACAAAGTAGCACAGAAGATCAACTTTGGTTTGGGGATGAAAATGTCCATTGCCTAAAATGGCAGTATCTACAGTCACTTGTCTGGTAAGAGTCATATTGTCCTTCAGGGACAGTGAAAGAGCAGTAAAGAGCAGGCCTTGCTCATCTCCTCTCTCTGCCCCTTGTTATTCCAACCCCATGTTTTTCCAGTACTGATGCCTACCCTGACCTGGAGCACGGGGCACCACCACCCAGCCAGTTTGCAGACATGGTAGGGGATTCCTGCACCTTTTACCTCCTCCACTTTCCCTGCCAATATAGATACCTTTGTGTAAGGACAACTTCTAATTGGGAGCCCAGCTAAATAATAGTTTATAAATGTCTTTTACTGACCTCACTGTAGCTGAGCAGAAGCAGTTAGGTAGTTGTCACATCTTGTTCAATGTATATGTTTAGATGTGTTGTCTATATAAAAAAAGCAAGGTATTGATCAGGATTGGTACAGCTGGGCACTTGAAAAATATTCTTCTCCAGATTTCCCAATTAATATTTGTTAAGCACTTTGAAGATAAAAAGCATTGAATAGTGCCAGGTTTTGTTCAATCTGTCCCAGAAGGACTGGGGAATTTTAAAGGACTAAGAGAAAGAACTCAGTTTGGGCTTCCACTGGTGTTTTTATATTACTGAGTGGCAGATAAGCAGAGGAGTGTTTGTTGCCTTCATGCCAGCACCTGTGAGAATGTGCATATATTAGTTTTGTGTGGGTCACAGAGAGCTCACAGATGCGTGCAGAAATGAAGGATCGAACCTGCATGTGCATTCAGCTCCAGAGGGCGTGCACAGTCCAGTTTCAGGGAAGCCTTAAATTTTTGTCCAGCGTTGCACAAGATCCATGACTTTGATTTTAGTGAGACACCAGCATAATACCACTACTGCAGTAATGCATCTGGTCTGTGCTAGTCTGGAGGATATTCAAAGGAGGGCTCTAGGAAATGCTACTCTCTTCCCCCTTCTGATCTGCATGAAACAGGGAAAAAACAAAGCAGGAGAGTGTACTGCCTTCATTATTAGCTGTTACCTATTCCCAGCCATCGCCCAGATCCAGGTATAGTACAGCAACTCACCCTGTGTCCAGCTCTGACCGTAGGTATTGCCTTGATCACCGAGAATCAACCCCAGGAAAACTGAGGCTGCATCTGAAGCTCAGTGAAATGATTTCTCCTGTTACATTGGTTGTTTCAGTTCCCAGTATTCCTTCTGTGATACTTCAGGGTGGCAGCCTAGACAGCTTAGTAACATGGGACTGGAACAAGACCCTCGGGTCACTCTGCCTGCCCCCGATATTGTGGGCACTGTGGCATTTGATCCTTTTCATAAACATATCAGTCTCCTTCTTGAAGCTGTGTAGTTTTCCCTCTCTCCCTGCTCCCTCCTCCACCAGTCTCAGCTCAAACCGTTATTCTTCTGAGAGTAGAAGAACCTTTTTTTCATCTCCAGCCTAAATTTACCCATGGCTTCTTCCCATTTCTTCCTTTCAAATGCCCTTTTCTTTTCCTGGTGCTCCCTGAGACCAATCCCATCCCCTCTTTCTTTTCATTAGACTAGATTGTTCAAGCTTGTTTATTGTCTTCTGTAAGAAATAGGGACAGAAATTTGAGCTGGCTACTCTGTAAATTATAGACTTGTTAGAGCAGATCATGCCTAATGCAATAAAGTTACATATAATCCCAGTTACCTGGATGCTACATATATATTGACAATCCAAGGCTGTTTCTGCATTGCTTGGCGGAGTGTGGTGCACCATGAGCTGAGCTCCGTGAATGTACCTTAGCTGCCTACATTGCTCTGCAGCAGGACAAGCCTTTGAGGTGCAGGAGCGTGCCCAGCTCATCCCCAAAGGGCACTGCCAGTGCCTAGCACACTGCCAGCCATGGCCATCCTCCAGACATGCTTTGGCTTTGTTCATGCATTCATTCCATGCATTTAATGTCTTTCTTTTTTTTCATTGAGTGGCTTTTTGCCAGGCTGGAAGGCTGGCAACATGGGCTTACTTTTTTACATTAGGCCCATTCATTTTTTTATCATCAAAACATATTGACGATGTATTCCGCACTGAGAACACCCAGTGGATAACGTCAGCTGTAATATCCTTCCAGTCAATAAAACCTTTTAAGGGTCATTATAGAGAGTGCAAAGAATGGGTTGTAACGAGAGGAATCACTGAAAGTACTTTTATCAATTATGTCAGTGAATAGCCCAGTATCCTAATAATAAAGCTGCTTCTCTTCCTTAAGATTGGTTTTGTGTAGGAGCATAATTCTGAAGTTAGCTTAATTGAAGACCTAGTAGGAAATGTGATTGCATCACCTTAGTCTCCCAGGGACAGATCTTCCCATGTAACATCAGAACAAATCCTCCTCAAGTCCAACAATGTCTGTGGAATTACTCTGACTTTGCACTGCTGGAAATAAATGAAGACTAAACTGCATTTCTTAAATTTCACGTGTGGCTCAGCAATCTATTGCAATTACTTGCAATCTGAACAGGCCAAATCCTCCCTTCAGATATACCCAGTGACTTCAGCAGGCTGGGGTAGATGCAATTCTGCAGAAAGAGATCTGCCCGCCACATTTTGCAGCCTATGTGCACCAGCTCAGGGAACTTGTAAGTGCTGATGAATGGCTGCAGAGCGGCTCCATATGGATTTTTTTTTTCCCTGAAAGAAGCACTCAGCAAAGGCTAGATCTTCAATCCGTGCACAGCGAGAGGGATTTGACTGTCACAGGGGAACATGAACCATCCCAAAACAGAAATCGCCCACATGCTTGCAGGGCTTGCTTAAATATACTCTAGAAACTGGTCAACTAAAAATGGCTGTGAGGGAAAGCTGAATTAGCCATAAAATGCAGACTTGAAGATGCTTGTGTGGACAGCCAGAAAAGAAGAAACTCTCCTTAGGAGATGGTATCTTGGGGTTAGATCAAAGCCTATTGCGGCAACATGACGTGCAGTATTGCGAAAGAGAGTTTCCCCTTTTGCATAATGGTCCTAGCACTGTGCACTTGTACAGATCTTCTCCCCTTCTCCACACGAGAGACAGACAGAAAAGGTCTGAAGATGTTAAAAATTGTATGCTTACTTTCTCTTGTAAATCTTATTTATCAGCTGACCACTAGTTTTGGTTGGCTAAGACTGAAGTACTCAAAGGTCTCTAGGGAAAGAACAGCCTTTTCTGACTCAGAAAAGACACCTCTTTTTTTTCATAAGGAGCGAAGGGGCAATGCATCTTGAGGAAGGAGGCTTCCATCAAATGTCCAAAACTGAAAGTAACCCAAGATACATAGTCCTTCCAAATGGTGCAGGTAATATCATCCAGGTTACCTATAAAACTTTCTAGTTTGGAAGAGTAAGTCAAAAACAAGCCATACTGTGATAATAAGTAATAAACACAGGGGCAAGACAGTTTGTTTGTGTTTTAGATGCTGGGCTATCTAGCTTACCACACTGGAGATGAAAATACAGGGAATACATGTAAAAGCCTTGCGAGGTTGAGAGTATTGAACATTGGTCCTTGACAAACATTGAGTAGTAGTGAGTGTGTTGCTGAAAGTTGTCCAGATGGAGCTGCTTTTTATTATAACGGTAAAACATTTGCTTTGTATGTGGGAGGTAGTTGAGCCAGTAACCTCTTCCTACGAGTAATGAATAGTGTGCTGCTTGTTTTCTGGGCAGATAGATGGCCCACATATGGCTGTTAAATAATTTAGTAGAGGAAAACCAAGGTTTCAGGGAATTTTCATCATTAGGGTTTCTTCTTTGATTTTTATCTTTACATTGTCAAATAAAGAATATTCAGATTGTTTTTTTCTGGTCCCTCTGAGACAGTCAAAGGGAGAAGTCAGAATATGACTCTCTTTCCATGACTCTGAAAACTCTTTCCAGAGAAGTGGCCTTCTTTAACATGAGTCCCATATGTCTGGGCCATAGCAGCAGGCTGGCCAGCCCAGGTTAGTCATTAGCCAAGGATCATTGTGGGTGGCTGCACACGAATTCGGTGGCTGTGTCCCAGAAAGCAACTGTTGTGAGTGCACTGAGCCCCTGTAGCAGGGGTCCTGTTCACAAACAAGTCGTAGAAAGCCAGTTTGCTTCTCCCACCAGTTGCTATCGTGGGAACTGATTCGCCTCTGATAGCTGATGGCCAGCATGAATCAAGTGGCTGTTTGCTGAATGCCCCCAGTACTGAGATGTAAACAGCCTCCATTCATGTTCTTTATGTTCTTGTAAACATTCAGGTTATTCGGAGAGATGGTCTAGTAATTTAATAACATTACAAAATTTATTCTTCCATTCCTACCCTGTATCTGCTAAATAAGGATGTTTTTGAAGTGTGACTGTAGCCCACACATCATCTTGTCTGGGCTTCCAGCAGTGAAGTCTAGCCAAGAGTTCTAAACATAGCTGCCACAGGTACTGCTAGCATCCTAGCCCAGGAGATGAAGCTGAGTAAAAATATACTTACCAGATATTTACCCTGTTTCTTGGACAACTTTTGCAACCCAGGAAGATGCTGCTGCAGTTGGATCTGTACTGGTGTATAGGTAGCTTGGATATTTCTGTGCACTGGGGGCACATCAGGATAGACCAATCCTATGAAGCAAATGGGTGTGTCATATAAGACCCAATTTTATTGAAAATCATTAATTTTTATGTGTTGATAGCTAATGAAATATTCATCGGTATGGAGAAGAGCTTTGAAGTCATTGCACATATAAGCAATACATCTTCAGCTCTCCAATTTGCCTCTTCCCTTCTGCCACTTTGCCCCAGGGATCGGCAGGCGCACACACAACCCAGCACATGTCACCACCAACGCAGGAGGGACACGCAAGCCACATTGATGCTCGCCAGTAAAGCAGCTCACTGGCTGCTTATCTTTCCCCATAGCACAGCCCTGTGCTGTGACATGCAAAAGTGGGGCTGCCCACAGAGCTTGGTAGCAGCTTTGTTCATGGTAAGAGCTACCTCGAGGTGAAACTGCTTTGAGAGGAGGGACAAGTTCTTTATGTGTTATTAAAAGCACCTTCATGAGAGGAACTGAAAATGCAAAAGGATTTTTGGCACAGGTGCCTTGTACATTGGCACAGGTACAGCTGTGCAAAGGCAGCACAGAGATGCCTCAGATCTCACTGCTGGTAAAGTCTCTATCATTTGATACTGATACCCATACAATGCAATCTTTTTATATATTTTTTTTTTGCAGGTGCCTTTTAAGTTTACAGTTTTGTACCACTGCTCAGGAAAGAGTGGAGTTGCACTGTGGTCTTCTGAGCACTGGGCATCTCCTCCAACAACACACAGAGAGAGGTCAAAGCAGCCTTTCCTCTGCTAACTCCATTTCAAAAGAAGAATGACGCTCTATTCCCATTTTGTAAGAAACAGGATAGGTGTTTCCCTCAGAGCATAATCCAGGGCAGCAAATCCTAAGTGGAGGCAGGCGTCTCCTGGCAGTGCTGAGTCGGGTGTGGGAGCCGAAGAAGGAGGTGAATTTAAGATCCTTTTATTTCTCTGCTGTCCGCCCAAGGTCACCCCGTCCTAGCTTGGCTGGGTTTCTGCAGGGCCCAACCTTCCCAGATGCTGGCCGTCATTCACTGGCACGCAACAGAGACATTGCTATGGAAGTAGGCAGTAAGAAACAGGTTTGCAATGCTGAGGCTTGTCTCATGAAATCAGGTTTTATTCTAAACTCTCATCCCTTCCAAGCACGAAGCACCTTGAAGAATATGAGCATGTGGATTGCGTTGTGTCTTTTAAACTCTGTTGCAGTTTACTCTTCCAGACAAAACTTCTATTCCCATTTCCAGGTGATCTTATTCTCCTCAAAGCTTCAATAAGCCTGTAAGTAATGAGGCATAATAAAGTCCCGATTACATGAATAGTCTGCTCAGCTTTTCCTTGATTTTATCTGAAAAGTTATATAGAGAGATTTTCTTAAGTGTGTACAAGTGAGACACGAGGTGAAACCCTCCCCTAGTACTCTACCACACAACTGCCATACATACTGTAGGTCTATGCCAAACTTACACCAGTAGCCAAAGCTGACAGGGAGAGTTTTGTCAAATATACCAACTGAGTTTTGTGACTAGACATGAGAAAGGGCCAAAAACTGTGTTTCCTCTAGGAAATTTTCTAAAGACCGAACATACAAATTACATTTGAATATGCATCGTTATGTTGACTTTTATGCAGGACTCTGCAGAGAACTGGTACAAGCCAATATGACAAGCCAATACGAATTTCTGATAAATAAGATTTATAATGTGATCAGAACCTCATGTGAAAATTAAGTTTGACATGTGAAATACACTATTAAATGGCTGTTTGATGCTTTCTTGATTTTAGGACTCATGCAAATTAATGCATGCGTGGTGGAGAGGTCATTATGGACTCTGACGCATCATTTCAGGCGTGTACTAAGCTGTACAGAGTTGCATGTCCCTTTCATTCGCAGATGTTTGGCATGAAGAGTGCACCAGTTTGCTAAACATCAAAGTACAATGTGTAGCAAATCATACTGTAAAGCAATGCAAACCACTTGTTAGCGAACAGCCTGTTTCGCCTACCACCAAGTGAGTATGTCACAGATACGAATAGTTCCCTACTCATTCCCTTACTAATTTGAAACATCCCTTTTACCAATAAAGAACAACCCTGGAATGGAAATGCATAAATACATGGCCATAGCGCTTCATCTGAAAGGGGGCTTGGAGTATTACACATACGAAGATCATGCATAATCTAGTTTATCAGGCAGAAAATAGGATAAAAGGGTTCCCCTTAGTGTCTGAGAGGAAAACTTGTGTGTTTGGATCCCAACAGTTGTCGTAGTTTAACCGCAGCCAGCAACTAAGCAGCATACAGCCACTCGCTCACTTCACCCCCCACCCAGTGGGATGGAGGAGATAATTGGAGGAAGAAAAAAACCTAAAACTCATGGGTTGAGACAAGAACAGTT
>VYZV01025152.1:22705-102554 GCA_013401275.1 Pandion haliaetus | reverse complement strand
TTATCTTTGTGGCCGGTGAGTCAATGATCAAGTATATTTTCACCAATCTACTTAAGGTCTTTTGTAGCTCTGAAATCAGAGGTTGTCTGAGGTGGTGGGAGCAGGAAATATATTAACCAGTGTTGGTTAAATGAAGACCTAAGAGTATGCCCTAAGCTATCAAATTCCCACAACTATTTCTCACTAAATAAGAACGTCAATATAATTACTGTGAGCTCTGTAGAAATGAAAGATTTTGGAATATTTTTGCTTACCGTCAAAGGAAATGGCTACCTTAAAGCATCTATGCTAAATTTAACAGAAGACTGACTAAGAAAAGACCGTGTTAAAAAGATTTAACTAAAGATCTGTTCCATTACTGGTAACAGGAACAATGCAGTAAAGCCAAAGGAAGGAGTCTGTAAATCTAGTCCACTGGAAGAAAGAAAATCCATTTAAGTATTTTGAAAATGCAAACTTCATATGCCATGGTGTTGGTTATGTTTTCCTGAATATTGTTTTCATTTCAGAAACCCACTTTCAAGCATTAGGGAAGCCTCTGGGTCAGAATGTGTTTTGTTTTATTGATATCCAAGCTAATAAAAGAGCAGCTGCACAAACAAACTCCATCGTGTGAGCTAGAGCATGCTCTTGGGTCTTCATTTAACCAGCACCGGTGAATAGATCTCTTTTCCCTCCCTTACCTCAGTCAGTCTCTAATTTCAGAGCTACCAAACCCCCTCATGTAGACTTGTGGAAAGGTACTTGACCATTGACTCCCTTGCCACAGATTAAAAAGAAATTCCTGCAAATACATAAGTGATTCATTCTTTCTGTTTTGCTACAATACATTCATTTTGCAGAAGTGAATCCTGGGCAGAAATTTAATCCTAGCAATACTCCTCCTTTTTATGTATCTTATCCTGCTGTGAACTCCCTCGTGCTCTTAGTGCAGGTATGCTGGTATTCCGCTTCAGATGTTATGGGACAAATTTGTTTTCTCCTTGTGGCATTGCTATGATGTGAGAGTTATACATTCCCTTTGGGTAAAGGATTACCTCATACAAAAGATTTGATCAGACAATATAACATTAATCTAGAAACAAGGGCCAGGTCCACTGCTGAGGGCAAAAACCAGGAGGAGTGGATTGTGGTAGATCCTGCCCATTTATTCCAGCTGAGAAGTTCATCAAAAGACTGCTGTAGTGACCTAGTCGTCTGGGTTAACTTGAGAAGAAATCTTTTTATTGTGGTATTTCTGGGTTAGAGTCTGATGATTGCCCACTTCTGATAAGAAAGACAATCTCTACTGGAGTGCTGCATTATCGTATACCAATATTTTCTCAAACTCTTTTTTTTTACTTCAGGTTAACCCTATACCACTATATTAAGGAATACCTAGAACCCCCTTCTCTCTAAGTGCACACTCACCATGGTACCAGAGGGGTTAGAAATTATATTGCTTCTGTAATGTTGTTGAGGACAGGTACTGAAGCTGTGAAATAACTGTGGTAATTCGTAAGTGTCTGTGAAATGAAAAATCACAGAGCAGAGAGAGAGAATACCTCAAGTACTCTGCAATTGCTGTAGTGCTTTTTATTATCCTCCAAGGCAGGCAGAAGATCATTTAAATGCTAACAATTTTCACACACAAAACATTAATAAAAATTGGTTCCTTGTTCAGTGTTTTATTAAAAGCAGCTACTTCTCCTCACCCCTTTCAGGTAACTGTATTAAAAGTTAATATTTTACTCTGGCAGTAACGAACATTTATGAAATTCTTAGTTGCCTCAGAGATTCTGAAATAGCCACTGAATCTGCTGACCTAAAGGCTATATTTGTAGTTTGTGTTTTTGAACCACCTGGGCTAATTACCTTTGGTAGAGGGCAAGGCTAGTGAAGATACTCTGTCTCCAGTACTCAAACAAAGGTGTCGAGAGGCAGCTAAGCATCACACTCAGGTCATCTGCAAGTGTAAAGACAAGTGTGGCATGATAAAAAGATAGGAACTTCCAAAAAGAAACATATCCTTACTGCAATCAGTCAGGATTCATCTTACTTATTTTAGAGGTTTGCAAAGTAGATTCTCTTTTTTAGTCAAAGGAAAGAAGTGACGCTTTTGGGGACCAATTGCTGTCACTTACTTTAGACATTTACTTGAGAATTCATGCTCTAAAAGCTCAGCTGTAAAATTCTACATTTAGTCTGATGCAGCCCACCTGTGACATCTAAGTGCTGAGTGAGTCACCCATTACCACATAACTTCTAAGGCAGCTCATTAATACTAAGAAGAGGGGCAGCCCTGCTCACATCCGTTCGACACGTTGCTGTTCCAAGCCCAGTAAACAGCTGTGAGGATGTAGACAACTTTCACATACACACAATAATTTTCTGTGAAACCCATAAACAAAGGTTTATCTTAGTAAATACCACTTAGCGATGTTTTCTGTTACCAGTTTGTGAATGTGCAAGCAGTCACTCTACAACACTTTGCATGTTAACTGTCACTGGGCAGAGGCTTTTGGGAAGGGGACAGCACAGAAAAGGCCTTCTATGTGTGCAAATATATTGAAATAAGTTATCCTCTCTCTAGACAGCAGGAAGAAAACGTTTCGCCTGTAGCTGGGCTAAACAGTTTTGTGAGGCGCTCTGCATGATGTAGGGAATTGCTGTGTGACTCACGGGTGCCTCCCCAGATGTGAACGGATAGGTGGAGTGTGGAAGGTGAGCTCTTCTCTGTAGAATCCTAGATAATTTTTCTTTAAATGATATAAACGAATGAACATTTACTTAACTCTCTAGGGCTGTCTGAGTCAGGAGTCTGCAACACTGATTACTCTTTCTGTTTCTTGAGTGCCTACTCATGTTCAGAAGAAGCCATTCAGAGTTGTTCCCTTTGAAAAAGCATCTGTATTTAGTTTGCATGCCTGCTCTTTTTCTTTAAGGCAGTCATAAAACCACACAAGAAGCATAACAGATCTTCACCATGGATTCCTTTCAGCTGGCTGTAAGAAAGGCAGTAAGTAGGTTCATACTATTGATCTCTGTTTATGAAATGATACAAACTACTATACTTCTTCATAGCCAGGTCATCTTGGATTAGGGACTTGGCAGTTTTCCTGAAGAGAAAAGCAAAATTACCCTACCTTAAATACTGTTTTTTTGAAGGAGAACTGTAAAAGGTGGCTGTTTACTATTACCCCAAACAGCAAACACCATTTAATAAGGTAGTATATGCATACTTGCATTGCATTTACACATCCTTGGGTGGGATGTATATGAGTAAATATACAGCTCATCTTGGAGGACATGAGCAATAATAATAACAATTGTCAACAATTGCAGTAGTAATTGTGGGTGAAAGTTGTGTGTCATCAGAAAGCTCTGGTCTTGCATCCTAGCTTGTTTATCTTTTATGTGTACTGCAACCTTCTCACTGACTTCTGGTGAGAGCAAAAGCCTACTGACTTGAGATCAAGCTTACTGACTGAGACCAGTGGTCTTGAAGCTGGGGCTTTCTTTATTGACACTGATTTATTTACCTGTCTCTAACAGTATACTTAATCTTCTTTTAATACACAAAAATTAAATTCTCTCTGCCATGAACAAGAAATGCAGGGAATCCCAACAATAGCAAGGAATTGTATTTTTATATTTTGCCTTTGTTTTCCCACTTGACCATTGTAAATTTATTCACAGCCACTACAAGAAGAGATACATTTTGGCAAAGGATAACTTTCCTTTACAATTTTCCTTGTAATCTTCTGGCAGATTTTCCCTTAATAAAAAAAAAAAAGTAAACATTAAGAGGCTGCTTTAGTATCAGCTATGCTGCACCATGTGGCCATTTCCCTTCTATTTTTCACACACGTGAGAATTACACTCAAGAACATGAAAGCAACATGCTCAGGATTTCCTTAATGAGAAAAATGGCTTTGGTACCATACTGGTTGCATAGTAATTGAACTGATGGCTCACACCTGAGCTAAAGATTTTGGTTGCTGGGTTTTTTTCTTTTGTTTGCATTGATGAGAGAGCATGTGTCAGGCTGGATCCACTGAACAGAGCTGAAACCTGTGGGGTTTGCCGTTTCCCAAAACTATTTTTACACATGAGCTTTCCTGGAAGGTTATTTCTATTTATCTGTAGAGTTTTCTTTTCCTCCCTTGACATTTCTTCTATCATCTGATAAAACCATCTTACAAGGAAAAAGGAAACTGTTTTTCCTCTCACAATACAGATCAGATATCTGAATTAATAGACTGTGGTGATAATATTTCCATTGAACAGGTCAAAGTGGGATGCAACAGTATTTTTAAGTTGCAAGCACACAGCTGTGAGCCACAAAGCTTATATTTTAAGTTTTCAAGGTGTTTTTAATTGAAGCTGAAATGAAATGTGGCAATACCCTGATTGCAGTTATTCTTTCAAGGTCATACTGTAATCCTTTAACTTCATTTTCTTTCAGGTCTTATGGAGCTTTTCTCCCTTGGGAAATACACAGTTATTCACTTGCCGAGAGAAACAGGGAGGATGTTGTTTAATATTTTGCTTTGTTTATACAATGCCATTCGAAACATTTCAGGGCTCTGATTAAACTAGAGGAAATGACTTTATAACTGGAGTTTCTAAAGGCAATATATTCTGGGGCATGTACTCCAGACTTGCGCTGCCTCCAACAATTTTGTAAATAACTTTAATATGCCTGTGAATGCCATAGCTGTGTATCAGCAACGTCTAGAGCATTGTTCAGGGGAAGGAAACGGAAGAGTGAGAACATTGTGAACAAGCTTCTGACAAAAAATGCAAATATATTCTTTTAATAGATAGCTTCTGTTTCTTCAAGGTAAATAAACAATAAAATAGAAACTTACTATTATGAAATCTGATGTTGTAAAATTCCTTTTTAGGTAGAAAACTGTGTTGACGCATGAATCTTGGATCACTCACTTAATCTTGTTTAAATGAAAACTGTATCTGAAGTTCCCGAATTAATTCCCCTCACACGGAAATGTTAGCACAGCTTAGATTAAGACATATTAAAAAACTATCACTTTATTAACAAGTTATTGATAGATTTGCTGTAACGAGTCATCTTGAAGAAACACAATGTAATATTTTTATGGGCAGAATGTAAGCATTTTAAAAATAACATTCAATCTGAAATAAAAGCCACTTGGAATGAGTATGATTAATAATTTCATACAAAGATTGGCAAATTAATTAGGCTGGGTGGGATTATTTTTCTTAATGTTCCTCTCATTGACAAAGCATTAATGACATGGACGTTGCTTGGCGGGACATGGTAAGGAATGTCGTTGGCACTCCCTCTTCCCAGGTCTTAACCACACGAGTACTGGCAGCAGACGAGTACTGGCAGAGAGGTCTCAGGAGCTCACGTGTGGAACTAGCTCGGCTCTTGGGATGTTGGAGGCACTGCCTCTTTCCTGTTAGACAGGTGACAATTGTTTGCATCAGGTTGTTGGCCCTGTGAACGCTCCCGGTAGCTGCAGCAGCCCGTGGCAGTGCCGGCTGGGATGGCTGGGGCTTACCAGCCTGCACTAGCCCTGCCTTCCTGGCAGCCAGCGAGCTGCGGTATTTGACAGATTTCTGTTGGAAAGGGAGGGAAGAGAAAGGGAAAGGAAAGAACGAATGGAAACAGCTAAATGTACACAGGAAGAGTTATAACCAAATCCTGCCAGTATGCTAGGGACTGCCTGTGCCAGCCTTCACTTGGAAGGTCTGGGGGAGTCGCTGCAATTTTCGTCATCGAGATTTTGACAGTTTGAAGTGCCACTAAACTCTACTAAATGTTGCATTTCCCGGTTAGCCACCCTAGACAATCTGCTTGACTTAGCAGGTGGAAATCGAAGGAAGTTGCTTGGGTTTAGCTGACTTGGGAGGGAAAGCAGAACCATTAATAGTATGAGTGCCAATAACGCAAAGAGATTTTCAAGCAGCAAAAGCGTTGAAATGGGAGGCAGAGCTAATCGGCAAGGTTTGAAGTCCAAGCAGTAGCTACAGATCTGATTTTCTCAGAGGCCTCTGAAACAGCCAGGACATTACAGTCAGAAGAAAAATTGGTTCTGAACTGTTTGGGTTTGTTTCTTTTTCAAAGTTTTTCAAGCTTTCTGCTTGAACTGAGATCTAGAAAAAAAGCTGAGCTTAAATTTTGGACTCTACATGAAACATTGTATCAAAACGTATAATACAAATGAGGTCGGCATGCACAGGCCAGGGGTATATTGCATTATATTCAAAACAAAGCACAGAATACAGGGATGCTTGGATGGCTGCTATGTAAACTACTGAAATTAAATCAGTCTTCCGGGCATATTCCAAACATTCGGCCTGATGAAATGGTTACTGGCTACAACCAGAAAATGAAAAGGGAGGCTATAATGAAACTAGCATTTCAGTTTTTAAAGCATAGCTGTTGCCACAGCAACCTCTGTAATGGACACATTTAATCCTAAAATTCAGCGCTGCATCTGAACTGACTTGAACAGTAAACAGGATGTCAGTGCTTGCAAACCGTTTGACTAACTGAGAAGAGTTTAGCCTTCCCAGTTGGGATGAAAAGGGTACATGTACATAAACTGATGATGAATTATATTGATTACCTTGATGCCCTATAAATTTTCTGTTAAGCTATTTACCGGCTTTCCTAAGCCTAACAAAGATAAGCGTAGCATAAATGATATTCTGAGGAAGCTACCAGTCTGAGACAGAAATTTTTGAAGACTGACAGTTTTTGCAAGCCCAACATTCATGCACTAAACAGTGGTTTAACATGCTTCTATTTACCAGCCTTTCCAGCATGGTGTCGCAAGATAACTGATCTGTCTCTGGTTTGAGATCTGAGTCATATCTGTTTTACTTAAGATTGTTTTTCTCCTAGTTTTAATCCTCTCCCTGCTTCTACCAGAATGGAAAAATGAGATGACACCCTGCCAGTTTTTAGGACAAGTAAGAATCTTACTATTTCTGAGGATGGTGTGTTTCACCATAGGTTCATTATTCTTTCTAAACTCTGACTTAAAGCATAAATCTGATAAGTTTTATATGCCATTAAACAGGCCATGAATTTAATTTTACAGAGTCTGAAACTTGTTTCTTTTTGGATCCTGCTATGATTTGGAAGGAGCAGAGAAGTTTTACGATGGGCAACGGTGTAACTGAATTATTTTATTTGCAGCAGGTATGTCAGATCTCCTTTCTTTTAGATATTTTTTGTGCTTCAGATAATGCAGAGGCAAGATGACTTAACCCTTAACTTTCTTGCAAAACATCTACTGTTAAAGAGAGATCCACGAAGCACAGTACTTTAAGACCCTCCCTTTGTAGGTCCCAGACTGTGAAAGGGATTGAAATAATACAGGCATTGATTTACACTGTGGCCATTTGTTTGATAAATTAATCTCTTTTCCATTACGTGGGCTGAGGCTGTAAACATACCCCACCCAGCAGGCTTATCAAGGGAGGGCACAAACTGTTCATCTTGCTACTTAATATAAAACAAGTGCTACCCCAAAAAGCCGTACTACCCTACCAGTCTGGATCCCAGCTCAACTCCCTGCTTCTAGTACTGGAATCCAGAGCAGCCTCTCTGTTCTCAAGGCTAAGCCTCCTACTGCACAGAGACCTGGAGAGGCTGGAAGAGTGGGCCAGCAGGAACTGCATGAAGTTCAACAAAGACGAGCACAAGGTCCTCCACACAGGACGACATAACCAAAGAACCCAGTACGGCATAGGGTTTGATGTGGCTGGGGAGCAGCCTTGCTGAATGGGACCTGGGGTCTTGGGGGACAAGAAGCTGAACGTGAGTCAGCAGTGGGCTGCTGCACCAATGAAGGCAAATCAGATCCTGGGCTGCATCCACAGGGGCACTACTAGCAGGGACAGAGATGTGATCATCCCCCTCTACTCGGCACTTGTCAGGCTGCACCTGGAGTACTGTGTCCAGTTCTGGTTCCCACTATTCAAAAGAGATGTGGGCAGACTGGAGAAGGGCCAAAGGAGGGCTACAAAGATGATCAAAGGGCTGGAGAACCTGCCTTATGAGGAAAGACTGAAGGAGTTACGTCTTTTCACTCTGGAGGAGAGAAGGCCCAGGGGGGGATCTTACCACAGTTTTGTAGTTCTTAGAGGGCATCTACAAAGAGGACTGAGGCTCTCTCTTCACAAGGAGCCACATGGAGAGGACAAGGGGCAATGGGTACAAGTTGCACTGGAAGAGGTTTCATCTTGGTATAAGAAAGAAATTTTTTGCAGTGAGAACAATCATTCACTAGAACAACCCCCGCAGGGATGGGGTGGAGGTTTTCAAGATGTGACTGGACAAGGTGCTAGATAAGGTCGTGTAGGCTCCCTTTTCCACAAAAGGTTGGACCGGATATCTTTCGAGGTCACTTCCAGTCTCGGCTATTCTATGATTCTTTAACTCAATCCCTTAAAAAACCAAACAAACACACGTTTTCGGTTCCTACCATCCTGACTGGTATAGGTAATCATATTTGATTGCAATGAACCACTTCTTATGCCTCAGTGTGCTAGGAAATATCTGCAAAGTGAAGTTATGGTAACTAAAGAATCAATGAGGTAAGAAATAAACTGAACTAAGCTAAGCTTGAGATGTGAGGAAGCTAAAGGAAACATCCAAAACCAAGCTAAGCAATGAATTAATGGCTCACGTGGACCCTGAGAGGTACAGTTCCTATTTGCTTCCTATTTTTATTTAGTAGAGTAGAACTCACCCTTTTCTGAATTAAATTGCCTGTGAAAGTAAAGTGCACGTGGTGTTGCTTGTGGCTCAAAGCAGGCTGGTAGGCACAAGAGAGCTCTGGGTAGCAACTGAGATGGCTGGGTAAGGAAAGCCTTTCAGTCTGCTGTCAGTGTCGGAGAAAGAGCAGCTGTGGACAGCAGTGCCTGAATCACGCCAGCAAGTCTTGCACCAGTTTTTAGCTTCTGTCAGGAGCCTGTGTGCCCACACCCACGACACTAGGCTGGCTTTGCCTGTTTGGTAACGCTGCTGCGGCCTGGCTCCAGGCTGCTGGAGGTTACGGTGCCAGCAATGGGCCTGACGCGCTTGCTGATGGGCGGGCAGTGGGATGGAGGGGAGCGCTGATGGGACAGGGCTGCAGCCACAGTCACAGGAGTGGCCAGGGGACACAGTGGTGGCCGGTGTGGGCATGTGCTGGTGGCAGGCGGTGTGGCATGCCAAAACCAGCTGTTGCAGTCCATCCCCACAGCTCCCAGCTGAACGGAGCTGGCTTGCCTGGAAACGAGAGGAAAGTCCTCCCTGGGCAACAAATGAAGATGTGATCCTTGCCAAAAATGAACGTACTGGGGTTTTCCCTTTGATTATACAATGTTGAATATCCCAGTATGAACCCTTTTCTTCCTTTTCCCACATGTAGCTTCCTCTTGGTATTCTTCAGTATCTCTCCCTTGTAGTGTCCCTTCCCTTGCGGATAGCCTTTCAGAAGAAAATGGTTTAGGTCAGAAGTTAGAATCAATATTTTCTCTTTAAACTAAATATTTAGGTTATAGCTCCATCTTTTTCTTTCCAACTCCTTTTCTAAATGCTGTTGACCTTGAGCATGCCTTGCTTTTGTTTTTCTGGTAAAATTTCTCATATACCCTTTTGGCTTGAATTCTGTCTTCTATGTGCTGGAAGTGATGCCGTTGTTTAGGCTGCTGCAAAACAGGTATTTACTAATTTTAGGACATGCTAGGTAAATTCAAGTTCAAGTTTTTACATGCATGCACTTGCAAAGAACCTGTGGATGGTGGGGCTAAATTAACCACCACCTTGAGAAAAGAAGCAGTAATAAAAAATTATTGCCAGGTACCGAGAATGTTCATATTATGTGTTTTGGAAGGTTGTCTTTCAGGTGCATCTCAGTTATTGCAAACTTGCTGAACAATTAGTTGTATGAATATATAATAAAATAATAAAAGGAAAGAGACAGCCATGGAATTTGTCAGTTATAATCAGGATAGCTGATCCATGGCATTTTTTAAAAATGAATATAGAAGTGGGACATAAAATAAATGTAAAAAGATAGCCATAAACATACTTTCACTCTTAATAGTCTGCACATCAGGTGTTCCCATAAGGGCATGCCATTATATCCAATCTTGTCCTGTCTTCTTTTGTAAACAAAAATAACTATAAAATTAAGTTTCTACCAGTAACAACTCCTATTGTGGCTATATATTGAACTTAAAACAGACAATATTTTATCTAAGTAACACTATTGTTTATCAAAACAATGTCTTAGTGTGAAGTCTGTGAATTGCAGGCACCATACTTTATTATTTGTGTTGGTTTTGAACATTTTTTTGTCAAGTGAATTTACTATATGCCCACTATCCCTGGCGCACACTGAACTCCCCTAATAATGTGAAATTATTTTTGCATTACTTACTTCATATTCATTGAGCACTTTAAAAATAATCAAGAGACTGCTTTTAAATTTGAAAGCTATTTAAATAGCAAATATGTAGGGCAATATTCTTTCCACTGGATCGGTGCTTAGGCAGCATAAAACAGTCAGCCTCTGGCAGCATCTGTCCAGCTGGGAATATCCATGATGAAACGGAAATTTCAGCTGGCATGTAGCTTGTTTACCCACCTTCTTTACCAATCAGTCACACCAAAGCAGACATACAGAGCATGGAGGAACAGAAGAGTGCAGCTGCACAGTGCTCGTTTGCATCTGGTGTAGGGTACTGTGAGGGGAGCTTTACCAACAGAAGCCGAGAAGAGTGACAATCATCAGACCTTAAAAATATCACCACAAAAGTGTTTTGGGTTTTAATTTTGAAAGGGTACCCTCCAAGGGTACAAGTCCTTCCTGGGCTGCTCTGCAGCCCTCTGACTTCAGCCCTGCCCCTGACTGGACAGCATTTGGGGCTGGGATGCTGCCCGGGGAGAGAGCGGAGAAGGTGGCACACCCGGGCATGAGCCCACACCACAGCCCCCACAAACCATCCATGACAGCCCTGCCTGGGCTGTTACTGAGGGGCTGGTGGTCTGTGCTCCTGGCCTGCTTTCTGGGTTTCATTGGGGAGCTGGAGGCAGGACTGGTCAGTGCCTTCCTACTGCCTGCTGTGGAGGGGGGAAAAAACCCCCACAAACCCCCAAACCAAACCTTTTTGAGGGAGAAGCTCCTTGTAGAAAAACAGTGCTGACTGCTCCAGAGGAGCAGACAGTCTCTTCCAGCTTCATGGGATGCTCCGGTGAGGACAGCAACCTGCAGCTTCACCATGCTCCCTCTCGTCCACGGCTGCCAGCACATCAAGCTGTTACCCCTACCTTCTGTATGATCTAGGTGCCGTCTAGCACGAGGCACCATCTGGTACTGCATATGATCCGTCAGATTCACAGCCATCTATTCAAATTAGCAGGTGGTGTTATCATTTGGAAGTCATAAAGTTGTGGCCACTTCGTATGGAGTAGATTACTTCTCACTTTTTCCAGTGCTGTAAGCTTCCAGCAGGAGCACTTGTGACATGGAATTACACTGTGGAGTATTAAAATACCTTATCTATTTTTGTCCCAAAACCTGAAGTCTTAAGTCTTAATCTGAAAGATACCCGCAGTACTTTTCTGCATCCATAGGAGCCAAGAATAGCAGTAGCAACAAGAAGAAAAGTTTCCTGTTCTGTTGAATTCTTAAAGTTTTTAAAATATTTCTCCTTTGACAGCACAAGACAGTGTGCTCTCCTTGCCCCAAACCCTAGCACTGGGGAATGCACTCGGCAGGAGCGATTTCTGAGGATATCTGAACCCCACTTCCCCCATATCAGGTAAACATGCTGGCTTTTGCTGGTCTTCTTCCAGATGTCAAGCCATAGTAGGAGAGAAGCTGGTTAGTGGAGTTATGTGAGAATCCAAAAAAGATTGCCATCCTCCTAGCGTGCCTGGAGGTGAACATCTGAAGATAAAATTAAGAATCATTCAGCATCTTTTGAATGTTGTTTTATTTTAAAATCCAGCTTCGGTTGCTCCCAAGAGACTTGGGCACTGGTTGCCTGACCCGCAGTTCTTTCAGCAATTACTGCTGACGGTATTTGTTCTTAAGTGGTAATTCATTGTTTACTTCCTTTGATATTTCACATTGTAAGAATAGTGAAGGTAAGTTGTTCATATGATCACATGGATGCCATATGTCTTCTCACAGCAATTTCACTACCTTCTACCCTGGCATGTTTATTATGTATCATAAGTATTAGAAATTACTTTAAAGGAACCCAAAATCTAGAGAGGAAAAAAACACTATAAAAATGTATTGATGGAAAACAAATATAATGATATCTTACAGTGACTGCTAGCATCTGAAATAAGAAGCTATAAAATAATATTCATAGTTGTTCTACCATTGTTTTCTCCTCAAACTTGTTGGTAAAGGGTTGGTTTTATCATTTTGCTCAAGTAACTTTTGCCTGATGTCTGCACCTCCATCTGTGAAACTTCAGTGACGTTTTCTGAGGAAAATAGGAGCAGATGGAAAACATTTTAGCTCCATACTCACTGAGCACAAGATTAAAAGAAAGGCCATGGTGCATTTTTAGTAAAGTAGGTGATTACACATACAGCATTCCTTTTCTGTCTGGGAAGCCATGTAATTTACAGAGCAATCTGGACTTCCTTGGTCAGCTGGTTTCAAAAATAAATTTTCAGTTCTGTTGCCACTTGTTCTTCTTCTAGGTAATTCAGCGAGTCCTTGATAATCAAAATCAACTCTCTGTTCTATTACATATTAACACTGTCAATTGTTGCACCTGGAATTGATGAACCCTTGGTTTATTATGCTAGAAGAGTCATATGCAGCTGTTCTTCCCCCAAGTGATTTATTACTGCATTTGAGGGATGCATCCTACATTACACAGTAGCTGAATGAGTTTCCTGTTTGCCATTCAACTTTCTAACAATTAAAAAAAAATTTCTGAAAAGTTGTTCTGCATCAAAATTAGGCCAGAGTGCCAATAAATCTAAAAGTCATCAGCAGAGCGCTTTCAGCAAGCAGCCTGTTGGAGATGTGCCATCGGAGTTCCCAAGCTGTACTATTTATTACAAATACCTTTGTTTGTAGATGAACATTCTAAAAAAAAAAATCACCAAAATGTCCTCAGACACTGAAATAAGGGGTGATAAATGTTTTACATACGGCACAAGAAGTTTAAGCCTTCTGCAGAATATGTCTCAAGCATGAAAGTGCAAAAGATTTCTGCTCTGTTTGTAGCTCTTCCATAGGCATCCTGGGGGACCTAGGACAAGGTATTTTATTTCTCTGGAGGAAAAGTCAAAGTGTATCCATTAGACTTGTCAGTTGCTATATTCAGAAGGATGAGAGTCGGTTAATCCAAATGTCTTGTGCTGTTAAAATATGTTTTATGTGTAGTTTAAGATCACCTAATATTGTACTGCTTCTAAAAAAGGCAACATACCCTCCCACCGTCCCTACCTGTTTACCCCCATCACTGCCCTTCTACTGCCACGACACGGCCCAGGTGAAAGCTAACCCCGAGTACAAATAAAATGAGTACTTCTAAGCCAGACCTATTAAATGAGCTAGTTCACTCAAGTGGGATGACTCAGTGCGACACAAAGGAGGTGATGGGAATATGTACAGAAAGCATACAGGGAAGGGTGGGATTGTGATTCATAAGACAGGCAGAGCCTAAATCGGCACCAGGTGACTGTGACACCACATGTTCACATTGCTTAGGATTTGTGTATTTTTTCAACTATTGTTTTTATACCATCCCAGTGATGCCAAAAAAAGTAAATTCAGCTACGATGTATCATTTACTTTGGGGAGCTGTAATGTCCTATGTCAGTAAAGGCTGCATTTGCAATAGGAGTGCTTGCAGATATCGCTTTACCAGCAACCTCCTTCTTGGCTGCAGTGTACTTTATTTGGCTCTTATGAGCTGTGCTGAGAGTTACGAAAATGTAGTGCTCCGTGCCCCAGTTCTCCTCTGATGAAACAGAAATAAACCCTCCCCATCTCATGGGAGCACTGAGAAAATTAACACTTCAAGCAACTGAAGCTTTGAGGTATTGTTGTAATGACAGCTATATAACATTCCAGTTTCACTTTGCGCTTAAACCAGTCTAACTGTGGGCTGAGCTGGATAGTGGTGATTCCTCCGGTCAGACTCTTCCCCACGCGTCCATTCCACACATTTTTTGCACCATTGTGGGGTTCCCACCGGTGCCCTGCCTGCCCCATCAGCAAGAGGTACTCCACAGCCTCTGCTGAAGCGATTTCTGCCATTTCAGTCTCTCTGGTTCCCTCAGGGCTTTTGCAGGTGTCTCTCTGACCTGCCTGTAATTATTCTTCCTTTTTATTCATATGCTTCCTTCCAAATCTTAGCAATGTTAGTGTGCCTCTCTAACTGATTATGTGGAAACATTCTTACTCTTGGATTATGGAAAAGCTTATCCAAATGTTTATAATAGCTTTAAAATGGGTTGACTAAAAACATGTTACCTTGCTCGTCTGGCCTAAAAAAGGCCAAATAATTAGTGCTGCCTGTAGAAAGCTAATTGTAATGAAATTTTCCAAACCCAAGTACTCTGTTTTGTATGAAAGGGCTTTCCAAATTTCGCTTACAAGATCTTGGTTCATTTTAACTGATGCAATAACTTTTAGGTAGATCTTAATAAAAATACTTACCTGTAGTATACCAGCACAGTTTATACACTCTTAATTACATACAGTTTCATACACTGTAAGATGTTAATATATACTTAAACAGAAACTCCCCCCCCTACTTTTAGTATCATTAACATATATTGTATGTTAACATATTGATTCAGGGATTCAGCATTTTTAATAGTTTTTTCTGTTGAGACACCTGGGAGCATCAGGGGATAAGCAGGTTTCTCTTTGTAGCCTGGACTGAGAGGTAAGGGAAATCACACTTCCTATGGCTGCATATCAGTTCTGCTGCTGAAAGAAGAGGCATCCTGCCCTACCTGGAGCCTACTTCCTTATCTAGTTCTCTAAAAACTGCCTGCCCATCTTTTATTAACAGAAGGTACAGAAATAATGTATGCCAATTCTGATACTCGGGAATATTAATATACATGCATGATTGCAATATACAGCAGTATATACATAACGGTTACATAATGGTAAAATTTAAAAATATATGTATGTATAGTCTCACTATGAAGAGTTTCTAGAAAGCACTACCTATTTTGAACTTACTCTGCAGCAGGCTTTAGCTAGTTTCATAACTTTTTTCCCATGGTTCTTTCCACTCTATTCAGAAAATTAATAAATGTCAAAAATGCACTTACGAAAGTAAGAGAAGCCTCTGCTATTTGCTTTAGCTTCACTGTGAAAAACCCATCACTTGTTTCCTGGCAAAAAAGGAATAAGCCATGGGAATCTACTTCTGAAGCTCTTCTTAAAGCTTGTTCAAAGAATATCCAAGGACAGAGCTGAGAGGAGAGGCATATATAGGTTCTTCAACCGTCATCATCCTTCATATTTTTGAGCATGCATGCAAGGATTTATTCAGAGCTTTGAACTCTTACAAAAACATGATAATATAGGTAGCATAAACATATTGTCATAATTTAAATCAGTCATGCTATAGTATACAAATAATCTCCCTTTGGTAACCCATTTTTTTATTAGGAACAGTAGTACTAGGAATTTCTATCCACACCTTTTGATCATAACAAAAATATCTTGCCTTTCCTCCTATGGCATTGTTCCCTCTTCAACACAACCAGGTCCTTCACAATCCTCAAGGTACTGTTTTGCACAGAAAAAAATAGAACTGGTCATGGAATTCTGCCTTTTGTAATATTATATTAATATAGAAATCGCTAGTATGATAAAAGAAAACCAGCTAGTTCTAACCTTGACAACAAAAGAGGCATAAGACAGCTGAGCAGTCCTCAGATTAAAATACGTTTATAAAGCGACATCAAATGCTTTCACAGAAAAGCTACTGCACTGAAGTTGAAAGTATGTGACCTGTGCTTTTTCTTACTGCACTATCTCTGTTATTAATACCCATTACTTCCCAGAAAAAAAACCCCATATTCACTTCTACTGAACCTCATCTGGAGAAAAAAAAAAAGGATTCTTGTTATAATTCCTCATTCTCCTTTCCACTAGCACTTTCCTCTCTCTTCTTCTTCTGACAGATACTCAGCAATGATTGGAAAATATCAATCAGCTTTCATAGCCCACACACTCTGTAAGACTTCCTCCACTTTCCTAGTAAGAGTAAGAAGTAATGGAATACATATAAACATTTACAGGGATAAGTTTCACAGTATGTTCACTTCCTGGTCATGCCCACCATTTATTGTTTCATATGCAGATTTTTAAGAATGATTAAAAGTTTTGTAATAGTCCTGTCGAGAATTAATTCAGAGAAGCATAATATTGCATTTCATGTCTCAGGTTTCCCTTGAAGAACGTAAAGAAAGCTCAACAGAAGATCCTGACATTTGCTAAAAATAAATAATATTTAATCAGGAAAACTGCACAATTTTTACCAGAAAGGGCTTTTCACATAAAACTAACAGAACTAAAACAAGATTTTTTTTTTAGCACAGGCAAACCACAAGAGGAGGGTGAGTCCAGAAATATGCTGTCCAAATGGAAAACAGTATGTCATAGTTACACACCTCTTCGCTCTCTTACCATTGTTTAAGGCTAAATAACTCTAGTGTAGATTATGAGCTTTTTTGTCACTTTCACACCATGCATTAAAATAATATAAATAATAAGAAAAATAACCTAAGACTGATTGCAGAAAGCAATAAAACCCAAACTGTTTTGCATAAGTTGAGAATACAGTGTTCATGCAAGATTTTCTAAATTATGTACTGTGTTCTTAGAAAAGAAGCTAAGCTTTATAAAAATAGCCTTAATCATTCCCCTATTCCACTCTCTCTGGGTATACAGAAAAGATGAAAGATGTTATTTTATGCTCACTGGTTCAAAAGTAAATGGAAGGAACAAAACTCACAAGGCAATAAAAATTGGCACAGTAACAGTAGTATGTTAACTTCTTCTGAAATATTGTGCATGAGATGAAATGAATGCAAATTTTACGAGTTAAGATGACAGGTGAATATATTAAAAACACCAACCCCCCCCCCCCCTTGTGTTTTCTTATTCATCAAAAATTTGCTCAGATTTAAATTCAATAAACCTTTTCCACTGACTTCATTAGCACCAAAATTCATGTTTAATTTTAAATGTTAGTGTGCTACTAAGTAAAATGCCTTTTACAGTGAACATGATAGTTTTTCATAGGGACCTGAGAAAGACATATTCAACATGAAGGCCAACTGAAGAGCTATCTAGTTAGTGTAGCCGCAGGGCCAACAATGAAATTTCCTTAAGGGGTGAATCTCAGCAGAAATCTTTAGCAACTGATCTTCCTAGTGACTTTAGTAAAAAGTCTGGGGTTTGTAGCAACTGAAAAAATCAGAGTTACTTGAATTCTTGGCTTGGAATAGTCAAACTAGAAAAAAATATCTGCATCACTCCTTCATCTCAGTTTGTTCAACCTACGAAAATTACAGAATAGAAACTTTTTCATTATTGTACTGATTTGACATAGTAAATTTTCCTTAAATTGTTTTGGAAACTGTGAATAGCCTAAGTGTAGGAGCACTTCAGTCTCCATGTCATTTGTTCACAAATCTTCCAGATTCTAGGGGGTCTTCATTCTACTTTTGCTTTTTTTGGGGAACAACATGGTACATTGGGTTTCCAAAAGGAACAAGGTCAAAAATTTCTTTCAAAACCTGTGAGTGAAAGCTGACCATTTTTTTTGTAAAAAAACCTAAATTGCCTTTTTCAATTGTTTAAAAGGGAATTTCTGTCCCATAACTTACCTTCTTTCCTCCCTGGATGAATCAAAAGCTTTCTCAGTCTTCTTAGATCCTCATTCTCTCCTTGGAGCATCAAAAACCTCAGCATGATTAATTTGACCAATTCATAGAAGTAGTTTCTAAATTGCTGAGTAATTTCAAATACTAAACAAGTTCCTAGAGAATTAAAATATTTTGGTGATACTTCTGCAACTTACACCCTCAGGTCTAATACTTATATTGTGCTTCTGCTGCTTTCTTAAAATTAATTAGCATCTATTAACACTTTTTTTTGGTAATTTTTCTGTGCTCTGTCATGACATTTCCTAATAATGTAAGCTAACGGAGCCATTTTCCAATCTGCAATTGCAGCACTTGGGTTTTCTGCAAGATTTCTTGTATGCATAGCCAAAATAAGTATAGGCAAACTATACATTCAAGGTTATATAAATTAGTATTAGTATTAGTATTTTGAATTAGTAAACACATTATGCAAGCAGTAAGACAAAATTTGAAACACTTACTAATGGGAATTTGGATTATTCAGCATGCTAAAAACTTACCTGCTACATGCCACTCTGAGGGAAAAACAAGTGGTTAAAAGGAAATTAACATTTCAAGAGTAGCCATGTCATAAAGAATGAGGGATATGCAGGAAATTAATGTGTGATGTTTCATTTCAGGCACTCAAGTTACATTATTTCAGAAGAAACATACTGTACGATTGATACAGTTAACTTCTATTTGTTTCTTAGTGAAGCAATGCATCACTCTCACAGCATGGTAATGGCCAGCTAGTGATCTGTGTTTGGAAGTGTTATGGGTTTGTGTGGCGCGGTTTTCCCTTGGTGGCAGGGGAGGGGGGGCTACAGAGGCGGCCCCTTTAAGAAGTTGCTGGAAGAATTCGCTGCCCCAAAATGTCGGACCCGCGCGCCAAAATGTCGGACCCGCCTCTAGGCGGGGAGTGACGGTGGTAGCGCCTCTGGGAAACATATTTAAGAAGGGGAACCGGTAGTGTGGGGGGGAAACCTGAGAGGAACATCGCTGCCGACACTGGAATCATGGAAGTGGAGGGGGAGGAGGAGGAGCCTGAGGAGGCTGATGGCCCTGCAGCCCAGGGGGGTGAACGGTGGAGCGGAGGCTCCCGAAGGTGGCCGTAACCCCATGGTAAAAACCGCGCTGAAGCAGTGTGAGACGGGAGAGCAGCCCGCGGAAAGGACCCGCGCCAGGGAAGTTCGGGAAGAACTGAAGCCCGCGGAAAGGACCCGCGCCAGGGAAGTTTGTGAGGAACTGAATCCCGCGGAAAGGAACCACGTTGGAGCAGGGAACGAGAGAGGAATCTTCCCCCTGAGGAGAGAAGCGGCAACGACGATGTGCGGCGAGCTGACTCAACCCCCATCCCCGATTCCCCTGCGCCGCCAGGGGGAGGAGGTAGAAGGCATCGATAGTGAACTGAGCCGGGAAGGCGGGAGGGGTGGGGGGAGGTTGTTCTGATGTTTGGTTTCCCTTCCTAATACCCTTGTGTTTTGTTTCTGTTTTGATTTGTAGTAAATTAAATTGATTTTGTTTCTTCCCCAAGTTGAGCCTGTCTTTTGCCCGTGACCATAAGTGGGGAGTGATCCCTCCCAGTCCTTGTCTCGACCCACAAGCCTGCCTTTTGTCTGTTTTTTTTTCTCCTCATCCCAACGTAGCCAGGCGAGGGGGTGGGGGGTGAGTGAGCGGCTTCGTGGTGCTTTGTTACCGACTGAGCTGACCTTAAACCACGACAGGAAGGCACCTTGTTATCGCCAGTCCTGTTTTTGTTTTATGTAAGCTTATGTAGTGTAACATCAGCAATGAAGAGCTTCTCAGAATATTGCAAACTCCTTCATTTTCTTCCTGAAAAGAACAAATACTGTTCCACAGTCAGCATTTTAACTTAATCCAAAATGGTGATGAGAGTCTATGGCAATTGCAACTGCAGACAAAAACTAGGCAAAAATGCTAAACTTTGTCTAATGCTAAACTTCAATGCTGAACTTAATGTTAAACTTTAAAACTCATAAAACCATTTTGCAAAACTTGCAAGTATTTCAGGGCCAAATTCTGCTTCATTTTTATAGCTATTGGTCATTCATTCTTAATGTGAGTTTTCTGAAGGAGGGGAAACTACTCAAAAGCACAAAGGGTATGTATAGTCTTTGGTTTCTGCAAGTGTGGGGAAATATAAACTTCAAATTATCCAAATCTCTTCCAAGAAATATTGAACTGTACCGTAATTTCATACATTGTTCACATCTTCCAGGCATGGTGAAAAAAATACATTCTGGAATTTGTGGCCATAAAAAGTATAGTGTATTAGGACATTTTCTGAGATGTTGTTTTTCCTATGGCCAGCTAAGACAGCTGGCTAACCTTGCAAGAGGAATTGAAAAAAAGGAATAGCTTCCACTCCTGTAGGAGAAGGACATGTGTAATTAACATGCAACTTTTCTTCATCTCTCCCTCTACGTCTGCAGACGATGATCTCAGTCTGGAAGAGTATAGAGTGAGCACGCTGGTGTAGAGGGGCCATGGCTAAATCGAGTAGCTCTCCATTAACTCTGACTGCCTCTGGCGGGGTATTTTATTCCCCTATCCTTTTTGCACTTGTTAATCTCACACGTCTTAATATTCTGGTGCTGGGGCATTGCTTTAGTGCCAGTCAGTCTGGTTAGCAGACAACATAGAGACCAACTGCCCTGTAGCACTCTTGGGATTGACTGTCGTTCTGGTGATAAGGTGTCTCAGAGCAACACAGGCAGGAAGGAAACACCCACTTTCTCTTCCTCCGTGGGGATACCTGTCCCACGAGATGGGATTCAGGTGTAATGAGGCAATGGGTCTGAAGTAATCCTCATAGTTTGCATTGCAGTGCTCACCTGACTAAACTGAATGAAAACATTCCTCCACCCTTTGATGTCTCATCCCCAAAATACTGCAGGCAGTGCAAAAGAAAAGGTACTAGACTGTCATGTCTGGTATCATTAAGCTTCAGGGAACTAGAAATCCAACTGATTAGTAAGTCTTTGAACCTTATGAGAATTATGAAGTTTGCATATTCAGGGATGTGAAAGGATAAACTGTTTTTTTTTCTCACAAAAGACAACTGAATAATTAGTTACTGAAACCATAGAGGATTGTTTAGCCTTCCTGTTACGTAAGTGACCTTGTAAAAATTACATTTCTTGATAGTGCTTCCACTTGCTGCTGTTCTAATAAGGACAGTATGCTTAGAACTGTAAATTAGGAGAAAGAGTATCTTGAAATGAGCAGTGTAATGCCTTTCCCGAGCAATAACTTGAGCAGATCTATATGATTAATGAGAAGTTTTCTCACATGTATGTCTTCCTCTACTGATAAATGCTTGTACGCTGCAAATGCGTGGATGCACACTCAGCAGTATGCATAAAAGTAGCCCAATTGACTTCAGAACACAGCTTTAAATATGTATGTATTTGCAGAGATTGGATCTTTGTGGAGATAAGCTCTAGTTGTTTTTAAGGTAAATAACCCCTTTTCTAAAGTTCAGCCAGCAAAATGTGCATGCCAATTTTCCACCTTTAAAAAATGGCAGTGCCAAGCTGAAGACTCAGTTTGACAGTTTCACTTAGGCAGTACTTAGAAATCAGGTCTTTGCTGACAGCCACTCCTCCTTCTTGCCTGAGAAAACCCACAGACATGATCTTCAAAGGACCTCTCTCCTTTCTGTCTTACTGTGCCAGACATTCTCAGGTGAGACAGTCCCCACAACTCTAAGATTTCATTGAAACCATTTGCAGAAACAGTTTCATTTGGTTATTATGGAGGAATCAAAATTGCAGGTTGACTCTTTGTGAAGAAAGGAGGATAGCTGCTGCGGCTCCAGCAACAAGCCTTGTATGCAGAGGGTTATTATTCTATTTAAAAGTGCCAGCATATGGCCCTCTCCTTCCCTCCCCTCCCTCTCACAGGACATAGAGGGATGGCCAAAAAAACTCAGAAAACATTTCACAGTATTAATTTTAGAGGCAAAATAGCAGCCATTATGACATCCTAATTAATTTATCACTTGATTAGGAGCAAAATCAGGTGACCCAGTCAGGCAGGGTGCTTGGTTGCCTTATTGGAGCCATATTTATACAGAAGTTTCTTAATACCATTTTGACAAGATAAAAAGCTTTTAAAGTATAGGAAGTGTAATTCATACTCACTTGAAAGCTTTTGCACTGTCACTTCAATAAAAGGCAGTTTTACTGCAAATAAGATTCATACCTCAAATTCTTACTTTTTTATTTGAGGTTGGAAAGAAAATAACTTTAGTCTGAAAGTTGATTTCCTGATAACATTGTTGCCACATGTACCTACTCCTCTGATGGTAAACTATCCTGTGAATTAATCTTTTGAATGATATATCAGCATCCAGAGCACTGGCTTTTGTCTGGTCATAGTGTCAGACAGCAGTCCCGTGTGAAGCTGGCTCTCTACTCCACAGTGCTGAATTACGGCTCAACAAAAGTCAAGAACTGATTCTGTAAAAGAACTGCAGTTGTCATAGTTGTAGTTGTTTATTATTGGTACTGGACTCATACCACAAATAATCCTCATTAGAACTGGGCCAATTTGTTTTCACTATTTTTGAAAAAAATGCTGATTTGAAAGCTTGACATCATGTGGGGTAAAATTTAACGTTATGCCACTTTAAGTAGTTTGTTCTGTAAAGAAAGTTTGATGGCTAATTTATCATGAATGTGATCAATATATATTGTACCCTATAAAAAATGCTATTTTTTTTTTTGAACTGCTTGAGGCAATCAAGGCTGGCTTTCTGAAGTTTATTCCAGGCTCTACAGTATTTCATGAAATGTCCCTTGAAATAAGTATTGACAATAATTCTCAGTCCAGTACAGGAGAAAAGATGGCTGCTAGCATATTCTAGGAAAGCTGGAGTCATCCTGCTTGTTTTGTAATTTTTTTTTTTTTTCCAACCGTCGTCTTCCTCATTGCTTGGTAGGCAATGTTCTGGTGGCATGGTAAAACCTGGGTAAAAGTGAATCTATGTAAAACACTGAGCAATGTTTTTGATATTTTAATTTTTTTGGTTGACAACAGACTACAGATAACTGCTTTACATGTTTAAGTGCTTTGTGTAAACAGGAATGCTCCAGTTTAAATGGTTTATATTTTTGCACTTGTTTAAGAAACTAAACTGACATAAACACTCATTTGGAAACTTGCAGTAGTTTTAATAGGACTTATTTGGGTTTAGTTTGTACCAATGTAAACAGCAGCTAATATACATCATTATCAGTGGTATATATAGGTTTTGTGAGTTAACTGCTAAACCTACACTGCCAGATAAATCACACTCTACTCCAAGATTAAGAAATCATTCCAGTTGGAGAGATTTAACTAGCAAAAGAAAACTAACTTACTTCTTTTGAGCATGCTGCCTGCTCCAGTGAAAATGCATCCCTAGCTGGGGAATTTATGAAGAAGCAGTGCCAGGAAAATTCTGCCTGTGGGACTGGGCAGTGAGTGCTGGGCTCCTGCTGCCTGAAGGAGCCCTGTAAAGTGGCTGGTAATGAAGGAGGGAATGCTCTTGAGGGGGAGTATAAGGATGGGATGTGGTTTGCTCTTTCATCCTTAGCTAAATGCAATGTTGATCCAGGCACTAAGAGAGCTGTTTACCCTAAGAGGGAGAACTTTAACAACAATTTGGACCACTGGGGCAAGCCTGTAACCACGCAAATCTGCTCTGCACAGTAGAGCAAGCTGCAGTGCTAGCAGTACTGAGAGAGGATTGAAGGGTTCTTCTGGATAATAGGTGAGACTCACTTTTCAATGCTTCAAAATGTGGGAGAAAACTCTGGTTTAAAGTTGCCTGATGGACAAATATTTGATAATGTACATAGAGTGAAAAGCACCAGTTAGCTGGAGATGAGAAAGTGAGACAATGCCAAGGAACAGATTTTTCTTTTGTGTATGCATTAGAGCTCCTTGAGATCTTAGTAGTGGAGTGACTTTTATGCTTCTTGCTCTGGTCCATGACGTAGCTATAACTGAAGAGACAGGATAGATAGGTAGACAGGATAAAACCCCCCATGTCTCTGGAGAGGATTTCATTTTTTTCTGCCTTTAAATAAATTGCACTGTATTTCATTGAGATCTGCCTTAGCAGCAGAACTACCTGCAACACTTTTCTGTGGCAATTTCCAGCACTAAGTATACTTTCCAGTTTGATGAAATTTTGAAGATTGAGAAAGTACAAAATAAGAAAAAAGATTTTGAGATTCACATTAAATTTCAGAACTACAATGTCCAAATAACTTTAACTTATTCCATGATTAAATATTCTGTATTTAAATAGCCTTTAAAATTCCCTTTTGTGTTGGTAATGTGTATGAACTTAAGGCAAGTCACTACTATGCTTGGCAGCAACTGGAATGTGAAGTTTGTGAGTCAGGCAGGACACGCTTCAGGAGGGACAGACCTAGGTGCAGTAGTTACTTTGGTGGCCTTTGTTTCCTTCCATCACCTGCCTTACTCCTCTGAGTCACCCTACTTAGGCGCATCCCGTGTGCCTCTGTGTTCAGGACCCTCATGGAGTGGGCTAAGCCAGTCACAACTGCAGGTCCACAAGCGTCTTGTTGCACCCAAAGCACCTGCACAGCTGCAGTGAGGAAGTTCAACTAAGGCCACAATCAGGCTTGGTAAATGGAAGGGGAGAGAGAGACGCTTGGAGCTTATGAGACAAAATATTTCCCATCCCTTACTCCACCCTTGAACCTTGGGTAAAGGTGGTTACTCTGCCTGCGGTTGAATTCTCCTTTCTTTAAGACAATGCTACTTTCATCTACCCACTCTTTGGTGGGTAAAAAACTGGCTGGATGGCTGGGCCCAAGGAGTTGTTGTGAATGGAGTTAAATCCAGTTGGCGGCTGGTCACAAGTGGTGTTTCCCAGGGCTCAGTTTTAGGGCCAGTTCTCTTTAGTGTCTTTATAAATGATCTGGATGAGGGGATTGAGTGCACCTTCAGTAAGTTTGCAGATGACACCAAATTGGGATGGAGGGTTGATCTGCTCAAGGGTAGGAAGGCTCTACACAGGGATCTGGACAGGCTGGATCGATGGGCCAAGGCCAATTGTATGAGGTTCAACAAGGCCAAGTGCCGGGTCCTACACTTGGATCACAACAACCCCATCCAATGCTACAGGCTTGGGAAAGAGTGGCTGGAAATCTGCCTCACAGAAAAAGACCTGGGGGTGCTGGTTGACAGCCAGCTGACTATGAGCTGGCAGTGTGCCCAGGTGGCCAAGAAGGCCAATGGCATCCTGGCCTGTATCAGAAACAGTGTGGCCAGCAGGAGCAGGGAAGTGATCGTCCCCTGTACTCAGCACTGGTGAGGACGCACCTTGAGTACTGTGTTCAGTTTTGGGCTCCTCACTACAGGAAAGACATCGAGCATGTCCAGAGAAGGGCAACAAAGCTGGTGAAGGGTCTAGAGCACAAGTTTTATGAGGAGCGGCTGAGGGAATGGGGGTTATTTGTCTGGAGAAAAGGACGCTGAGGGGAGACCTTATCGCTCTCTACAACTACCTGAAAGGAGGTTGTAGTGAGGTGGGAGTGCATCTCTTCCAAGTAACAAGCGACAGGACAAGTGGAAACAGCCTCAAGTTATGCCAGAGGAGGTTTAGATTGGATATTAGGAAAAATTTCTTCATGGAATGGGTTGTCAAGCATTGAAACAGGCTGCCCAGGGAAGTGGTTGAGTCACTACCCCTGGAGGTATTTAAAAGACATGTAGATGTGGTGCTTAGGGACATAGTTTAGTGGTGGACTTGGTAGTGCTAGGTTTGCAGTTGGACTTGATGATCTTAAAGGTCTTTTCCAACCTAAATGATTCTATAGTAGTACTTACAGAACCAGCTTTGCAGCCCTTCCTCTTCCTTCTTACACCTTTCTCCACAAGATGTGAATTAATTGGAAGCAGAGACCTGACCTCTCAAATCTTGGGAACAGAAAGACTTACTAAAAGGCTTCTACTGGTCCTCTGGGTTAGCTATTTCTGACAAAATATACTCCAAAACTTCCTTTATGCCTTTTAGTGATTTTCCTTGTGATGTCTACACCTCATTTCTATTGCAAAGCCTGAATGAAAGAGTCCTCTACAGAAATACTGTTGGGCACAATAATTGACCGGGAGCAACTGAAGCATTAAGGACCTCTGAAAAATAAGGGGAAAAAAGAGAGAAGAAACAGACTCAGTGGCCCAAAAATGTTAATCAAACATTACCTGTAATAGATTTTTTTCAAAGCATGGCTTAACTAGGCTAAAATAAAAAATGAATGGAAACCGTATTTTGCAAAATGAGTTCTAGAAGTATTGTATGGAAACAGATGGCACATCAGGAAATTCTGGTTCTTCAGGAATCTGAGAGAAATGGCATTGCTCTGAAATGTAGCCAGGTGATCACCTCACAGATTAGACTAATGGAGAAGAGAAGAAACTTTCTGTCAGTTCAATAAAGTGAGGAGAAGCTGGTCTTTTGTGCTGTGTGAGAGGCAACATGTTACTGGTGGGGCTGGGAAGGGATCTGGCCATACAAAAGAGCAGTCTGCAGAGTTTTTGATATAAGTGCACTATACAGCAGAGTGTTCATCTTATATATATTGCATTAACTCTTCTCTAGACTTAGGATATAGTGAGTAATTCATGAAATGAAAGGGCTGCTTTGCAGCCTGTCAGATATGGCTTGTTGTGGGATGGCAAGGATGACACAGCTGAACATCTTGGTTCTGAGGCTAGGTATGAAGGCTGTGCTTAGCGACCTGCTCAGGTATCTTGGGGCAGCCAGCCAGCTGGACACCGGCACAGTGTAGGTGCATCCATGTTGCAACTGGACTTTGACTCAAATACCCATGTCCTGTTCCTCTGCATTCAGGTTTTATCACCCAGAGGGCCAACTGACGTGCCAAAACAGAGCCAGAGCAAACAGTGGTGTGGCTGATTGGGAATAAAGACCTATACCTGAAGCCGAGAGTTCCCTACTAGAAGAGTGCAGCTAGATCAGTATCCAGAGAAGTCTCTGCAGTGACTGGAGGGACACTGGCATCTCTGAGCAATTCAGAGCAGAAACTCATACACACAGAACAGGGCAGGTGCTTCAAAACTATGTAGTGTGAATACCTCCATTTATTTTAAGTGCCAATATCATCATACGCTGTTCCAGCACCTCCAGTTCTAAACAGCATTACAGGTGTTAGTTAATTTCTGCTTTCCTCAGTGCACAAGTCTATGGATATCTTTTCCTCAGAGGTGCAAGCCTCATTTCACAATCTCCTCACCGAGGAGAAACTCTGGGAGCCTGCAGGGATAGCAAAGGAACGTTATCTTTCAAGTCTGTTGACATCTAGATTTGTGCAAACCCTGCTCAGTGGGTTCCAGGGTTTCCAGCTACTCTGCAGCCTAGATATTTTCACCAGTGGCAGTGGTACCTCTCTTAGTGTCTGCCCCTATCTATTTGCAGTTACACATGGAAGTAATCTAGTGAGTGCTAAGGTTCTGGATAGCCACAATGTCCAGAAGATTATCCATGGAAAAGACCCACTGCTGCACACCCCTTCTCCAAAATGTTTCCAAAGTATGTGTGAGGGTCTGGAGATAGCTTCAAAGCATGTTCAGGTCTGATATGCACCTGGAAAGTTGTTTAGAAACTACTTTTAAAGCTGTAATTGCCGTGTGGTGCCAGAAAATACCTAGCCTAAAGCTGACACCAGGGAGCTATTTCCTAGAGCAGTATTCTGCCACCAGTCCAGGGCTATTTCTGAAGCATGCAGGTACAGAATATGGAGTAAGAGTGTAGTTTCAAGCTATTTTTTTCTCTGGGAAAGATGTTCTATGGGCGTCCCATTGTTTTCACCACTGGCCGCACATTGCAACTCCTGCACCCCAGGATACCCTCTGCTTTGCTATGCCAATGCTGCTATATATAAGAATGAATTTTAAAATTAATTGTTGAAATTGTATGTATTTGCTTTTAAGTCAGGAATAAAAAGAGCCCTGGAAGAGTCCCACAAAGAGGTAGTCCAGAGGATAGTGATATGTTGTTGGGAGTAAAGGATCAGAAGCAAATTAACATAGGGGCTAACCTAAAGAGGTTTCATTTACATTTCATGTGATACTATTGTGCTTTAAAAAGAAGTTATAAATTTGGATAAACTAGTCTTGCTGTGGCAAAACACTGGATTTACCCAACTATATCTGGAGGGCCTGGGCTGAGCAGTTACTTAATCTAATGCTTGCTGACCTCTCGTGCAGATGAGAGGGAAGGAAATTCTGTATGGCAAAGGCATCTGTGGATTGCTGTACTTGCCTTTAAAAGCCAGTACCACCACACAGTGGCATAAGCAGCAAGTGGGTAACAGGAATAAATAGAAGAAAGAAGCAGTCAGCAGAAATAACTAGTGGAAAGGGCCTAACAAGAGGAACTAGCGACAGCAGTTGGGATGAGGACAGCTAGCAAGGAAGGGAGCTATCAGAAAGAGTAAGTAGAGAAGATAGTTTCTGCTTAAGTGCTGTCAAGTCCAGTTTAAGTCCAGTGAGGCCTCCTTGCCCAGAAGCCCAAGCTGGTATTAGCAGATAGGCAGTACAGCTTCAGGAGGAAATGTGTTTGGGCTGATGCACAGCAAATATGCTTTCCTGTAACGAGAAAAGGAGATTAATTCTTATCTGTTCAGTTTGGGGATGGACACTAGTTTTCCTGTTGGGGATTTTTTTCTTTAAGGAGCAAACCTCCTCTTCTGCCTGGTTAAGCCTATGTTACTCATTAGCTGGAAGGGATGCAGTATAACTCACTGCCCACCTACACAGTCAGGCACTTTCTAAAGATGGGACATTATTTTTCCATTTTCCTGGACAGATGCTTCAGCATTTCAGGGAAGACACACAGAAGCTGGACCCAGTTCAGCCAAGACCTGGCAGGGGTTGTAGTTATTATTTAAGATGAAGCAACATGCTCATTAATGAGGCAGACAGTGAAGCAAAGCTGTTTGATTTCAGTGTTTGTGTGTCTGCATAATCTTAAGTAGCATTCCAAACTATACCGTAAGCCTTCATCATGACAGTTAGGCTTTTTACTCTGGTTAGAGATACTTGTATTCTTCAAGATAACAAACTCATGATGATCTTTAATGATTTTTCTTCATAAGTGGATTCCTTACGTTAAACAGACCTTTGCTTTTGCAAATTTGCCAAAGTACCCTGAGTTTGTTATAGTTCTTTATCACGAGATGCAGTTGACCTTGCCTATGGTGACTCCGGCCCAGCCTATTTCCTCTCCCAGCTTCTGAAGAGGACGGTGCCCTCATCCTACACAGTTTGCAGCAAAACAAATATATTTCAGTTCCATTTCATCAAACTTCTGGTAAATCTTTCCTATGCAAAGGATTGCTATGTGGACTCTTGAGGCATTTACTCATTGTTACAAAACTGATTAAATACATTAGTCGTGGGATTTTGATTCTGATGATAAATGAAGAAAAACGATCCCATTCAGCAGGGGCAACAAATTGTTCTGACTGGGTTTAATTGTGATTTGAAGCAATTGTCTTTTTTCTTTTGTGCTTTTATACTGATTACAGTTCGCATGCTTGTGCTTCCAGGGTTTGTTTACATTTTGTAATGAAACTTTTTAATGAGTCTTTATTCTCTTATTAATTTTCTGGAAATAATTTTATTTGGACTTTCTCAATCATAAAGATAAATTAATGAGGTATACAGTCCTCATAGGTGTATCCCCTAAACACCTGCGCATCCGTCATTGCACTTCATCACTTTCTCTTTTTCTTCCTCTATGTTAATATAACAAGACTGCAGATGGTAAGTGACCCACATTTCAAAAAGCTATTTTAAACCAATTACAGATACGCACTATTGACACGATGCTGACTCTTTTTCACAGTGTCTTGATGCAGCATTCAGTTTGATCACAAAAGTTGACTTAATTTTGCTCAGGTCATTTTTAACACAGTTCAGAAGAAGATAATTAGCTGACAGATTATTTTTAATTTTTCTGTGCTGTTAATTTCTCTTGCATTGTAAATAAAAATGTTCTATATTTATTTGTTGTCATAGTATATCCTGATTTCAAAGGGACTCAGGAGCTACAGAGTCTGTATGTTGTAGAAAGCTGTGTGGTTTTATACCAGGTTTAAATAGGTCTGCAGCCATTACTCTGTAATTTCAATTATAGCAAAGGTGCCCTGTATCAGTAACACATTTGTGTTTCATTCGTATTCATGATGAAAATGAACTTATTGTCTTTTCATTTAGTGCAAACTGGAGTAAAATTGAAAGTTTGCCTCAATGAGATTTCCTTACAAAATACCAGGAATAAATGTGAAAGCAAAATGGAATTGCTTGCACTTTTTCAGCAGTTTAAGCTCAAGTAGTTACAAGGTGATTTTTTTTTTGTTTAGTTCAGTTATAAAATATTTATGCAGAAATACTCATGGAGAAGCAACATTTCATTCAAAGAATGGCTGGCAGTAAGGGGTAAGTTGCACATTAAAAATAAATTAGAACACAATACTCATTATACAAACACTGGCAAAAATAGTAGTGGTTAGGCCATAATTTTCTAAAAATGCACATCTGCAACAAGCTCCAGTGGTGCATGTAGTAAGTGAAGTTTGTTATCTTCATACAGCTCCTTATCTGTTATATGCCATTTCTCGCTGTAGAGGGGAAGCAAGCTGCTAATTTATTCAAATCATCAGCAACAAATGCAGTCCTCTGTGCATTTTTAATTTGTTTAGGTTTGTTTTTTGAATTAGAAGCTCTCTCTTCTGCTGTGACTTGCACTACTGTTATTTATTTACCTATAGTATTACCAAGGAGCAATAGGCTAGGATCATAGCCCCGTTGTTCTGGCTACCTTACCTACAAAAGGACTTCTCCTGATTCAAATGTGCAATCAAAAGCTCTGATCCTGAAAAAGCTTAAAGCTGTATAATGAGACCACCCTGGTTAATGTGAGGCAAGTAAATGTCTTCGATGGTTCAGGGTTTGCTGGGTAGATGGAGTAAGTCAGAGGGAATAGGAGAAAGTAATAACTGAAAAATAAATACTAACAAGACTTAATCATGCTCTGGCATCATCAGAAACCCAGAAGCACCCAGGGCCCAGCTGGGGATACAGGATTTCTTTATGAGGGTAGTTTTTTTTGTTATGGCACAGCTACAGAGGAGTGATCAGACTGAATTTTATACAGACCTTTTTTTCCTCCCCCCCCCAAAAAAAAAAATGGATTTAAAACCACCCTTCATCTGACTGCATAACCTTTTTTCTGATATCATTTGTTGAACAAAGTGAGTAAAATACAGAAGTGTACAAAGAAGAGAAGAAAGAGGAAAGTAACAGAGGAGAAATTTCAATTTGTAGTTCCCAAACATATCAATGGCATCATCTGCACCCATTGAAAGAGCCACACATATCTGCTGAACAAAGGGGTGGGAGACTTTTAACTTGGTAGTACCAAAAATAGGTGCAGGACATAGGATTTTAGTAAGTCATGTTCAAAGCTGCATAGCCTTCCATTAAACTTGCTACAGAGGAGATTATCTGGTGGTGGTTATAGTTTCTATAATTATGTATATATTGTAAATAGTCATTAATAATTATCTGTGTAGACTCAAGCAGATTGGGCAAGAGATTCTTTACCCCTGAATGATAAGACTGGTCATTGTCTCCCATTTATTATTAATTTTTATTTGTAAAAACCTCCCAGTAGGTGGCTAGTGGGAAGGTAGACTATGTTAGCTTTCAAGATTGCTGTATATGAGACTTAAGGAGACAGGCACTATATGTGACAGCAACAACAGTATCAGTGGGAGGAGAGGTCATGGTGCTTCTCCTTCCCAGGCTCCAAATTAAGTTGTAACAGTCCAATATTTTGCAGCTTTCCCCACCAGAGGAGTGTAATCCACTGGGTTCTACCTGGTGATGACCTCTGCACCAAAGCACGTTGTCTTTTACAACTCAGTTGCATGTACTGGGAGTTTTGTGTGATGCATTCATAATTCCTCCTGTTCTTATTTTCTTGGACTCTTCATTCTGCATTTTTTTTAGACATCATTGATTTTGTGTCACAGGATGTACTATATCAATTCAAGGAAAAAGAAAGGAGGCATTCAATAATCTTATTCTAATCTTGACAGACCTTATCCATCTGAAATTAAGTATAAGGTCATTCACCCTTTGTTGAGACTGAGTCAAGAATTTTTTTCTTTTGCTAAATGCAAAATATTTCAGGCATGGGACTTAGGTTATCCCTAGACTAATAATGATTTTTTTTTTCATNATTTATTTTTTTTTTATATCTCTTATATTTAAATTTTCAGAACCTTTTTTTTTTTTTTTTTTACAGTAAGCTTATTGCTTAAGGGGAATTGGAAACAGACAACAGCCTGTGATGGTCTGCATTATTGTTAAACTGATGGTTATTTATTCACAAGGCAAACAGAAGAAAAGGTCACATGAGGTATTGTCAACTTGTCATTTCTGAATCTATATTCTGATTTAGTTGCAGTACATCACATGATCTTCTCTGGGGAAAGTGAACAATTTACTGTCACAATCACTTTGGAAGGTATACAGAGTGGTTAAATTAGGTACTGGAAAAGGTTTTAGCTGACTAGAGAGTTCTTTTGTTCAGAATGGTCAGTCTTCACTCATGCTGCTAAGCTTACTAATGTTTGGCTTACTGGAAATATGGGCATTTTTGCTCCTTTTTGAAGAGTGCTTCTCACATGCATGTATAGTTCACTTGCAGCTCTTGCCTGATCATCTTTTGAGTTCACATAAGTTAGTTACTACCATTCATCTAACCAAATGACTCCAAAAATATTTCTGTCAAATCTTCTTTTCATAATCCCTTTCCCATACTAATGCCAACTAAAAAAGGATGAGGTGCTCAGTATAGAGTGCAGTGCTCTCTCACGGATGTCTGGAGGGTCTACTGTAGTAGAGAGAGTTAGAATGGTGTAAGTTACTAACTGTTGTGGTTAACTCAGCTGAGACTACTTGCTCAGTTAGTTTGTAGAATTAGCAGTTAGAATATAGTTAGTTTATTAGTGATTGTGTTGGTCTGGAGACTAAGGACCAGACAAGTCCAAGTTCAGGCATTAGAAAATGAAGGACCAGAAGTAAACTGTGTTTGGATGAGGTTTGGAGGGGAGGGAGGAATTCATAAGGAGGCCTCTAAAGACAGGACAAACCCAGTAGGCACCCCTGTAAGAACCAGCTACTCCAGCTTTATTGAGGAAGTCTGTAACTGCTGTTGTCTACATCAGTGGGAGTCTCTACTGGGACGGCTCTAGGACAGGTGCATCTCAGAGCAGCCCTCAGCCACCACAGCGCCTGGTCTTGCCAGACCATGGGTCATATTGTGTCTCTCAGTGCAGACCATGGGTACTAGCACTAAAGGTACAGCATAGGTGTCTTGCAGTTCTGTTGATACTTGTGAGGATGAGACATCCTAGATGGCTGAGGCCAAAGTATAGATCTCCAGGCTGTTGAAGGAATGATTAAGATACTTGGAGTAGTTAAAGGAATCAATGGTAATGTCAGGAAGCCATGAGGAAAAGTTCTTGGTCAGTGAAAACCAGAGGTTATGAGTGAAGGTTGTGGTTTGGTGGTTAATAGAGGTGGTGATAGCTGGTTCTTGTGGCTGGAACAATCAATGGCAGCTGAAATACGTGGAGGGATAGTTCAAATTTGGCTGAAGGTCACAGCTGAAAGTGGTGGAGGTGACTGGAGCTGCAAGAGGCACTGAACTGGATAGGAAGTGGCATTATCTGGTAGCCTTGTTTGCAACAGTGACAGGCTGATTTTCTGTCAATGCATTTTGTGAAAGTAGAATTTGTTATGTTGCAAGTAATGTGGGTGAGAAGTGGGTGTTGTAAGAGTTGATGAATTCATTCACATTAGTGTACATTTCCTCTGTCTCTTGTAGATTAATAGTTGGCCATCCAAGGAGGAAACAGATTCAGTCTTCATTTTTTTCTGGGGTTTTCTCTTGCACAACATCCAGAAGAGTTACTGAATTCTGTGCTCTCAGTCTTCATTTTTTTTCTGGGGTTTTCTCTTGCACAACATCCAGAAGAGTTACTGAATTCTGTGCTCTCACACTGCTTTGTGCTTAAAGTTAGAGGCAGCAGAGGCAATCAATTTTCTTGTTCTTTTGCTAGGCACGATTCAAATTCCCAGTCTCCCTCTTCCTTGCTCACAGTCCAGCGTAAGATCCATTTCCCATGAATGCTATCGCTCAGAAACAAAAGTGATAGATTTTGGCTACTACTTATCATTTTTGCAGCAGCATACATCCCAGAAGTCCTCACAAACAGCTTGGAGGCAGCACTTTTTATGTGTCTGAGGAGAGAAAAGAGAATGATATTTTAGATAGCCACATCCCTGTCTCTCCCCTGGAAAAAGTGTGGGGAATAGTGACTTGGCATGAGACTTGTAAGGCCACAGAGGAAGCTCTCTGCCCATTTACCGGATGATGCCAGTCTAATGCAAAGATCTGACAGCCATGAGAGAGACCTGCAAACAATATGGGCACAGAGAGAGAAAGTATCTTCCTTGGCGAACTGATTAGATGTGGATTTATGACATTGCATAGCCTGATAACTTCAGGAAGCCAATACTGGTGCCTTGGCTTCAGGTCAGCAGAGGGGAGTGAAGGGGAGTCTCTTGTTTGATGATACAGTGATTCATGGCCAGTAAAATTCATGGCAGGAGCCTCTCTGTGAAGAGAGGCAGCCCCATCAGCACTCCAATTAGCTGTGTTTATAATTGATGGCATGGCTGGAAATCACTGTGATTCATGAGCAATAATATTCATGACAAGAGCGACTCTTTCATTTCAGGGAAAAAGACCAGGAACTTCTCTAAATTGCACATGAGTGTGATTAATGGTTTGGGAAGATAAATGGTGAGTGGGTGTCTGAGACCAGTGCTGTGCTGAGAAATCTATTTAAGCCAGTTTCAGAGGAACAGGGAAGAGAGGAGGGAATAGCTGAGCATCCTTGCTAGTCAAGTACGTCCCACAGACTCTAATGGGACATTAAGGTCTGTGCAGGTAGTGCAAAATTGCAGCAATGAGTGTTGCTGGCCAAAATTTTATTATGACTCTCCAACCTTTTGGCTGCTGTGAGTACATCCAGTATTTTGTGTTATATCCAAATTTTAATTTGTGATCAAAGAATCCCAGATGAAAATGACAAAGTGAGAGGAGGGAGGGAAGAAAGAATGGGTGGTAGGAAGGTTATAGAAAGCACAGGATAAGAAGTAAAGCGGAGTAAAGAAGTAAAGCAGAGTAAATTTGTCCACCTTATTTTCTAGCAGAATTGGGAAAAGCAGAGGATCTTCAGCTAAGTGGATGGGGTGACAATCAGCACTGTGCAGTGCAGAGCAGGACAAGGTCAGGGCATCAGCAGAGCTCTACCCAAAGCAAAGAGCCACAGTCTACAGAGTTAGAAAACAGATCTGAGGGAACTGGGATGGATTTATTTGGAAAAGGGAAAAAATGCATAAGAAAAATAACCAAAAGAGATGAGAGCACTGTTTCATCAGCCCAAGAATCCGTGAGCTCCTTCCGATCTTGTTCAAAAGATACCATCATCTTTAGCTAGTTCTAAACATTGTAGCAAAAAAGCTTTTGCCCCTCCTTCTTTGTCATGTCCTCATAGCACAACTTAAATCTAGTGAATAAACCCATCTACTGAAGATCCATCTTCAGTAACAAATACTACTATGCAACTTTTCATCTCTTCATCCTCACAAAAACACTGTTTATGGAACACTGAAGATTTCAGACTATAAATTTCCACTTTTCTACCAATATTCTTAAACTTAATTGTTTATTAAAATATTCTGCTGTATAGAAATACCAGCTTAGCTGGTAATATCTGTCATCAGTACCTAGTACGCAGGAGCCCAGTCATGGACTAAAACTCCATTAGGCTCTGTGTCATCCAGACAGTGAGGAAAAAAGCTCCTAATGCATTGAACAAGTAGGATATATGAACAATGAATGCAAGTGAGGATATAGTAATGCTTAATTCCTTCTGCTGCTCATGTAAAGAAATGTTTTTAAAAGTTGTATTTAATGTAAAGCTACCATCCTACATTATTCTCTTATTTTTCATTAAAGATAGAGAAAATACTTCTGTGGTTGCAAAATCTGTTCCTCCTCAGCAGCTGTGTTTCCCTTTGTAGAACCAACTATAAAAATGTAGCCTGCATGTCCTGCTAAGAGATGTCTTTTCGGGATTCTCCACGTTCCTAGCAAAATCACTGTTTGAACCAGAAGCTGTGAATATGGATCTACTTGAATCTGTAGTCTGGAGCAAGGTCCTGTTCTTATTTAAAAGCCATTCGTGTTCCACTGGCTTTTAACATGAATAAGGCCAATAAAAATCATCTGACGTAATTTTCTTTTCAAAAGATATCCCTCTCTGAACTGCCCAGGACAACCCCTATTTGCCATGGGCTTCTGGGGAGCCAGGCATGCTTTACATGGGGCTTCTGAGCCGTGAACAAGCTCTGCTGCTGATGGAGGTGTCAGGAGAAAAGATGATTTGAAAGAAATAAGGGAATTGCCCTCACAAAATGCCTGTGGCTTTAACGAGTTGACAGTGCTCCACCTGCTGAGCTCAAAAGGCTCCCATCCTAAAGCAGAATTTCTCTTATCTTAAGTGAAACTGAAGCTGTTGTATGCTACTTTCCATGAATAAACCTCCATTTGTTGCCTGGTGCCATCTTCCTCTCCTGTCTCTTCTAAGGGAGAACAGTAATGTAGCAAAAAGAAAGACAGTTATATTCGAAATAGCATTGTGTACACAGCTGTCACTCAAGGTATATCTAATAAAGATTCTGTAGACAGATATCAGTTTTCTTTACTCATATTTTAGGCTGGGCAGTGACAAGCCAGTTCCAAATGATGTAGTGTGGCACTGCGTTTAAATCAGTAAGCCTATAAAGAGCATGTCTATTTGCAATCATATCCTCCATCTCATATTTACACTTTCTTCTTTCTAAAGTTAAATCTATGGTACTGAAATGGGGTCTTTGGAAAAAGTCCCTGCTGATTTTTGTGAAGGCATATAAGTGTTGGAAATCTTGTGAGAATATCTGCTCTACTGAGTTTTTCAGAGGGGCCAGAAAAATTGTTCCTGCAGCTGAGTAAAATTTCTAGATCTTGTTTGATGAGGAGTTAAGACAAACACAAACGCTATTTGTCAAATTCAGAACAGTTTTCATCAGGGCAAACAGTAAATGCCCTAGTGTGGTGACCTTAATTACTGGAAGTATCAGCAAAAGATGGATTTCAAAAAGAAAAAGAGTTTGGAGAGTCCTGCAGTCCTGGCTACTGTGCCTGCCAGCAAGGCCAATCACTCTTCCCTCCAACGCTGTTCACTCTGTGTTTGCAGGAGTTAGCCCTTCCCTCCTCATCTCACCACAGCTTTGACTTTCCTCCTTCAGCCAATTGTTACTCACCCTCCAAAATTAAGGACTCCTGCAGTCATAAATTGGGGTTGAAATGGTTGTTCCTTTCCCCCAACACATTGTCATTCTGTCACTCCTTTTTTTTAATCCCCTCCTTTTTTCCCCTCTGTTTCTCCCTCAGTCACTGCTGTCAAATTCATATAGTCCCCAAGGTCTGATAAGTCTCCTCATTCTCCAGTTCTGTGTAAGAGGCATAAACCCAAAGCCATGTGCTGGTGTTTATCAGATGTGGTTTAACCTCATCAGATCTTCTGATGAGAGGAAGATCTCTTTGCATAGATCAAGCAGGGCTTAGCATATTTAAGCTTATGGTAACAGGAGACAGGCAAACTGGTTTGGACAAACTCTGTTTGGTCTGAACCAAAAGATGAACCTTTACACTTTGTGTGAGTTTTTAATTATTTTGGTATAACAGTTACATTTCATATGCTTCTTCAAAGGCAGTAGGTTGCTAGTTGTTAAAATCAGCTCTTCTGTTTGTCTCCAATTATAAGTATAGCACAGTACGTTTTTTGAGATCTATGATAGATATTACTCTCACAAGGATGATGGTGTAGAATTTTTCAAACACAGTAATAAACAGTGCCTCCCCCAAGGTGCTTACAATCGAAATAAAGACTGTGTCCTAAAGAATATCAAGACTGGCAAGCCAGGTGCCAATTAATCCCCAGTCAAATTGATTGTTTCTTATCTTGTGAACAGGATCTGGATTGAAACTAGCTCATTATATACAGGCTGCTATGCACTGTTAATTGAATGGCAACATTTTTCTGTCGTTATTTATTTGACCAGATCAAGTTAATAATGACCTAGTGATGAAAAGTTCTTTATACTATTATCCAGTGCTTCATTTGCTAAGCTTGGAGAAGAACATCATTGTTCTTATCAATGCAATTGCTTTAAGAAGTGCTAACATAACTTAAAAATATCTCTGAAAATTACATAACGATGGCAATCATAGGTCAGGGAGAAAAGAGAGGTAGCTTAAAGTCAATATGATGGTTTCCAGCAAGTCTATACAGCTTCTTGTTATGCAAGTAATTTATTTTCCCCCATAAGTTTCCTTTTGCTCAGAACAATAGCTCTCTTACTCCGTGTCTTCTGATTCCTGTGGGCATTCTCAGTTATAAGGAAAGCTACCTGTTGTGCCTATAAAGTTTGAAAATAACGGAATTTAAACTCTGGAAAAATAACAGTGAATTTAGACTCTGGGAAAGCAATTAAACAAAAGGGACCACCATGAAACTGAGTTTCCATATGTTGCTTTTCTTAGAGGCTATCTCTTCATGTTAACCTTTTGCTTTCTTTTTCATTCTTTCCAAGGCCACGAATATTCATGAGATGCTATTCAGTTCAACCTGAAATTTCGCCTACTGGACTAACTGCAGGTATTGTACCAAATTTAGACTTAACACAGGTTTGCTCCAATTTTCCAAGCTCTTGAGTAAACAACTAAAGTTTCATTTCATTGGCTTCCTTCTTGTCATGGGTGATTCATGGCAAGGATAGACCTCTCAGGTGAACAGGTAGGGCAAACTACAGAATGTGTCCCTAAAACTGGAAAGCAGCCATAGAGCTGAGTAGTTTGTGGATTCCCTGAGCAGAGCTTAAGCAGTCTAAGAGGGAAGAATGCCAAACACTACTGGTGAGAAGAAAAAATGGCAGGTTATTGTCTGTTTGAGAGGTCAGACAAGATCAGAACTGCCCTTTGGCCATACAGTTGACTGTGAAATGTCAGCTAAACAAAAATCATTGTTTAAACTGCATGTCATGGACCACTGCTTCTCTGCAAGAGACATGGAGCAGATGCATTATGGCATATTTGAAAACAGTGCAGAGCCTTGGAGAGTTGGAATCTAACAATGCTGAATAAAAGCATTATTGATTTCTATATCTGAGTAAACTAAATGCTATGGACAGTTTTAGAAAACTAGCAGTGATTGCATTGGCTTCCATAAATGCTCTTTAAAGAACCTACATATTGTTGATACATGTTCATTCAGTAGCTATACAGACACAGTGTTTTAAGTTGTACTTTCATTCCATTTTTGTATTCTCATCTATTGCATGGGAGTTTTAATCATACTATAGCAGAGAGACATACCTGTTTTTTTTCACACCTACCTTAACCTTTTTTCTGAACCACCTGACAATGATGGCACTTGAATAAGTAGCATCAACAATAAACTTAGAAGCTCTATGAAAATCTCAGATTCAATTTTAATCTTTTTACGGTTCTCTGTAAAGAAAAAGAAGAACCAGAAAAAAAGAAAGCATTAAAAATTTACTTTCCAAGAGGGAATTTTACTTTCAAAACCAGAGGGCAGAAGGAGGCATGGCTGTAAACAATAGGTTGTGAAGGCTTAATGAAAATAATGCACAGTGTTGCTCAGTGTTATCGAACAAAGGAAAGAAAGTTATCCTTTCAGTTGGATTGAAATCACTGTAAAGAAAGCTGTTATCAGAGAATTGATCAATCCCATCCCTGTAAGTAGTGCTTCATGAAAACTAAAATAGCAAGGGAAAAGTGGAAAATTTTTTCACTGTTTCTGTTTTAGAAATGAAAAAATGTAATTCAAGACAAATAAATGGAGATTTTGTTTAGTGAAATTGATAAACAGCAGATAGAAGGGAATTTAGTATATGGTTTAGTGAGCAACACCATTAATCCCAGTATGACTTATAATTACTTGATTAGATGTCTTCACTACCCAAAGAGAAATGAGTTGGGCCCCTTAAGAAAAAATTTATCTGTTAAGCAGTTTGGGGATGTATATGGAAGATGTTGAAGATGCAATGTATTTGGATCCAGCTGAAAGAGCAGATATTGAAGAATATCCTTTCTTCTGTGCAGTCTATCAAGTAATTTTAAAAATAAAGTACTAAACATTTAAAAAAAAAATGGAGAAAACCCTCCATTTTGGCTTGATCTTCACAATCTGCTAAGCTAAAACAATGCAGAAAACTAATTAATGCAAACAGAACAACAAATAATACTATTCAGGAAGGAAAAATGTTAAGCTGGCACATAACAGATTGATACCAATTTCTGCTGATGTAAGGAGTGAGTGGAGAAAGCTAGAGGTAGTAAATACCATTTAACAATCTCAGTGAAATACTTCTGAACATTGTGCTAGATGGAACAGTGTTATAATTACTCTCAAAGGTACTTGGATACCATAGCAATGAGCACAAAATTGCAATAAAATGGAAGAAAGGGTCTCTAATATGTGCAGTGACAATACAGTTCAAACCACTGTTTGTAAGGCTGTGCACTTTTGTATTTGTACCAACAGGAATACTAAAAAATATTCCACAACCCCATGGTGTGTCCAGCACATTTGTGCTACTCAAGTGAATTGGTTGTCTGTAGGCACTATTTCAGACAGAGTAAATTTTAGGACTGAGAAAATATTTTGGAGCAGGCAATGTATACAGTAAATCAGTTTTTTTTTTTTTTTTTCTTTATTAATGTTCTGCAAAACCATGCAGCACCCCACAAATTACTGATTCTGCTCCTGCTCTGGCCTCCAGCATGGGCTTATCCTGGCTTTTGGTGCATATTTCACTTGTGCTGAGTTCCCTTCTCCTGTGGAGCTGGGCGCAGGTGAATGAGCACTTCTTCCAAAAGCGATACTTGAGCTGGCAGCTGTCTTTCAAAGCAGTGGAGGAAGAGGATAGATTTGGCTCGTCTCAGCTGAATATAATTTTCTTTCCACCCCCTAATGCCACTGCATATCAGACTCCAGGTAGACTGGCCCACGGTTGCCTTCAAAAAATAGTCCTGACAGAACGTGCTGTTAAACAAGGGCATCCACAGCCACTTTTCTGTCCTTCCTGGGCTGAGCTATCAGTGAAGCATTTATGCAGCAGACCAGCCTGACCAGCCCTCACACTGCAGGGACCCATTGCTCTCTCCTAGTCTGTTGTTCTCTTTCCATCGTTTCAGAGAAGTATTGAAACTCTCTTGTAGAGGCAATATCATTTATTCTGATCTTGTCTCCCCCGCCACAAATTCCCATGTTTTCTTTACTTCTTCTCCATTCATGTCTCATAAATGGATGCTTCTAGAGAAGGAAACTGGGAAAATGTGTGAATTGGCTTGGCCACAGAAGGTTACAGGGAGGTGTGTCTCTGTACATGCACAGACTTCTGCAAGAAGTATGCTTTGCCTCACCTCCAGTGTAGCCCTCAGCAGAGGAGCTGGCCTAAAAGATCCAACCAGTGTGAAGGAGAAGCTGGCAGAGAGAAGCAGCGGCTATCGCTAAGGACTCTCTGTCACTGAGGGGGAGTCATAACTGATGTGGGAGTATTCCCTTTCTGGGAAGTTTGGTTAAGGTTGGTTTAGGTACCTTTTTTTTCTTTTGACTTGCCAGCCCCAAGAGGCAAACAATTATTTTGTGGGACTTTGATTTGTTTAGAGCCAAGTATAGCGCTCTGCCGATGCGGTTAATTTTGAGGACTTCCCTACAGGCCTCCAGCCGGAAAGTGTCTCGGATGTTGCCTGTCTCTCAGGGAGCCTTTGGCTCAGGGCCTGGCCGGTCAGCTGAGGCCTAGTTCTTCCTGAACTGGTTTCAGAAGACTTTAAAATGAGGCAGAGCCTCATTTGGGTGGCTGAAGTGTCAGTACAAAGGCCTGAGGCCCCAGGGAAGGGAAGGTTTTTCTCTGAGAAAGGAAAACAAAGATGTTTAGTACTGAACCAAAATAAAGGTTGCTGACACTGATGGGCGTGAAGTACATGGAAGTTTTTAACATGTCCTGTTCCCTAACTTGGTGCCTGGGGAATGGCTTTTCTCCCAAACTCAGTCCCTTTTCCCCATGATCACACCGATCTGAAAGCTCTGCTGTCTTTGCTTCTGGCTGTATCCTTGAGTGCTGGCCAGTTCTGCACAGCCTCGGCTCTAGGACATATCCCAGGGAGATGACAGTGTCCTTACACCAAGGTCCTAGGAAGGGTGGGGGCATGTCCTCTTCTGCACAGAAAAGTAGCATGCCTGCCTCCTGGGCCAGGCATCTAGTTATTGTAATGCTTTCCAACACTGCAAACAAACTGATGAAAACTGTTCCCCGCTGATGAAGACTTCCCCTCTCCGGCCCATATTTCTTTCTTCCCACCCATCATCCTTAAAAATGCTGCTAAGTAAGAGAAAGAGGCACACTTTCTCTATGAGTTGGTGGAAGAGTGGGTGTATTTGACTCAGAAGTGGGTACCTGTGAAGTCTTCTCAGGTAAACACCACTGGTGGGATGAATGTTAAGGCTGAGTGTGTCCCATGCATCAGACTAAGGTACTCTCAAGGAAAATTAAGTATTTGCAGTGTGGACCCATACAAGGATTTCCAGTCTGGTGTATTAACAAAAGAGTGCTTTTAAAAAAATGTTGATGTATTTGTTTGGATGTGACTTGTAATGGGAGGAAGAGCAAGCTTAAAAGGCAGTGATTTCTGTAAAAAGATCGTAAACTAATGAACTGCCTCCTGACTTTTTGATGCCTTTTGTGTTGAGAGAAGCAGGAGATTATTTGCATTTTTTGAAAGTATCTAGTATTCAGTGGAAGAAATATCTGTCATCAATTTCTTCTGTTTATGGCAAAAACTGTGGAAGTCCTAAGAACTCACTAACCACTCAGGTCAAAGGGGAAACACTGTGGAAGACAGTAATAGTAATCTTTAATGAGGAGTCAGTCATCAATGCAGTTAATAACCAGCTTTTTGAAGGGTTAGCATCATTGGATTTTTCTCCTAACAAGCCTGTCATTGACTGCTGAAACAAATTAATCGCTTCAGTCCTGTTCAGTAGAAGCAATCTATGGCCTTCTGCAGCATGTTAGAAAGTTAAAGCCAAGCTTGATGGAGTTGGCTTTTGCATTTAGCTCTTTTAAGCAGCACCACACCCATCAGGGCAAAAAAAATTGTGCAGGTGTGTGTATTTAAAATACTGAGTGCACATAAGGCCACAAAGGGTTTGGAAGGTTCAACAATATTCATTTTTATTCTTTGTGTGCCAGCAGAGCTCTTGACCAGCTTTAGTTCTAATTAAGTTGGATGACATATTAATTCCTGGTGTGCTATGCTGTTGTTTGCCCATGCAAAGAATAGCAGCTTTTAGTGAGAACATGAGATCTCAGGTAGCTACATTGTTTGAAAAATATTAAATTCTCTAGTCATGCACTAATAGATTAAAATATGAACTCTGCTGTATTGCAAACATATTGCGAGACTATAATGCTTCAGTTATGTCTTTATTGCAAAGGTTAAAGGATACATACCATATTACACCAGCTGGGCTTTTGGCATTAAGGATTTATGTCTATAGAGATTAGCATTGGAAAGGAATGCTTGTATTGAAAGATCAGTAATTTAGCTGAACTTGGGTGGAACCAAGTGTCAGGTTTAGGCTTTCCATGAATTGGATATGATGAGCTTTAAAGTTTTCGAAGCAGAAAATTTATTGTGAAAACAATCCTTAGTTCATAGATATTGACCATCAGAATTAACTTTTGAGTATGACAGCTACTTTTGCTTAACACTCTTTACCCCACTAAAATCCAAATGAAAGTATTATTGGAAAATTATTAGTATGCTAAATTACATCTAATCTTTTAGTGTACAAGTCACTGGAGTAATTTGAAACAAACAGCCATTACAGTGCTCTAAAACCCAAATGCTTCTTCTAACAGCAACAGCCAGGGACAACTATTATAGGATTTGATCTGCTTAGGATAGATAGTACTCTCAGATGGTCTGTGGAAAACTGGGTCTTGAAATGCAAAAGGAATAGCAAGTATGTAGGTCACATACCATACTGATGTCTTAATCAAAAGGCAGTGGGCACACTACTGTAGCAAATCAGAATAAATCATTCAAGGACTTGGGAAGCGGACTGAACATTGTCAAATCAGATTAAATGCTCCTAAACCATGGCAAGAATAAAATTTCTTGTGGGAATTGACCAGAGTGCTGCTAAATGGGGCCAGGATTAACCACATGTGCTTGCATCACGTAAGCAGCGATGGGCAACTTCAGAATTTTCATAATTTCTGTTTGCTTTGGATAAACAGCTGAAAGCTTAGATGATGGTGTGAAGACCATCCAAGTCATTTGAATCTGGACAAATGAGCTGGAAAGCTTTCAGAAACAGATTTTTCACATGAGATTTCTAGCACTGCTAGCACGGATCTTAGGAAAAAATGCCTTTGAGAACACTGTTTCATAGTATTCTTGGTCCTATTTGGAAAGTATATGTAGGAAAAGAAATGTGCATCCCATGTGAATCCCAGTTTGGGTTCTAGAGTTCTTACATATTTAGGGAATATGATACCATTTGTTTCATTCTTACTTCTAGGAAAGGTAGATGTGAGCTTCCAAGAAGAGTCCTGGCTTGGCTTACGACTGGCTACAATAGCAACTTCTGGTAAACCATTTCACTGCATAAGCCATAGAAACATCTTTACACTGTCTTATAGTGTTAGTTGCAAAATCTGTGTTGCTAATCTTTGGTTTTCCTGTTTTTCAGCTTCAGCCTCTGTAGGAATTGTCTGGGGGAGATGACTGACTTCCAGGTGGCTCAATGGTACTGCTGGGCCACAATAAAAAAAAAATCACTTCTCAGCTTGCAATAATATGACTTCTGTAAAGGCCATCCTTATTTCACTTTCACAACTTTTGCTCATGCAGTACTTCTACTCACCATTTACTAGTTCAATAGAACAAAGAGGCAGTGCTGCCAAGTAGCCAGTTTACTTCCCAGGAGCCAAGTGCCTGAAGTTGTGCAGCTGGCTGGGCTGAGGGCTCAGCGTCTTAGCACAACAGCTCACTGCTCTGTAACATTTTCTCTGTCTACCCTGTATCTGTCTGTATAAATTGTAATTCCTAAGACCGGGGCATTACAATATTACAAATTACAAATTACAATATTACTAAAATGAGCATAAAGTCAGTCCTGAGTAACAGCAGCAGCTCTTGAAAAAAGTGCCATACAGCTCCCAACCAGACCACCAGTAATTAAGATAATTCAAATATTGGGGAAGAAAATTGATCCACTAAGCAACAAAACAGAAATAAATTGACAATGGTGGGACCTTAGTCACTGCCTATAGGGAATCTATGGGACTCAAAATTGATGATTAAACAGCTGAAAGTTTGTTGGCTAGCTAGAAGACAAAAGAAAATGGGCACTACTCTAATAGACAAAGGGTTATTTTGTTAATTGTGCAATTCCACAGAAAGCCCTATTGCTCCTGCAGCAGAATCAGATGCTAGTTTTGTGCAGAATTACCTTCTCAGATCTACACAATATATGTCTACTCATACTGCATATAGAGAACTTGACAAGAATCGCTGTCCTTTGAACATGGGAGAATCATAGTATCAGAACAGTTTCCTTGGAGAACTGCAAAATGAATCAGACTTTTGCATTCAAAAACTATGCAGTCTCACGCTTTCTAAAATATCCAGAAGGGTTAAAACCACTTTTTTTCATTTTATATTTCTTAAGATTCTTTGTATCTCTTTCCCTCCTTTTTTCATACTTCCTTTCTCTCTGACTGTCTTTCTCTGTCTTTCCCTTTCCTCCCATTTTTGAAGGGTTCAGGGGCAATTTCTCTTCCAAGTTTCCTTTAGTAGAATTTCAGGATAAAGATTACATTCATAATGTACTTCTAAATTTCCATAAACAGACCACATTTTTTTTAACAGATCACACCTATCACTTTCTGTAAGTTCTTTAGTTTTATTATCCCTACAGAAATTACTGGCTATTTTTTGGACTTCCATTGCTTTTTTCCATTATTAGGATCAACATGATGATAACTCCATCATCAGTATGCAAACTAATCACATAGGGTTCCTATATTTTTTTTTTCCCACAACACATTCTGGAACAGAAGCTTCATTCCCTATAATTCAATGAAAATTATCTATCCTCTGAAAACATGGATTATACCCTTTGTCCTGCAACACAAGTCCAGCAGTATTTCATTTCTGTTGGCCTAAATAGAGAGTTGCAGAGACACGGCATCACCCTGAATATTTTTTTTTTTTCCCTAAGGGAGGCTTAATAGCACCAGTAATAATATTAGCCTATCGCAAAATCTGTGCCCTGTCCAGCATCAATACGCTTTCTCATTTCCTTTAGGCTCCTTAAATCCTGAACCAATGCCACGTCCAGAACCTATGTTCTATCCATTTATAACACAGTCCGTAACTAAACACCTATATAAAGATAGACAAAAATAGGTTTTTGCCCACCTGAGGGAGAAGCAATGATTAGCAAAAACCAAACCAGCAAACATGAAACATGAGTAAGGACTGTTTTCTGCTAATGTGGGCTAAAATGCAGTAATGATACAATTGAACTACATCAGGGGGACGGGAAATTAATAGAGGAGTGTCAAAAGTACTCTTGCTGACATAAGGTGCTTCTAGCCAATTACTCCTATAGACTGAAAAGGGAGGGATTGATTTGGATTTTGCTTCCATAGCAAAACTATTTACTGTAAATGTGGCTTTTTTTTGGTTTGGAAGTGAATCTTGGAGTTGAGAAAATCATAAAGAAACATATAGGGGAGGAAAAGAAAACACTTGGACAGGATGGGGACGAAAAGTGGGAAGTATGTAGTGTACAGTTCTTTTACACAGTTCTTAACTACCACTTAATTCTAGCATTTTAATGATATGCTTGCAGGAATATTTACCAGATTCCTTCAAAGGGACCAAAACTCTAATTTATATGCCACAGCCATCTTTTTCAAGACTCAGGAAACCTGATTTTTTTTTTTTTTTTTTTACTGGATGCTGCAAACAACTTTTGTGACATATTATGATTTAATGATGCTCTAAAATTTCAGCACAACCAGTAAGATCCTTAGTCTGCCACCATAACCAAGAATTAATAGCAAGGCAAATCAGTGAAAAAGTACTAATTATGTAAGGTAGTACACATTTCCATTAATTCAGAAAGCCTGATAAAAGCATTTAAAATTATGCCTCTCATGTAGATGTCAATGTTGAAAAAAAAAACCCCAACAGCAACCTCTTCCATCAGAACAAATTATTAAGACTTTGCTTTTTTTAACTGTTATCTCTGTGTACACATGTAACTGTACTACCTGACTTTGTGGTTGTATTGCTGCAGATCATTTTCAGAATCTATTTTTTCAACGCTAATATCTATGTTAATGGAGCCAACGCTCTAGAAATAAAGCACAAATGTATCCCACATTTCCAGTTTATCAAATACGTCTGGTTTTAATATTGATATATGGTGTTCATTTTACTAAGCATTTCTTGTTTTTTTCAGCATGTGGCTTGCTTCCTTCATAATTCAGCCAGTCTGATCTCTTGTGGGATTTAAAGCACAGAATAGATATGCCCCCCTTCAACATCTGCATGGAAGTTAAGTTGGGAGGGGGGAAAGGTGCAGATGCAGAGGTGTTGCTGGACCAGACAACGCAGAGCAGGGGTAGACAGACACATGGAAGGTAGCACAGAGCAGGGAAAAATGTGTTTGCAAGATACAGTGCTAGTTTTTGTGCCTAATAATCTTAATATTATTTGTTACTTCATGAATATAGAATGAAAACACTTGAATGGAATCTATTTATCTCTCACCATTAGTCAAAGACTACTTATTACTTCTCCTAAATTTATTTTGTAACAGGGTAATTCTGTTGTTTTCAGTTTATCTACTTCATGCTGTTGCAGGGAGAGATCAGAGAACCATGACTCAAAGCTTTCAAATGTGCCTTGAAATAAAAATATTACCAGGAATCACATTAAAAAAGGATTTAAAATATGGGCTTTTACAGTACAATCTATTACCATTTTCATAGAAAATGCAAGTGTATTTTGCAAGTGCATTGCAAATGCAGTGCACAAGTACATTAACAAAAAGTGTGAGATGAAGAAAATAATTGAAACTATTGCTATGTCAGGAAGTTTTGCATAAGTAAGTGGTAAATTGTTGCAATTGGAATTCAACAAGGATTCCAGCAGAAGTGGAAAGTGCTGCCTTTGACTAAAGACAGAAGCATCAGGTTGAAAGGACCTGTGGCATGAATGGAAAAACATGGGATTCAATTTCCATTTCCTTGATAAGGCAGAAGCTTAAAAAATTTAGGCGGATTTTGCTGACTTTTGCAGGCAAAAGGAAGTTGAAAACTTGTTACAAAGAACCAGGAGGATGGGCTGAAGAACAAAGGAGGAATGCCAGAAACAGCCAAGGCTGAAGAGAGACTATGAGGTGATTTTGATGTTCTTTTTTTTTCTTAGTAAAAGCAAACTCCATGGGCTATGTAATGTGGATGGTATTTGCAGGTCAGGCTGATTAATGTATCTCTTCAGACATATTTACAGTCAAAAATCATTAGGATAAACAGTATCCATGAATACACAGGGAATATTACATATGTATAAAGATTAACTAGTGTAGAAATTAAAATTATTTAGGTTTCACAGAGGAAAACAGGTTATAGATCAAGCTCCTGAAAAGAAATTTTGGGGAGGAAGGAGAGGGAAGGGTATAAAGCTACTATAATATTGACATACAAGCTTTGAAAAGGAACTGAGAAACAGGCCATCTGCCAACATAAAGATCAGTAGGAGCAGCAGATAGGGACCCAAGAGATATTAAAAAAAACCTCAAGAATTCTGTTCTAACTTGTATTTATCTCAATAAAGTGATTCAAAAACATTACTTCCAAATTACTTGACAGATTTAACATTCCCAAAATACATCATGAGTGAAGCTAAGACCCTAGAGGGATTGCTCATAGGCACTGAAATAGAAAAGGCTGTTAAGAGCTCAAGAGCTGGTCCAAGGCCAGGTAGCTTTATGATGGTGCCTTAAAACTCTAACAGAGGAGATACTCTTGTTCTAAAAAGAGCATTCACAGAGGGCAATATTGGTCCCTACTGGAAGAATGGGCTGCCATAACTCTTGTAGTGCCTGAACCACAATTTATTTTGCCCATGGAGAGACCATGGCTGGAGCAAGAGAAGCTCACTGAGTGATGGTAAGGAACTTCGTGTGTTTAGGCAGTATATCTCACTAACGTCGATGTTTATTCTGTATGATTTAGAACAAAATCGAGGTTTTCTTCATACGATGTTGGAGACAAGCTGACAGGCAGGCATGCAGAAGACAGTTTATAACTGACACTGAAATCTATCTGCTTTATCTAGCCAACAGAACAGGTGAAGTTGCTTCTGTCTCTTTTGACATTAATTTTGCTGAATAGACTATTTTGTTTGATCAAGTGTGTAATTCTGATGTTGTGTAAAAGGCAGAGGAAACATGAATTGTGATTTCCCTACATTTTTACACCATGGTAGCTCTATGGAATTCACCAAAGGAGTTTAGCTAACTTACTGTGTTTCTGTGCTGGTTAATAAAACAGCAATGCAGATATTAATGAATGGACAGATGACTGACTAAATTCGAAGTAAAGAGAACTTCTACGGACAAGTAAAGGGAAAATATGAAGTAAAAAATAATTGAAAATTTGATAATAATGTTTTTAATTGTGGAATTCCTTTACTGGTTTTAAAGGATAAAGCATTGTTAGTTTTTGCAGTCATGCAGACAAGATATAACTGGGAGACAGGAGGTCATATGCATGAACTAATCCTTTCATCCTCTCATTCAGGTCCCTTCTCAGTGCCGTTCAATACAGCCACAGCTGAGATGAATAGAGTTTCATTATAAATCTTATATTTGCTTTCCTTTTGAACCAGGTACAAGACCACAAAAATTTATTTTTCTCACAACTATAAAGAGATCTACGTTTGAGACCATCTTGTCAAATATGTGACTGTTGATACTTGAAAAAGGAAATTTGAAGAATGTAGTTGTTTGGGGTCTTAACAAGGGTATATTCTCACTGTAACATACCAAAATTTACCAAGACAATGAACAACATTATTAAAAGAAGTACCTTCCTGTGTTTACTTGAGCTTTCCCCAAATCTGCTCTCTTGAGGCAAGACTGCAACCACTTCTCATATGTATAACGAAGTTCCTGCCCCTGCAATACAATATATGTGCACCATGCTCTTGCAGGATTTACTGCACTGGGACATGCACAACGCTCCTGGGTTCAAGCTGGCTTCCCTCTGGACAGCTGGGAGTAGAGCAAATGCAAGTAGGTCTGCAAAGGCCTGTGCAGACAGACCCAGAGCTTCTTATTATAAATTCATAAATCCAACTATGAAATTCACAGAGATGCTTTAATATTCTGTGGTCTTTATTTTGAATGAGACAGTAGTTGAAAAATACTCATAGTTTGCTGTACAGAGAAAGCAACATGGGCCAAAGAGGACTTTGTAAAGCATAGACAAGACCAAACGAATATTCCTCCATAACCTCTTATTCCGCTCAAGTCTTTAAAATGGAAAAATTCAGAGAGAACCTTTCTTAATACAACATAATCCTAGATTTGTGGAAAGGTGGACTGTTTCTTGAGAAACCTTGAAATATATTATTATTTCCAATAACAAATCACATTTTAAAGTTTTTTTCCAGGAGAATTAAGGGACTGGAAATAAAGGATAATTTTTTTTACCTGAACTATTAAAAAAACATCTTGTGTTTCTTACATATTTTGGCAGCATTTGTAGAAGAATGGATATGCTGACACACAAAGTCACAAGAGCCCAGATCTCAAGGGATTCAATGAGACTTAAGCTCCCAAAAGCCTTTTTGAATCTTGGTCCTACACCAGATCTAATGTGATACATTTGCTATGTTTAATTTTTTTTTACTTTTAATCTTTGAATTATAGAATTGAGTGCTTGCAGTGGCGGCAATTAAATTGGAAATATTTCTGCTTTTTTTGGCAATAATAGAAAAGCATAACAAATGCAAGGTGGAGATTTACATGGTTTGAACAGGCCTAAAATTAAGGCTTTCAACCTTTTTTTAGCCTGATATATTGTGTAAGTATCTTAAATGCACTTAGGACCTTAACTTCCAGCATTTGGGTTTGACAGTTTTCATCATCTCTATCAAGAGTTACCCGTATTTCAGGACCCGCAGGTGTATGACGAGAAACTCCAGCTCACAGCAGCTGAGCATCTCTGACTGTTCCCTTCTTTGATCTTTGTTTCTAATTTGTTGCTACATTTCTTTTTTTCCCCAGAGGTTTCTCTGGGCTTCTTAACAGATTTACCTGGGATTATTCATCCTCTTCTGCTCATTTTCAGAACAAAGAATCAGCTATTTGAGAGTCACATAGTGCTTGTTAAACACCTGTTGCCTACAGACATTTAGTTGATTACCCTGCGAATTATCCTGTCTTTAATTTATTTCCCCTTTGTTTCAGTTTCAGGAAGGATGTTGCCTTTGAAGTAAGATACTGTTAAATCCACAGGTAGCTTCTAATATTGTTTTCTCCTTGTCAGATTCAAAAACAAATCTGGGTTTAGTCTCTCTGCTATTTGTGGTCATGCCTCCAGTCCCTGGGACTGTATTTCAGCTGTTTGGATAACACTGGATTATAGTGTTCAGTCCCTCCAGATGCAGACAGCTAACAGGCATTTGTTCAAATTTTTAGTTAAAGCACTTGAATTCAGAAACCCTCAGTACTTGTATTATTAACTTCAGCTACTAGGGGCCAAAATGATGAAACATCTATGAGGAGGATTGCATGGCTCCTTCTGGGAGCCTGAAGCCAGTCGCTGTGGTACAGCTAAGCACAGGAGGAATTAGTTGAGCCAAGGTATGTGTTTCAGCAGGGTCTCAAAATTTTATTACAGAAGCAGCTTTCATTAGTTCACAGCCCAAGACAGACTTAGGGAGGCCTGATGGATTGCGGACACTGTGCCTTGTGGAGGCCTGATCCCCAAGCGCATTGGTAAAAGCATTGCAACACATTAATTCTTCATATCTCATGGCTTCAATACTGCACAATAAAATAGGATCTGGGGAATAATATGCAATTGCACAGAAAAGTTGAATTAAGAATACATGAATGTTAGCATTTCCTACTTATTTTAACTATACAATCACAAGGTTCTTTTTAACATAGTTTTTATTAAACTCACTTTTTAAGGATTCCATTTAAAATTCATGACACTAGATGATCCTCTAACCACTCAAATTCTCAGAAATAGCAAAGATCTAATCCCAATACTATTTCCCTGAGAAAGTAACTTTTTGTGTCCCAGAAGAGCAAGATATGGTGATTCTCATCTAAAATTGGCTTAGGAGTATTGAAAAGTAGACTGGTCCCCACTCTGTTGCCAGTGAACCCGATGCTGTCTGGCACACTGACACTAGTTGAAGTCAAGGTACTGCCAGTGTCGGAGACGGTCCATCTTTCCTGACCCTCACTGAGTAGTCACCCTTGCTGTGGCTGAGCAAAACACTGCTCTCTCTTGCTGTTGCACCAGCAGAGGCCAGTCAGGCCCTAAATTTTCACCTCCATCTCCTACCTCATTTGGCACTGCCTGGGGCAATATAGGTAGCATTAAAAACAAAACAAAGCAACAACAACAGAGAATAAATTCTTAATCTAATACCTGAAACATTTTCCTATTTTTAAGAAATAATTAAAAAGCAGCCTTTTGACAAGAAGCAGGCCTTGATGGGTTTGGCACAACAGATGAAAGTCTGATGAGTGTGAACCCCTGGAAATATTTTGTATCATTACCACTCTATTTGTTAATTTGCAACCACATACCTGTACCAGCCACAAGGCAGATGCAATATCTAAACATCTACGCCTCTCAGTCCTTCATCTGTATTAGCTAGTGTTAAAGCACCACCCATAAAGACTTTGAAAGTATTCTTCAAGTAAAGTCAAGGTGTAAGACTGTCTATGCCTTTCCATAGAAGGTGTAGAAAGTTCTTCCCAAATTCTTGGGGGAATCTATTCATCAAGTGCCCACAGAGACCAAGGATGAAGACTCAGTATTGTTATCTAGTAAGTCATGTACATCTAGTATTCCTCTATGCTGTTCTCCACACACACATCAGTGAAATCCCATTTCCTACTGAAAAATAACTTTTTTTCCCTATTCAAGCCTAATCTTGTGTGTGACCACTGGCATTAGTATCTTCTGTCTACTTTGCTCATGGTATTTCTTATTGCCTTTTCTCACGCTCAGGAAAGTGTTCTGTTCTGAAAAAATAAAACAAAAGTATATGTTCCTAACTCCTCTCTTGCCTTCAGATTCTCCAATTTTTTCTAAATGTGTAATAAACAAAGGCAGGAGACTTTGAGTGTAAAAATTTTCCAGCCAGTTTTCAGAAAGTCAGTAGCTGGTACTAATGAGATTGGACAGAGTCTCTAACACTGTGTTGACACATCTTTCTAATTTGATTCGAGAACATAATTTAACTGAGGGACTGGGATCTAATGAAACTCCTTTAGATTCATGTATTGGGTATGTGTGTTTCCATATCACTCTTAACTCTTCAATGTAAGGAAAAAAAAGGAGTTTCCCCTTGTATTCACATTTTTTGTCTGTAGAGTGCAGCTCTTATTATTCATCTAATCCCTTTCATACTAGAAGAACAGTGTAACGACCCTTAATGGTAAATGAAATTTCTCTTTCTGGTCAGAATGATATACGTAGTCTTTTAAAACTAGCAATTTTTGTTTCATCAGAGAACTCAGTCCTGACTCTACAAAGTCCAAGAGTTGTTCAAGATCTCCAAGGCCACATTCACACTAACAATATTTGCAAATGCTCAAAAATTCACACAATAAGCCATTAAAAATTACTGATGTTTCTGTCACAAACTCCTTGCTATCATTATTTCCCCACAATTACCTCCCATTTGCTTGCAGTGACTTACAGAAAATCTTTTTCTTTCTGTATACATAATTACATGTAAAAGGGAATTTTGATTATTATTATCATCATATGCTAAAAAAGCCATTTAAATGTGCATATAGGCTGACTTTCTTGTGTTCTTAAGGTAGTCATTTGTATCTGTGATCAAACACCAAATGAAAACTTTTAAATAGCTATTCCATGTGAAAAGTAATGGAAAATAAGACCCATACTTGGTTGCATTTTCAGCAACCAATGGTCTTAGAATACACTATATTAAAGATTTAGGAACAGATTAGTTTTACTATAAATAATTACTATAAATACTATAAATAACACGGGGAACTACTCAGCAACACCTGCAGCCTATGGTAGCATGACCCATTTCTAGAAATTACTTTTATAGACACACTTAAGTCATTGTGATCTAAACATATGCCTGAAGCTGAGCGTGTAGATGTGCTCTTTTAATTTATTCATAAATTGACGGTTGTGTCTATACATATGCACACATATATGCACACATGCATGTATATGTGCATATCTGTCTCTATAGATGAAAAATGTGGACTTTCAGGGAGGTAAACTGGAGTACGAACTGAGAGCACATCATGTCATTGATATCGAAAAACTATTTCAGTTTCTTGGCAGGGCTTAATATACCACCTGGAGGGCTGCTCCACATCCTCAGCTCTACCAGAACCTGAAAACCATTGGCAGGAAGGTTTACCTGTACTAGGGCACTGCTTTTCCAAGGGTTCTGGTGCTGAGCCTAATGTCATAATCTGTGATTACTCAGTTATTTAGGGTGGACCCCAGAACTCAAGGGCAATTCAAAGGGCAGGAGTAATCATTTTCTGTCTGTTTAATCTTTACCGAATCAAACTTTACAAGTGAAGGAAATGCACGTAAGCCCCATTACCCTTAGTGTCCTCGCTGTCTCCCTTTGCCTCTGCACGTAGTGACCCAGTGCAATGACAGATTAATGGTGACATTAAATGAGGTATTAAATTTAATCTTCTTTACTTGATGTAGCAAAAGTTCCCTTTCCAAATCGCCTTTCTTTAATTTTTGCTTCATGATTGCCATTTTTCATTCGCTGATTTTATTCATGCTAGACTGGGCCAGTGACCTAAAACTGCCAATTAAGGAGGGAAACGCTAATCACATTTCTTCAATTGAAAGCATCAGTGTAAAAGCTTCCCATGCATTATTTACATTAATTATTTTCTGTCTCAGGGATTCCTCTGCTTCCTCTTAAATCAGTTCAAACAAAATGGCTTATTTTCATACTAAATGTTTATTACAGTCCTTCAAATTAACAAAATCCATCTATAATTACTTATTTGTGGTTGGTTTATAAAAATTCTGGCTTATGGAGGCCACTTCACTACCCAATGGACTTATTAGCCATTTAAGAGCACTCTCTCAAGATGTTTTGTAGTCTTTCCTTTCCTTATAATGTATTAATGGGGTATGGTGTTTAGTCTTTAGGTAGGAAGATTATTAGCAATTTCACTATGGCTTACACAGTGGTAGTGTTGCTAAATGATGACTTCTAACATGAAAAATGAGTCACCAGCAAAGACTCATTAATAATATGCATAGTGCTACAGGCTATATGACTTGATTCCCCATTAGTTACTTTATACAAGACTTTCCTATCTAGTTTTTAGTAAAATCAGAGGCTTTTGCTAAACTGTCAGAAATGGTTTCAATGCAGGACTTCACAGTTTTCCCTAGAATAAAAAATAGCAAACAGAATAAGGCATTGGTTGAAGTTTCTTTGAGAAAACATTTTAAAATGAAACACATTGCTTAATTTTAATTATTTTCTTTTTTTGGAGAAATTATACCAGTTTCAATAAAAATGTTCCTAGAATAACTTCTCAGCTCTAGGACAATTACCCTTGTGATGGCATGTTTCTAATTCTGTCAGATATTTTGCATCCTCAGTTCCTACCGATGGAAAAGTTCACTGAAACTACTCAATTCATCGTAGCGCATGCCAAAACCCCAGAGTCTCAAGTCTAGGGTATACACACTGCCTTTATTGTATAAGCTCTTTAACACTGACTGTGCCCTTTGCCTTCAAATGCATTTCATTCCCAACACCATTTTGCAAATTTTCAGTGCTTCACTATGGCAAGAAACTTTATCTGCAGGAACTCAGTACTGTCTGAGTCAGTAGACATAGGTAGTAGACTATTTTTGTTTAACTTATCACAGGCTGAATGCTGCTTGCTTCTGACTGTGATACTGGCTTTTAGTAACCTCATCTCATTTTATGTAAAAGCATAGTGCCAAAGCATTCTTTATGGAAGCGTGCAATTTATTTTAAAAGAACTGTATTTTAATAGGTATACATTTATTTTATCAAATACCAGTGAAAGGCAGCAGATTATGTGCACCTAGCAGCTGAAATAAAATAAACCAAAGAATTAAATAAAGGAAAGATGTTTCAAGGAGGATATTAAAACAGATTTTGGGAACATCAGTCATTCAGTGCTGTAAACATAAAAGGGCTTATTCTTTGATCATATAAATCCAGAAATTATTATGGTGCACTCACTCTGTTTATTCTCTGAGGGATCTTTCACATTTACAGGAGTTTCCATATAGCATCACTGAAGCCTGGGAGTAAACTCCAGGGCACATTTCAATTAGAAAGCAGCAAGCATAGCAGGGGTAAGTCAGGAGGCAGTTGTGCCCCTGGCACAAGAAACCACTGCTAGCTCTCTGGCCACATCGTCGCTTTGTCTGTCCTGCAAAAGGAGAGGAAGAGGCCATCTGTGCTGGCTGTCAGGGTGTAAGGAAAAAAAGAGTGCATCCCAATCTCTCCTTGGGAAACAATAGCGACTAAAAGAGGACTGCAGTGTGCTAGAAGTTGGTCTCTGCTCCTCCCTTCCAAAGATTAATACAGATGCTGAGGAGAGGTGGAAAATGAAAGAGTGGTGGTGTGCAAAGAGGGTTGTAGGGATCTCTTAGGGACACTTTTGGGATCAGGTGAGATCTAAAAGCTTCCGTTTAAGAAGGAAACATTTTAGGTACTTTGATGAGCAAAGCTATATAGCCTGTGGCACTAAAATATTTACTGCCATCCACACCTCTCTTCGTGGAAGGTAGCTTTTCTTTCTCCTTCTCATCCCTCACTGCAATAGGATCTGAATCAGCAGTCTTTCATGATAGCTTCAGCCTCATGGTACTGGGGTAACCCCCCTTTTTTTTTCTGCAATAAATTGATATATGGGAAACCAGATGAATGTTTTGAATATGAAAACTCGTATGTTGACAGTGCTAATGGTTACAGCATTCTCCCCTTGGTCAAACACAGTACTGTATGAAATTTGATTGCTGCTCCTTTAGAGCACCAATGTTACCTTTGGTTTTTCAAACTTGACTGTATGTAGAAGTCAGCAAGAGATGACAATATTCTATTTAATTAGAACATTCTATTTCAGGCAGCTTGACTATGTGAGGTTTCTAGCAGGTCACTTTGCAAGCATTCCTCTCCTCAGACACATGATGGTCAGCTTACATATTCACTTTTCAGGCAATTTTCCATATATGTGGTCCATTCATGAACTGGATAAACTGTCTGAAAGCAATAAAACACAATTAATTAAGGATATGTACAAAGTGCAAGATGTCTAAATAAAAAGAAGAGTTGGAATGAATAAGGTGGATCACAGACTGAGTAGTAATCAACAGTGTCATGTTGCTTCTAAAAAACCAAATCTTAGGCTGTCTAGAGAATGTGTAAAGCTCAGAGTATTTCCATTTTAATAAGGCTGCAGCCAAATTATTGTGTTTGGCTACTTGTGACCTTTTAAAAAATCCTGAGCAGACAACAAGAGTGGAGCAGAAGTCTAGAAAAAAAGGAGTATGAAGAAAGACAGACAGACCTGGAGTTGTTTAATTTAGAGGACAATGCACAAAGGAAAGTTGTAATAACAATCTTCAATTATATAAACCCCTGGTTGCTACAAGTTCAAAGGCAATAGACTTTCCAAAGGATAAGACAGGAAGTAACAAACTTAATTTGCAGCAAAGATTAGATGGTAGAGAAAAAAAAAATGTGCTGACTATAAGGGTGAGGATAAATGGAAGTCCTTGCCTGAGAAGGCAACAGAGTCTACATCACTAGAGATTTTACGGAAAAGATTAAACAATTATCCATCAATAATATCTGACATTTAGTTGGCTAAAAATCTTCTGTAGACCTTTCTGGGTTTACTCAGTTTCTGATTTAGAAATCTTGGATTCAGGGCAACAGCCTAGAAAAACATACACCACAGAAAGAGCAATGTGCTTTTCCACCTCAAATTTTGNGAACAGTGGAACAATAAGGACTACTCTATTGAGAGCAGTGACTGATTTTCTCAGTCCAGCTCATCTTAAGAATTTAGTCAAAGCAGGTGCAAAATATGAAGGCAATCCTAATGTTCTGATAGGGAAAAAAACCCAGATCTTTAGGATTAATCCTTAAGATTAATTAAGACCAGATTCATTCATGCATGAAAATTTTACCTTGGGAGAAGAATGCTGATAGATGAGAACAGACCCATCCAGCTACTAGCTCCTCTTTAATAACATTTTTCTTTTAGCTGATATGTGTTAAAGAGCCCCAAAGTTCTCACTGCTTAGTTTCTCAAGCAGACCTTTAAAATCCCACCTCTGTTAGAGGAAGCTACCCTCACTTTCAGGTGAATCTTATTAAAAGGGCTGTAGAGAACCTCCTTTAGGTGTAAGGTATTAGCTGTTAAGCAGGTCAGTTGTCCTCTTAGGAAATGCACAGGTAAGATTATGAAGATTTAAAAAAATAATAATAGTAAAAAAACTCTCACAAGGGTTTGTTCTCCCTTAATTTTGATGTTGTGAGAATATTTTATTGGTTTTGTGGTGGTTTAAAATTGCATTAAGGTATTCAGATAGAAATAATGAAAGAAAAGCTGTTATGTACTCTCTGCACTTACATCTGTTGTGTTCTAAAGCTTGTTATGTTACTTTTTCATCCTCAGGATATTCTACTGCTTATGTCTAATTCAATATTTGTTATAGAAAGAAAAGCTATATATTTTAGAGTGTAAATGATTAAGTTTAAGAAAACAAATTATAACTCCAAAATATCTGGAAACCAGGAATGTTCCTAAAAGGGGTAGAAGGGGGACTCTTCTTTGTAGGTCCTGAACTAAAATTTCACTGAAGAAAATGACCCTATCTTATTCTATTCAGGGTAAGAATAATTTCATTTTTATCTGTGAATTTTACAAATCTGAAATGTAATGTACATGCCACAATGCTGCTTATTGTGTAGCTTAGACACATTATTGTGAATGCCCAAAGCTCACAGAGAACTTCAGGAGAGTTTTGCCTCCTTCACATTTTGTCTTTTTTGAAAAAAACAGCACTTCTAGCAAAGAAAAAGGTTGTTTGGTATGATGAAATTTTATCATAGGGTTCTAATACAGAACACAAGGTTTTTTAAATAGAGGGACTAACAAACATTCTTTAGGCTGTAGGCAAAATATTTGGGGTGTATTTTTTTTTTTTAAAGGTATAGTCTTGAAACGTGGTACAGAAGATTTACCAGACAAAACAGTGCTTATTCACCCAGGATGCTGCCCTTGGTTTCAAAAGCACGTGTATTTGCCAATGCTCTGCCCATCACCTGATGAACTGGTGGTTCTAATGAGCCTGGCTGTCCTGGGAATGCCTGACGTGTATGGAAGCTTCTGGTCTGGGACTTGCACCACCTTTTTTTGAGCCATGATTTTCTCCCAGGGGAAAAATACTGTGGTGCAACGGAGAGGGGCTGCTTGTCTAGAAAGTGAATTGCTGAAAGCCTTTAGAGAAGGCCCACTTACCCTTCTGACAGACTATGGGCTGCTGAAAAAGACATTGACAATCAATAGCTGATGCTTCAGCTCTAGGCCTTTACAGCCTTTTATCAGCCCAGGGCCACCCAGAGCAAGTGCAGCTTTCCTACTGATGGGAAAGATTTAGTACCTTTCCCATCAGGTTACTGACTCGGCTGAGGTAGGGGAACTCGTGCCATAGCATCTACGGGGACCTGTGGGGGCTGTGGAAAGCAGCTATCAAAGCTCTCCTGGAAGACTCTATGGGACAGAGCCAGCTCCCAGGCTTCAGAGAATGCAGCCCAGGGTAGGGGAAAGGTCCTGTTTCTGAAGCCCTCAGATGACTGATGAGAGTGGTAGGTTGGCTCTTCCTTCAAAGAGAAGAGCCTCTCCAAAGGGGCTGAAGGGCTTGCTTGCTTCTGGCATCAAGAAAGGTTCTTTCCTTATCTAGACTGCCTTATTTTCCTTTAATGTTATTCAAAATAAAAACCCATCTAAAAGAGAAACTGCCAGAGTTGGAACAGTTTATTTACTTACCTGGGGAATGAAGAGCCTATAATATGTAATTCAATGTATGCTAGGGTCCCTTTTGCTTATAGAAAAAGTAAGATGCTTATAATAATGGTTGCTTTTCCCCTATAGGTATGAGAGAATGAAATGAGAAGTTTAATGATATCATCTTGTTACTCTGTTGCCTATAGACTGTAAGCCTTGGATTCATAATTGCATTAAGAACCATGGCTTATGCTGATCATTAACAAGGAAAATTTCACACTAGAGATTCACTGTACTAAAGACCATTTAAATTACAGTGTGCATATGCACATTCCAGATATTATGATTCATTTCTGGAAAGCTTTAAAATACTATAGTTAGAAGAAAATATCTTGCATATTTATCTCTGTGTAAAACTAAAGCCTGGAAGATGATTACTTAGCGTTCATAGTATTTGACTTCTTTCACTGCAAAAATCTATCTTTTTCGTGTCACTCCCAGCTCCAATTACTCTGCCAGTTTTCCAGTGACCAACAGTAAAAATGTTATGGAGGTAGACTTATTAATACTTTTTTGCTTAGCGGAGCAGTATCCCTCCTTGACTATTTGAGCAAAATAACAAGACCCAATGTCAAAAGTGCATACAATGTCACTGAAGGTGCCTGGAAAAGAACAAAAAATTTTAAACCGGAGAGCACAATATTCCCCTCCAGCCTGCTATGCCAAACTGTTTTATTTAGCATTTCTACTCCAGAAAGCTTACAGAAGAAATACAAAGAAGAATAGAGGATAACAGCATTAAAGGAACTACATATACACCCCTCTGTTTTGGACATGAAATAGATTGAACAGTCGATAAGACGTAATTAGGAACCCATCTTGCAGTTATGCATTCATATGAGAGAGGACTGCAGATCAAGGGTCTACCAAATAATTAGTTCTTCTTAAACATGCACCTAATTAAATTGCAAGATACAGCAACTCTGATTTTCTCCTTAATGTGCTACTTAAAAGGTCAAGGAATAGGGCTTCAGACAGATCCTCCTTCTGGGAAATAAATGTATTCCTCTTTTCCTGAGCATTACACAACAAATTTACTAATTAGTCAGGACAGATAATTGCTTTTGTTCATTTTGAGAGAGCCCGTTACTACTGGTGCTTTTTGTGTGGGTGTGGTGGTTTTTTTTTTCTTTTTTTTTTTTAAACTTTGTTTTCCCAAATGGTTGCCCCTTAGCAGTCTGCCTGGGCAGCTGTTAGCCTGGACACAAGCACTGCAACAAAGGAACTGAAAACTTCATCCATGAGGAATAAAGATGGTGTGGGATCTGGTCTTTCTGATAAATAATTCTAATAATGTATCAAAAAAATGTTCAGTGGATGCTTCTGTGGAGCCAGAAGAATAGGTTTTGCTAGAGAGAGAACCAGGAAAGAGCTTCAACTTTGCCCCCTGGAATTTAGTCTGAACACCAAAGGCAGCCTGAGATGAAGGCAGGGACGGAGCACTGGGCGTTGTGTCTCAAGATGTAGATATGGATTAAGAAAAATCTTACAACAAAATAGACCTGAATTTCTTTATCTCAGAAGTGGGCCAGCTTCAAACTGTCTTTAGGGGAATCTATAGCCTTATCTCTTGGAGCGTTTTAACACTCTATAACAATGTGTAGCAGGTTCAGACAAGCATATAAAGAATTTGCTTCCTGACCCCTATATTGATTTGTGCTCATCAAATGAGCAATCTTTTTCAGCTAATCATGTGGATATAGTTTATTTTGCTGTGCTTTTGTTTCATTAATCAAAATATATGTAAATTAGAGAGAAAAATATAATTATTTTTACCTGCCCTTTATTACAAGAGGAAATAATGTGACTAAAAGTTTCAGCAAATAGCAAGACTTTGGAGGTTGCTGAGTCATAATTTTGGTACTGAATTTGTCTCCATCTAGGTATGTGGATAAAAACTTGATTGTTTCTGTTGGTATATTTTGTGGGAGCCACCAAACTGACAGTAGAAATTAAAGTTCAGATTTACAGTTCACACTCTCTTATTTTAGCTTTAGAGTAATAAATGCAGGTGTTTCGCTAGAATTTTCAATGTCCTTCTGAGTGAGTTCCTGTTTTGAAGGCAGGCTTAATTAGCCAAAATTCTAAGGCGTATCTTAAATTGCATTGGAAAGACAGATTTTATTTCTTTGAAACTGTTTTGGGGGATCCTGCAGCTCTTTCAGTTGGTTACACTTTAGGACAGAATCCTACCGGTAAGAATCTGTCTTGGATCACACAAACACACAACTGTGTACCATGAGTACATTTGCACACACTTTTAGAAAATAACTCTACCTAGAGGTAGTCGCGACAGCACTGAGCACAGTTATATTTTAAGGACCAATTTATAGTTTTGGTTTGGACTGGTGCTGGCTATTCCTGTGTCTTTTCTGCAGGCTGGTCAGCTCTTACTGATGCCTCATGTCATCCCACTCATGGTTACTGCAGTTGTTTAGTATCATCGTTTCATCTTGAGTCTAGTCAGCTGCATGCTGCATTTCTCTTTCCTCAAGAAATCTAGGTGTGTATAATATTGATTTATATTTTTTTAAACAGATTTTTTTTTCCACTTCTCCATGCTGAACTATCTCCTAAAGGACAAATAGATGAACTGCATGAAGACTCAGATTACTTTGCTCTTTTCTCCCTAGTAATTATTTATGAGCACACAGCTGCTATACTAGGCACAGTTTATAGCAAAAGACATGAAAGTTGAAGGTAAGCAAATGTGGAAAAAAATATATACAAAATGTTATGAGATCCTACCAATGCAAGTAAATTGTTCAGAGTTCCCCCTTCAATCTGTTTGTAGTCAGATTGCATGTACTTTTAAACTAATCTAATTTTTCACAGAAATTTCATTACATTTTTCATTTAAATATATTTCCATCTAAATCTATGCAGAAATCCAGGAAATCATTAGGACTTGCTGTCATTTATTCTTTGAGTAAGAAATTAATTTTCTCAACATTTGCAAATTTATCCATCAGTCTTAATTTATATTACTAAAAATGTTATATCCTTTGAAGAACTTCAGTATCTGGATTACTCATTTCTCTGACCTAACTGAATAATTCTGACACTTTGCACTTTTTGTATAGAGAGAGTTAACTTCAATCCATTGTAAAGGTTATTTGGATAAAAGTAGGATCCAATTAATTAACCTACATCATTAACAATTACATCTTGCTATTCATATAGGTTATGAATAGACTCATTAACAAAACCGATAAAACAGACATAAGATCACTTACTGAATATGCTCCATGCAACTCAAGCTATTGCTATTTTTTCATACCAGTTTATAATTCTGTTATGAAAATAACTTGGTGGCTTAATGAAAAGTATTATATATACAGATATACACACACTTGTTGGTGGATTACCTGCTCAGCTCTTGCTACTCTGTGGAGGCTCTGCAAATGTGTTGCCTCCTGAAAGATTCCCACTGCTTTAATCTCTCAGTTCTGCCTTTAATGCAAAGGGCATCAGGGATACTTGAGAAAGAGCACAAGATGGAGACCCAAAGGCAGGACTCTGGCACTGCATCTTCTCTGAGGCACCCACTATGTGTGATGCTGATCCTGTTAATACAGCACTCTAAATGTGTGAGTTCATATGGAACAGTGCCAAAACCACTGTATTGCAACTCTTTAACTTTACCCAAGCAACTCAAAGGATTTCCAAGCTGTATTTTTTACTGGAGTTCTCCAGCTGCTGCTGAGGCTGTACTGTTCCACTGAATTTACCCTTCAAACATATATGTTTATTGTATGCATGTGAGACTACTGCCAAATAGTTTCTACTTGCCTGAAACTGTTGTGCAGTGGCACTCTGTGGCAATCCCTTCCTGAGCATGGTACTTGCCATATTAAATATGTTTGTTTGGTTGGGTTTTTTTTCTTAAAAAGCCTATTCTCAGACATATGATGTAAAATGGAATTACTGACTTTGCATGTGTTCATAAGACAAGACTTTTAATTATCTTGAATTCAAGTATTGTGGTTGCAATAGATTTGAGTCAAAGTACAATGTATGTCTGAGTTACACAACTGTTATTCTGACTTATGGTAATGTTTTTTGGGAAGGAGGTTGAGAGTGGGGGAAAGGGAGGAAAAAAAATGTGAGGATTTATTAAGATTGTACAATCAGATCATAGCTGTCTGAATATTTTGCTGATGTTTGCACCGATACTAATGAAAATTCACTAGTGCAAGCTCCTAATGAAAAGGTATTCTGGTTTTGCAAAGTTTTATCCCCCCCCTAAAATTTTAAAAAATTTTCATTTTATGTGGAAATGTTTTCACAGTCCTAAAATACGTATCCTTCTTGCTTCAGTGGAAGGCTCTCCAGAAGCGGGACTGCTGGATGCGCTTTCAGGGACATTTATTAGGACCAGCTCTGTTGAACCCTGAACTAAACTTCAACTGGAACTAACCATGTTGTAGAGATACCAAAGAAATTGAATTGGAGTGATCAAGTAAGATGTGAACAGTAAAACTGAATGTACTAAGAATATTTGTATCTGTATTGCATATTGTGTGGTGCTGTTTTGCTGGAAGTAGGCTGGCAATTAATACAATCAAGCTAGCAGAATCTGGACAAACTGAGATTAATTCCTATGTAACAGTCTTTTCAGCTATAGGTACGAACTAATTTCATGCCAAATTCAGCTGCACACATGTGGCACCACAGTCTACAGCTGTCTCTTGAGTGCTTCATAAAACAAAGTCAGAAAGTATTACTGCAGCTTTTCCTTTGAGTGGAATCAAAATTTCTTGAGACAGCTTTACTAAAAGTATACTGTCTTTACATTAAAAAAGAGACTGTTCCTTTGAGGTCAATGTGAACTAATAACGTAACAAAGCAGGAGGCTGATACATGCCTGACCTTTCCACAATATATTTTAGAACTAAACAAGCTTTTTCTTTTTCTACCTCCTCCAATATCCTTGATTCATTAACTTTTTAAATGCAATATATATATGACTTCCCAATTCCATAAAAACAAAGCAGCAGATTTATGCTTGGGCAAACTACCAAAGCAATGTTACTCATCTTGTTTTTCATAGGAGTTAATGGTGACCTGTGAAACCACAATAGATTAAAAAAGCAAAACAAAGCAAAAATGCATCATGCACATATGAGTGAGGTCTTTCTTTTTCTCTCCCTGAATAACTCGTAAGAAACCCTTGGCAGCATATACAGGTGCTGTCTCATGACTGCTCCTGTCAACAGCAGCTGCTGGGCTCTGGGTCATGTTCTTTTGTTTAATTGTGTAAATTGGAAAACTTGTAAGCCTAAGAGTAAAATTATGACCTTAAAACACTACCACCTTGTTTATTCAACAGCAAAGTTCTTTATCATTCCATTTAAATGGAAAAACTGTAGCACGTAAAAACTGGTCCACAGGGTTTTTTTGAAGGGTTTTTTGGACTGGGATGGTGTGTTGCATTTCTTCCCCCTCTCTGGGCTTATCTATGAACTCTGGAAGTCTTGCTAGGCCTCAGCATAAATGTAATGAGTTGGGCGGTTAAGCATCCCTTGACCTGACCGTACCAGGAGCTCTTGCATGGCTAAGATGGAGAGCTGCACTGACTGTGCCAGGGACTCCTGTTGCCTGGCGGAGGCTGGGGATAGGAGTAGGGCTAATAAGTCCCAAGGTTGTCAGGAAATGACTAATCTCAGTCCTCTCCTGACAGCCTTGGAGACATCCTTATCTGAATTCTAACTCATGTGAAATGGTACCAGTGCTACTGGAATCCTAGTAATTTGCTGATGACTGACGCCAATCATCTCACGAGCTTATAAATGATGGTACTAAGTGAGACCCTTTTTGCTCTCCTCGACCGCATCAGGCTGCGACCAGCATGTCCCTCCAAGTGGGACGCCTCACAGACCTTGCAAACTCTTCAGTTTGTGAAGATTGGAGGTCCATTGCTGAAAGTCGACAAGACTTGGGCTGATAGGCTTCACTCCTTTACCTGCTGAGAAAGATGCCAAAGCATTTGATATGAATATTTTCACTGAACTCAAGGGTTGTTTTTTTTTTAACAGGTATACCTCTTTTACTTGCTTATTTATATCTCTTAGTGTCTTTGTGCATGTGTGTCTACTAACCTGAATATCTATAGCAAGTATAATTACAAATACTGCTTTTTAAATCTATACATAAGTTACTGTTATGAACTTTATTCAACTCTGAATGGATCTCAGCCTGTTATTATACTCGTAATTCCTTTAGATATAAACCGTTGGCTAAGTCTGGGACTAGGAGTTGATCCAGCCGCTCTTAGACTCTGATAGGAGTTTAGAAAGCAATGGAATCTTCTCTGAAGCTCTTGACTCAATGGGAAGGTCTTACCTACGTTCATAAGTATGTTCTCCCCTCCTCTTCGCATTCCCAATCTCTGCACTAATCACGATAAATCAATTCTAACTTCATTTTTCTTTGTATGTTTCTCTCTTAACCTTTTGTGTCATCAGTTTCATAGTTTTAGTTTGATTCTAACTTAATTTTCCTTTGTACTTTTCATCCATTTATTAAGTAATTGTGAACCTTGCCATCAAATTCTGTGAAGTTGCGGTTTTATTCCTATTAAATAATTTTTGCTAATACCCTTGAAGGTGATTCTTTAAGCTGTCAAAACCGCTCCATTTCACGACAGGTGGGGTGGTGTTTTTTAAGTTAATGATCTCTTATTACACAGAAAATGAAAAAACAGTAAGAATAACATAGCCAAGGAACAGCTTGCACAATACATTGTACCTTTAAAATAGTTCTTTATTTGGAAGGAAAAGTACCTTTGCACAGTCTTGTATAGAACACGTAGATTTTGACAAGATTAAATACATTTGGAAAGTAACGTACACAGCTTAATTTATGGCCAGTTAATATTTGTTCTTTTGCAAGACGGAGAAAATAAATTTTTACACAATTCACTTCTGTTGTCAGTGCTAGAAAAAACAGGAACATAAACTTGGATCTCAACAAACAATTATGTTACCAGTGTTTCTTTACAAACGCAATTTTCACCTGTTTTGAAGTCTGTCCAATTTAAATTCCTATTTTCATCCTGAAAAGGCAATTTCACTACAGGAGTCCCACATATGGCAGGGAAAGAGGTAGTAAAGAAAGTTAGTATTAGCCTTTGATTTCTAAATACTATGCTTAGTATTTAAGCCCCATCAAATGAAAATAAGCTGGAGGCTCTCATTCTAACCCGTTTGTGGATTTTGCAGAATCGTTCAGCTGCTTGGCAAAAGTGGCAGTCTCTGCTTAAAAGAAGCCCAGAGAATGAAATAAAATAGGTCCCCTTGCTTCAGACAGAAATGTGTTGTAAGACCATATAAAGAAATATTTACTGGGGTTCACCTGCCCTCCTCTTGCATGTGGCTGGAGATCTCTGCAGTGGTGAGGAGGGTACCAGACACGGCTCAGCTCTGATAGAGTTTTCTAAGGTCAACTTTATTCTGCTTCCCTTTCTTCCCCTCCAAAGCTGTGTTTAGTTGTTCCTATAGTGTTTATGATTTCTACTGTTGTGGCTCATATTGCAACATCAAGATGTTCTATTAATTTGGAGCCCCTTGAGTATAAAGAGGGGAGATGTGAAAGTTTGGTTCTGCTTACCCTATTTAGCAGTCTGCAAAATGAGACTGAGAAGGGATTTCTAATTTGCTTCTGAGTTGAGAGGAGGTCTGTTTAAGCCTAAACCTGTTTTGAATTGGTTTGCAGAATAAAAGCATATTGATGGGCTGCAAGCACATATGCTACAACTTTATTTCACAAAAGGTTTGTTATTTCACAGGTGCATTTTGCATATGAAGTTTGTATAGGGGAAGAAAAAAGACAAAGCAAAGGGCAAGTAATTAACTCTATTCCCAGCGCCTTCAAAAGGCCTATTCTGAGGTAACTCAAGAAGTTCATTATAAGCCTGCCTCTTCCATCCTTGTTAGAGTAGCACTTTACTTTTCATGTAAGCACACTGAGCTTCTCATTTGTGACAGTAGAGCCATCTGCAACCTTTTCTGTACCCTCTATTTCTTCTCCCAGTTTCACTAGCTCAGGTAGCGTCTACTTTCATTTCCTTCACTATAGGCAGAGCTATGATACCAATTTTTTTTTCCCTAAGCCCGAGACTCTAAATTGAAGTTATTTTTTTGTTTGGTTGTTTTTTTTCTTTTATAACTCCTGACAGAGCATTATTCTCAGGGAAGCAGATTATTTTAGAGCAAAGTGTGTTGGGGTGTGTCACAGTTTATCCGAGCTATTGCTTCAGGCTGTCTGCAGACTCTGGAAGACAACAGCGAGTTGTCCTTTTATGTTGTAAAGCTTCCCTTGGCATCCCTGAAGAACAGATGACTACAGACTGATTAAAGTGTAGACCACGGTGGGGTTTTTATTTATTTATTTATTTTTAAAGCACCTCTATAGCATGCAAAGTTGCCTCACACCCCATGATGTCTTCAGGTTGTCTAATCCTTCTGGCACGGTACCAGCTGTTGGCTAGGAGTCTGTGAAGATCTGCAGTAATCTGGTAATAAACACTGGGAACACTGTCTCCCAGAGAGACTTGGGAGGAATTCAGACCTTCCGAATATGGCTACTAGTGCTGATAACATAATCCGGATTTTGCAGGCATGTACTATTGTTCAGGCTCTCTTTTTATTATTTCGTGTACCTCTAGAATATCTGAGTAATTCTCTTTCATCTTTTCTCTTTAAACCTCTTAAAAAGTAAAACTCTGTCAGCCCTCAGCCTTCTATTAGGAAAGAAATCCTCTTAAATATACGTCTGAGTTCAAGATTTGTTTTGTGTGAATTTTGAACCTTAAATGCCAAGTTCAAAAATATAACCTGTGGACCCATTTTCATGTTTCCTGAGGCATAGAAATGGTCCCCTGCTATGTACGCGATAGCAAAAACTTTTGAAAGTAGAAAAGAAAGTACAGGAAAAAAATGGTGATTGTTGATTCCTTTTCTGAATGAACACAGTATATTAATTCTTGTATCCTTTCTGTGATGTCTATCAAATTTTTTCACATTAAAAATTATTGTAAAATTACCTTTATCTATATTAATTTCTTTTTCCTCAATTTCTTTCCTGGAATTGTGATTTGCAACTAATAGCTAAATTTTGCCATTAGGTAGGCCGAAACTACCTGTCATAAATATTTAGTGGGGTACTAATTTATATGTAATCATTCAATTAGAGCATATAGTGTGGCCAGCAGGAGCAGGGAAGTGATTGTCCCCCTGTACTCGGCACCGGTGAGGCCACACCTTGAGTCCTGTGTTCAGTTTTGGGCCCCTCACTACAGGAAAGACATTGAGGTGCTGGAGCGTGTCCAGAGAAGGGCAACGAAGCTGGTGAGGGGCCTGGAGCACAAGTCTGATGAGGAGCGGCTGAGGGAACTGGGGTTGTTTAGCCTGGAGAAAAGGAGGCTGAGGGGAGACCTTATCGCTCTCTACAACTGCCTGAAAGGAGGTTGTAGTGAGGAGGGTGCTGGTCTCTTCTGTCAGGTGGCTGGTGATAGGACAGGAGGAAATGGCCTCAAGTTGCGGCAGGGGAGGTTTAGATTGTGTATTAGGAAAATTTTCTTTACCGAAAGGGTTGTTAGGCATTGGAACAGACTTCCCAGGGAAGTGATGGAGTCACCATCCCTGGAAGTATTTACAAGACATGTAGATGGGTCTCTTAGGAGCATGGTTTAGTGGTGGACTCAGCAGTGCTACATTTATGGTTGGACTTGATGATCTCAGAGGTCTTTTCCAACCTAAATGATTCTATAGTAGTACTTACAGAGCTGGCCTTGCAGCCCTTCTTTTTATTGTAATGACATGACAGGTTAAAATTCAGATTACGCTGATTTACTCTTAGGCATGTGGAAACTTTTGGATGGTCAGCATAGTGCTGCAAACTTAATTTGGGTGTTACTGGGTTAGTAGTGATTTTAAATTTTGTTCCTGCAATGAACTCATTTATGGTAAATACTTTTTTTCCGTAACTCAGAATAAGATAATGCAAAGACTTCATTTAAACGGATACCTCCTAAATCTGACCCCAGACTTCCTATTTATTATATGGATCTATTTTATTTTCAGTAAAATACTTGATAAGTTATTAACAGCATTCTCTGGAAAGCTGAGTTGGAGATTGTCTTGTATTCTTTGACTTCAGCTACTTCTTTCAGTTGCCAAAGCATACAAACGAGAGAATTTTCAAAGGAACTTTTCTTCTAGATATCTCTTAAAAAGAAACACTAAAATGCAGCCAGAAGATATGGGAGGAGAAATGCTACACTATGTCAGGTTTATGAGCATGGGAAAACTCACCTATTATGGATGCTTGCCATACTGTTTTAGGTTATGTTTTCTTTGGTGTGGGGTTTTTTTTGGTTTTGCTTTAAGGTGTTTTTTTTAAGTGTTAACTGAACTCTCTGGAGAACAGGAAGAAATAGAAATTCCCAGTTCCTTTTCTTTTCTTTTCTTTCAAGTTACTAATACATGCCATAGTAAAAAAACCTGGAAAGTCTTCCTGTGCACTTGGTATATAGCCTTGCCCAAAGTAGGTTCACTATGGATGAGGATCTTTCAGCACAATCATAGAATCAATCCTTTTACTGATATTAAGCACTATTAGATAAATTGGTTTATCTTTAACTATCACTGTTTTTAACTTCTCTGTTGATATGTTTAGTCTGTTTTTTAAAGGAAATCAGAGTTAGACATTTATGCTGTTGGTCTCTGGTCCTCCTCTTTCCTTCCCTTTCTTCCCAAGTTTGCAACCATTGGCAAACTTGCCATATGTTTGACCTGAGGGTGCAGGTTCCAAAGACGCTACATTTTTATAGATGTTATGAGTGTGTAGTTAAAAAGGAGAGAGAGCACAAGAGAGACATCATTAGCATCTTTTTTAAGGAAGTGGCTGCAGTGGGACCTCACCTCCTTAAGATAGGGAAGTAGCCAGGCTTAGAGGATTTTTATTTTTATTCAGTGTATCGTGTAGGTCAATTTTCTCTAATGGTGATGAAATAGATGTGGAATTAAAGGCAGCTATGTAGTGTATGTGCCTACAACTCATTCAAGTTACTCAACCCTTATACTCATACCTTCCCTAACTCTGCCTTGCCTTTAGTACTACGAGCTTTGGAATCCTGTCATATCAAATGCTACTAAGATGTGTTGGAACCATGATGTTACTGAAATTGGCATATAATAAAATAATTTTTTTTACAGCTCCAAGCTTACAGGTTGACGTTTTTGTAGGCAGCACCTTTTGAAGTTGGTTAAAATGGCAGGAGTTGATCAGCCAAATGATAACCAGTTAGAAGGTGGGTTGCTGGACATGTGATACTTCATGTTTTTCAGTAGGCTGCAGCCTGTTTTTACTCTGTCAAAGATCTTGAGGATATTGCTGAATTTTAAATATACAAATAGTGCTGTTAAATTTACCCTAGCTTTTTTGTAGTTGTTTAAAATGCCAATCTTTTAGGGACACCCAAGTGGTAGTTCCTGGTTTCCATTCTGAGGTGTAGATTCACAATCATATATGATCCATCTTATCCAACACTATTAGAAGTCAGTTTTCATGATAAAAGATATGAACTGATGTCTTAGGCTACACAAGCTTATAAAAGCATGAAGTGCAATAACGTCTTGTTTGTGTTTCACTTGTGTCTATTGGTACTCTTTTACTTAGTGATTAATTTCTTTGTTGTGACGTACTATACCATTACCTACTGTTGTGCAGTGTACAGCCAGATATTAAGAAATACAATGATGAATACTGAGAAGGTAATGTCAGAAATTCTTTAACTTAAGGAAAAAAAAAAAACGCATGGTTTATTTTTTAAATTTTTGCAAAAGCTTCATTTGGGTCACTCTTTAACTGGTCAGTCTTATCCCTACTAATTAAAATTGTACCACATATTTTGGAACCACTTTAAAGGAGCTAGTTTGACTATCACAGCTTTAGATGTAGGTGAAATAAGCATTTTAATCAGCTGGGCACTTACAATAATAGTTCCATACTATTACTTCAACAGTCAAAGAAACTCAGCCACTCCAGACTTCAGGTAATGCTTGCAAGTTCCTCAGCTTAGATTGTTCTTTGTGTAAAATAGCTCATGTTTAATTCCCCATGAAATAAAATTTTACTATTATGGTTGGCTGTGATGAGATTACAAGGAGAAACAGGGGGTGAAAGGAATGAAATTCAATTTATTTCCCCTGGTGTTGCAATACATAACACCTTCTATTTGTTTTGCATGATCTAGAGGAAAATAATTTCATGTCAGTCAAATAATTCAGGAGGACTCTGAAAAAGTCTTCACACCAAACAATAGGGGGAAAACAACTTAAGTGTGTGAGTAACAAATAGCTCAGAATAGCTAATTCCCTTCACCGTATATGACAACAGACCCCTAAAAATTGCAGTGCCTGTTTGGAAAGAGGATTGGAGAAAATGCTGTGTCACAAAGTACATCATGTATTGTCATGTGTAGCTATTGCACAAAACTGATAATGTACTGAAGATGCTGAGCTTCACAAAATATGCATGTAGCTGGAATAATGTTTTATATTGTCAAGGACGTGTCGGTAACAAAAATGAAGAGTATAGGCAGGGATGGAAAAGTTTGAACTTAAGCTCTGAAGAAACCCAAGTCATTAATGTTTGCAATAGCCTGCATATTGTATTCATCCAGCAGATTAAGTTTAATAAGAAACACAGAAATTGCAGATTAAGCTGTAAAACAGTTGGGGAACTGCAGTGGCATTTACATCTGTAATTTAGTTTTTAATCACAAAGGTATTTAACCAGTTCAGGGTGAGGAAAAGAGTTGTAAAACTGAGGACATCATCCAGAAAGAGGTCAAGCCGTGTAACCTGACTCTTTCCTTCTCTGATGGCTTCTCACCAATGAGAGTACACAAAATGTACTGTTAAACTGAGGTGAAAGTGCTTTTATATGTACCTTTGCTTGTAAACTTTTGTTCCTAATCCTTAGCTAAATGGTTGACCTCAAGTTTTGTTGAGAACACATTATTCTTTTACTGTTAAGCCTTGGTGGCTTGTTGCAAAAGGTGGACTGTGATGTAGGGATGCTTCTCTCACCTGTCATCTGAGATGGACATATTAAACAAAGCATTGTGTGCATTTTCTATTTGACATATGTTAAAATGTAGCAGGGGTTTGAAAGTGTTTCCCAACAAGGACCCTTTTTGTGAAGGCTGGTGTCACCTAGTGCTGGAGTTCCCTCTTCCTGTCTCAGACCAGTGCCACAAGAAGGCAACACAAAAGTATCATAACTTCCTATTATCTTTTGCCCTTCATACATTTTATTGCCTCTTTATGCTGTTACCATGTGTAATGTAAAACTTTTTGTGGTTGAGAGTTTAAACTGTTACTTTTATTAGCCTTTTATATAAATAATGCTCTTGTTCTTTCCAGAAATGTATACATTTTAAGGCCTTGATATTGTGCATGAGCTGACTTTGCTTATATGGGTCTGTGCATAATTCTGTGCTAAATCTAGGAACCATTTGAACCTCTTGCATCGACTTCATCTTACAACTCGAGCAAATCTGTTTATTAGCACTTGCTTAAGAGGAACACACACCTGTATGTGAGCAGGTGAAACAAGAGCTTGGAGTGAGGATCTAAGAGAATTTCAGTTTTGGAGGAAACTCAGACTAAAAATTGTTACTAAAGAATATGTGCAGCCTTACAAAGAAAGATGAATGTTGAATACAGAGTGGGATGGTAAGAACTTCGAATCACTTGGCTAATACATTTAATAGCAATATGTTGTCCTAATGTAGTGTTATTAAACTTTCTAATTCAGTCTCTATTACATGGAGGACATTTATTTAGAAACATGAGATAATCTTGCTTAGGGAGGAAAAAAGGGTTTAAGACTATCTTGCTCAGTTTATAGACACATTGATATGTTTTATGGCTCATATATAGATTGGTTCCATGCAGCAAACTAGGTCAGGGCAAGAATAAGAATTTTAGAAATACGGAATATATTGTGTGGAAATAAAGAACCAAGATTGAATTCTTCCCCATTATCTTTATAACATCTTTATGATATAACATGAGTTGCATTTTAATAGTTAACTTTACTCTGAAACTACTTGGCTTATGTGGTCATAGCTATTGGACTGTAGAAACAGGAATTAGCAGTGGACAAATTGGCTACTGCTATAGAAGGAGATAATAACCCACTATAGTACCTCTTGGGGAATATAAAAATAAAATAAACATATCTTGACACAGCTCAGTAAGTAGAAAGCACTTTATGGTCCTGTAGTTCTTATAGATCATGATTAAAGGTCTGAGTGCTTCTGAAAATAATTTGAGGGGAGAAGTGTAATTAGTGTATTATATTCCCAATTTGACTTTACTTTAGAAAAAAAAAAAAAAAGTAAGTTTGCTGAGGCTGGGGCTACTCATTGTAAGTGTACACTCAAACAAGCCATGTGGCAGAAGTAGTAGTGAACCCTGGCCATAACCCAGGCTTTCGACTGATCAATCAATGACTGTTGACCTTAAGCTGCTGCTTTTCTATCTGTGGGAAAGTCAGCTTGGGTGTGTTTCCTCTGTTTAGCTCCCAGCCTTCATAAAAGTATAAGAAATGAAGGGGGATTAGGCTTCACTAACTTTAGACAACTACAGTGTTTTGTGTGCATGTGAATACTAGTCATCCTTAGCTCCTTTTTTAGACAGCAACCCCCACATCTTTAGAATGACGTAAATCGTGTCCTAAAAGTTCTGCTTTCTCTCCATTGTCATTCTAGACCACTTTTTGTGGTTAAAATCAGATGCAGATGTCTGTATTTTGTCATCCTTAATCTCTCTCAAGAGCTGTGTCAGTCTGTCAAGACCAGACTCCAGCTCTACTTTGGAGAAGACAATGAAAAGCTGCAGCTTGCCCTAAGAGGCTGCTAACATGCCTGTGTATTTTTTTATTACTATTATTATTTTGGAACTGATAGCTACAAGCTTCCATTTCTGTGCTCATGGCTGGTGTTGTGGTTTAACCCCAGCCCGCAACTAAGCACCACGCAGCCACTCATTCCTTTCCCCCCCCGCCCACTGGGATTGGGGAGAGAATTGCAAAAAAAAGTAAAATTTGTGGGTTGAGATAAGAACAGTTTACCAGGACAGAAAGGAAGAAAATAATAATTATAATAGTGACAATAATGAATTGACAATAATAATAAATAGATTGGAATGCACAAAACAAGAGAAGCACAATGCAATTGCTCACCACTCACCAACCAATGCCCAGTTAGTTCCCGAGCAGCGATCCCTCCAGGCCAACTCCCCCCAGTTTATATACTGGGCATGATGTCACATGGTATGGAATACCTTCTTGGCCACTTTGGGTCAGCTGCCCTGGCTGTGCCCCCTCCCAGGTCCTTGTGTCCCTCCAGCCTTCTTGCTGGCTGGGTGTGAGAAGCTGAAAAAATCCTTCACTTATTCTAAATACTACTTAACAACAATTGAAACATCAGTGTGTTAACAACATTCTTCTCATACTGAATCCAAAACAAAACACTATGCCAGCTACTAGAAAGAAAATTAACTCTATCCCAGCTAAAACCAGGACAGCTGGGGCCATGGGACTTGAGACACTTTGGTTTCACAGGCACATGACCTGCTCCTTAAGGCTTGGACCTTTAGAGGCCACTGGCAAAAGGAGTTGGAGCCAAGGTGAGGTCCAGTTCCTGTGACTGGATAGGCTGGAGTCTCTGAGATATATTATGACATAAAGAAAATGAAATATGAATGTAGCGAAGAAGTAGTTAAAGCAGATTGCTTGTTGATGTAGCAGATTTCATATCTCCATGCAGAATCTGCTCACCTTTGTTTCCAGTAAAACAAAACCATCTCCAGTTTAAACACTAATACAATTAACCAGAATTAGAAAGGAACTTGGAGAGAGAGCTGGAACCAGTTTCCCTGTTCTTTTTAATACTCCCATCCAAGAAAGGAAGCCAATGGCCCTATAGGTGCTCCTCCGTGACATGCAGCTGAAAGAAAACGCAGACATGAGTGGGAAAAGGTATGTGGCAAATCTCTGGCGGGATATGCAGGAACCTACTCTTATTCCCACTCAGCTTTCAGAGTGGTTTTTTTCTCCCCTGCTGTCAGAACAGGCTTGTCCCACTTTTGCATATGGATTTACTGCATCCAGGCTGATTGACTGCACTTAAGAAGTAAGAGCAAGTTTGTGTGAGTCAGGTGGATGCCTATATCAAGGTACAGGTTTCCTGTAGCTCTGCCTGTGTTACAGAGAGGGGAGACACACGTAAGCCTACATTTTTCATTTCCACTTTTTGCCAGACTCCCGAATGACAAGAAAGAATGAATTGAAATACCTAAACACCTTCAACATGTAATGCAGTAACTAATGAAAATATACTATAAGAGGTAATCCATTAAAAAAAGCATGATTAAGGGAGACTTTTAGTAATTGTAATCTTTGTGAAGTACCTAGGACACTCCTGCACAAGTGACACTATGAAAGTCTGATGGGTAGAAATATTCTGTCAAAATTGCTTTTTTTAGAAAAATGGAATAAAGCTTAGTTGGTAATTTGAGAATTCATATTTGCAGAATCTAGCAAATCAGGAATTGCATTCATTGCTTAGTAGCAGAGCAAACCATAGTCACAGCTATTTTAGTGTCTGTCTTACAATGAACAGCTTAAGGGGGATAGAGATGGCTCATCACAATTCTTTTCCTGCAGTATTTCATAATGCTCAAGTTTATAAGCATTTCTTTTAAAAGTGCCCTAACATAGATGCCATCCTTACGAGAGACCTGTTCTGCCTTTGGAGGATTACAGTGCTTGAATTTCTTGAGAGGGCTCTAAAACATATTGCCAGACTGATGATATAGAAAGGTTCTGTAATGTTCAGTCTGTCTAGATATTTCTGTGCTGCTTTGTGGTTGCACTTTTACAATCTGCCCAATCATAGGGATACTGTCTGAAAGAAGTCAAAATAAAAGGAAGCTAGTCTTCAAAAGTGCACTCATTTTTTCTTGTTCAGCTACTTCTATGGGCTGCGCAGAAGTCTGCAAAAAAATTTTCCTACTATAGCACCTGCAGGGATTTAATCAATGGCTTTGTTTAAAGTATTTGTCTTACTTTCTAGGCACACAAGACATCCTAATGATTATTAAAATAACAAGTCCATGAGAGTTTGTCGTGCTCATATTCTTTGTTCTTTAACTAAGCAGAGGTCTCCTAAGTAAACAAGTCACAGATCTTAAAACTGAGGGAATGAATGTGCTCAAAGACCACAGCCTGATGTAAAAGTGTAAAATGTTGGAATGGGGCTCTACGTCTCAACTGCATAATATATAATGGTTTGAGAGCACAGCAACAGATGGAAATGTATCTTGTAGTACCAAGGAAAGATCTTTCTTCACTTAAATGTGAGCAGACATGATGCATAAGTGCAAATAAACCTGTTTCAATATGTGTTACGGAATCCTTAGAAAGCCCACAATATTCTGTAGAGAGGTTTATTACCATACGGCTGGTTCCACAGACTCTATTTTAAAAGTAGGTTTGGGCTCATTTAGAAACTAAGCATTCTCTTATAATAATACATCCACAGTAGAAATATATTTCTCTATTGGTAGGGCTCTGCCAATTGATATACCAATAGACTTTGGTATAGTAATGCCCATACATGAGAAATAATTTACTACCCTTTCCAAAACCCATAATCAGACCCATTGGATATGTGAAGCTCTAAAGTTCCTAAAACCAAGAAAGGCCTTTAAAAACACCTGCAGGTGGTAAATGCAATCAGATGCTCTGTGTGGATTCATCACATAATTCCCCCAAGGAAACAGATGAAATCATTACACTGAGTGGCTGTATCCTTGGGAAGTACTGTTCGTAATTGAACTATTCCAAACAGTCTGCCACTAAAAATGCATCCTTCACATGTCAAATTCTGCTCTGCCGAGCAGCGTACGCGGGCCACTGCTGATGTCACGGCAGAGTTCCAATGTGGCTGAATAAGCCATTTGACCTAACTATTTTCAGTGAAGAGTGTGTGAGCATTTATTTATTTATTTGTATTTATACCTAGACAACACTACTCAAAACCTTTCAGAAATCCAATATTCCCTTTTACAAGGAACTTTTCACCTTTTTATTGCCAGTGAAAAGAAAAGAAGTCATAACAGGCCTGGAACCCTGTAACTTTTTAAGAGTGATGGGGGGAAATGTTGTATGCAGTGAGGACTGTTCTTAACTTGAGCCCAGTGATTATTTCTTATAAACAAGTAAAAATATTGGCCTGGTTTTCAGTAAGAAGATGTTTTGATAAGGTAGAATGGCTAGCTAAAAGGTAGGTGTGGAAATGAAAATGATCTGCCTGAGGAAGAAGCAAAACTGCATTTACTAGGGATGTATTGGGTAACATCTACCACAGAAACCTGAAGGAGCTGGCACACAAAGCTGGCAGGAGGGCTTTCAACAAATCTGAGTCAGAGTGCTACTGTACTGCTGGAAAATAGGAAATGTAGTAGCTACCTTTAAGAGAGGGGAAATAAGTCTGGTCAAATACTGGGCTGTTATTCCAGTATCAATAATATGCAGCACTTCTGGGGAAAAAAAAGAGCTGAAGAAAGACCTCCTTGGAAATGGGTTAATTAGAATATTGGATTGACCAGAAGTAGGTTTTGTGCAACTAATTTCTTATTACCTATGATCCAGCAATGACTGATTCAAACAATCTTTGCACTGTATCAATGACTTAGTAATGTGGAACTTTTTTAACCAACTTGGACATACTGGGGATTAGCAGAAAAACTGAATAGTGAACTTGTGCTAGGCAAGAAAGCAGTAAGTTTAGGCTAAAGGGAAGCTGTTTAACTAACGGTAAGTTATTAAGAGGTGTCCATGCTGAGGCAAGATTGGTACAAGACACTGCCTATATGGTGGCTATTCACAAGTGCAGTTTGAACATTAGAAATAAGTTTCAAGGCACAGCAAGCTTCTATATGAGGCTTCTAAGAAGAATTTAAGCAGATGAGAAAAATCTAGCTTTCCTCATGAAGGAGCTGTCGTGGTTTCGGTTTCAGCCCAGCCGGTAACAAAGCACCACGCAGCTGCTCTCTCACTCCCCAACACCTCCCCTGGCCACGTTGTGATGAGGAGAAAATCCAAAGGCAGGCTTGTGGGTCGAGACAAGGACTGGGAGGGATCACTCCCCACTTATGGTCAC
>VYZV01025152.1:0-16751 GCA_013401275.1 Pandion haliaetus | reverse complement strand
GAACGGTTTAATAGAACAGAAAAGAAGAAACTAATAACAATAATGATAACACTAATGAAATGACAACAGTAATAATAAAAGGATTGGAATATACAAGTGATGCACAATGCAATTGCTCACCACCCGCTGACCGATGCACCCGCTAGTCCCCGAGCGGCGATGCCCCCCCCAGTTCCTAAAACATCACATGGTATGGAATACTCCGTTGGCCACTTTGGGTCAGCTGCCCCGACTGTGTTCCCTCCCAGCTTCTTGTGCCCCTGCAGCTTTCTTGCTGGCTGGGCATCAAAGGCCAAAAAACCTTGACTTTAGACTGAACATTACTTAGCAACAACTGAAAACATCAGTGTGTTATCAACATTCTTCTCATACCTAGCTCAAAACCATAGCACTGTACCAGCTACTAGGAAGACAATTAACTCTATCCCAGCTGAAACCAGGACACACAGTCACAAAAGCTGTACTTTCACAAGGTGGGCCTAAAGTCTTATTATGGAGCTCCAGGGTCATTTGGAGAGGGTAATTGCCCCTTAACTATGTTTTCACAGTTTTCACATTCATGCCATCCAAATTTAGGTACCTAACAAGCCAGATAATGTAATCTGTCTTGTTTCCCTTGAGTCCCACTGCAGTAAGTGGAGAGCAAGCGAGGGCAAGTGCTTGCATTAGGGGGGTCTGGCTCTGAGCCATCCTCTGCCAATAGCAACTGGGGCACCCAGGTACAGTCAGCACCCAAAATGAAGTGCTGTGAAATGCCCTGTGAAAAGAGCACAATTATGTCTTCCCACAGCGACTCTACTTGTCTTACATGGATATTACACTGTTTTAGAAAAAGTATACCCTCACCCCAAAATAGGAATGGCATATGAATTAGGCTAGAGCTAGCACTACCAAATCCTTCAACTTCCCTTCCACAGACTGTAGTATTAATAAGAGGGAAAATTCAGCAGCCGCTTCACAGGAAAGAGAATTAACGATAGCTCAGCGCTGCATGCTTTGCTTTTTAAGCCAACATGTACAGGGTCTGACAGAGCTGCTTCAGAGTGCTGATTGAAAATTCTGAAAGAACAGTATTTCACTAGAAAATGTCAGTGCAACAAAACCTAAATGGTACATGAGAACAGAAGGTTATTTTTAGACTACTGTCACAAAAGTTAATTATCAAACCTTCCTAGGGAACTCAGATTTCTTAATGCTGTTGTTCTAACAGGTACCTTAAATTGTCCAAACCCCCACTTGTTTTAATGATTCTGTNTTGCTTTTTTTTTTTTTTTTTTTTTTAATGTATTTACTTTTGATTTGAAGATGAAAGGATATTTCATCAGAGCTCCCTTTCAAGCAAAACATTTGTTTCAACAAGCTCTGATACCCATAACTTTGCCTCTAATATACCATTCATATCTACTAGAGATTTTTATGTGTGGGAAGTTTAACTAGGTAAGGGTTTCTTTTCCTTGCATGGCCAGGGACTTAATAGATTAGCACTTTCAAAGTGCAACAAATGTGTTCTGAATATCTTGAAATAAAACTGGTGCACTTCATATTCAGGGTATTTGCAGCTATTGCAATAAATAGGATGTAAATTCTAGTGGTCTTATGGCTCTGGCAGTATGGCTTGTTTCTGCACTGAACTGATTATTTTTCAAGCTGAAGAGAAGCACACTTAATATTCAAGAGGAGTCTGCACCTTAAGCCTGCTCTAGTGTTCCTTGCTGGGAAGTCTCTGGAGGATCCGGACTACTGCTGGTTTGGGTGCTGTGCCCATGCTGTCCTTCAAAACCAGCCACCTTCCCTCTACGTCCTGCCTATGGTATAGGCTGATACAAGTGATGTTCTCACAGAGGAGAGAAGGGAAATCCCTGCTAATGTTACAATCTCTTTTACACTCCTTTTAGAAGTTTCAACTCCTTCTTAGTATCTGGCTGGTAGCGTTTTTGTCTTACCATGGAAACATATGGGCCATACAATGCCTCTCCTTGATGGGCAAGGTATGGCAGACAAAAGCGTGAAACCCACACTCAGGATGCTCTTGTGAAATGCAGGAGGCTCAAGTTCAGTGTATGCTCTGCCTGTTCAGGCCACTTCAGGTCCTTGAGTGTGTGCTTACATCTTTCACAACTATATCACCCAAGCCTTTGAAAAGTATAGTTGTTATCTGAATATTACCCCCAAAAACCTGAATGAGCCAAAAGGAGTTGGTCCAAGGAACCAGCTTGGAGTAGTGGATATATATGAACTGTTGGAAATGGGCAACTTATATTTTTCAGCTCCAAGGAAGGAAAAATCCTGTAAGTTACATAAATCTACAGGGAGTACTGCATTTGTGACAGTGTGGGCTTTTAATATAGATACAATGCAGTTAGTCCATAGCAAAATAAGTAACCCCACTCAGTAAGAGAAAGTGTTAATCTTGTGGGATGAGAAAGCTGTATAATTAAACAGTCTGCTGATAACTGTGGCTGTACCTTCCTGGTGTCTGGTCACTTCTGTTCAGGAAAAGGCATGCTTTGACACTGTCACTGTTTTTGCTGGCATCATGATGAACTGGGACAGATGGGAACTCAGGTGAGGAGCTGTGATGGCATACAGGCACATTCCAACACACACCCAGTCCAGGCAGCCAAAGGACTACAACCCAGCAGCAGACCACAGGGTGCCCTAGTGTACAGGTATAAACAAAGCCTTGAGAAACCTCAACTAAGGCTATGATTTGGGTCAGTGTGTCTCCAAATTCCTTTACGGTGTTCATACAGATAAAATTACATCCAGCTCCAAAGTCAATGTGTGTGATAGATTAATTCCACAACATGCGTCAAGATATGTCTTACGACTTTAGTATTCCCCGTAGTACTTTTCAGGGTCTTGGCTACAGCAGAAGAGGTACTTGGGACTGTTTGATACTTCTAAATGCTGGTAAAGTTTTCCCTCATTTCTCACAAGCTGCACAAATTGCATGGCCAGTTGGACGTTGACAAAATGAGAATGGCCCTTGTCAGTATCTGAAGGCTAGATTTTGAAAAAGCTTTATGCCATGCAACTTGTAGCTTTTGTTAGATTAAGTATGCTTTTTACTTTTGATAATGCAGAAAATCACAGAAGAAAACTCTTTTTACTGGTTGTACCTCATAGACTTAAATGAATTTTGATTTATCTGTACCTTTTAAAATTTTTCTTTAATATCATGATAGAACTAAAATATCAGCTTTTTTGTGAGCTGTTATTGGAAATAATTTGGAACTTAATTTTCTCCTTTTTTACAGCAAAAGGTTATTTTGATTGTGTGTCCCCCAACTTTCTCATTAAAAAGAATTACACATTAAAAATTGAATTAGTAAAGAAAAATCTCCAATTTCATAAACAGTATTGTCATGACCAGCTGGCATTATTTGGCAGCAATAAGAACAAAAAAGTAAAATTTTTCTATTCGTCTTTGCTAATGAATTATTTGCCCTTCAGCTGCCAAACTTTGCTGCATGTGTTAGTTCAGCTGTTGTCAAATGTTCTATACTGGCATGTAAATATATTCTCTTGAGCAAATAAAGCTAATCTGATTGTTGGTCGGAGAAGATATGAGGTTGTCTTTCACAACAGCGTGGCTGTTTCATAAAGGTCAAAAAAACCCCTGCGAGAATTCAGCAGTTTTTCTCTGAGCTCTGTGAAGGCATTTAATCACCTAAACATTTCAGGTTGCATCTATTCTGCTTTTCCAACTTCTGTTTCCAGTCAGTCAGTGGCTGCGATTTGAAGACATTATAGCTCTTTTTGAGATGCCATTTGCTAATAAGACAAGGCTCCTCTTAAGTATATCAGCATATATAGTGCAGGTGTAAAGAGTAGCTCGTTTACAGTCCTAGTCTTGCAGCAGTTAGAAGTAAAGACAATTTTTGCTGGTAAAATCAAGCAGCATTTTTTGCTCTTGTTTCTTTGTTATGCTTCTTCCTGCCCTCCCTGCCATGAGAATCTCACAAATTCTTCAGCGTTGTGCATGCACGATTTTCCAGGTTTTGCTTATGTTCTTTTTTTGTAAGTTCTCATCAAATGATATCATGGTCTCCTTTTCACTTTGCATGCTGTTCTTGGCATGATGATGAACAGAAAAGACTGGAGAGGTGTGCTGGCCGTGCTCCCTGGGGCAGGTTGTTTCTAGCATGCCCCCCAGCATCTCGCTGCATGCTGGAGGGCCTTCTTGGTTACCCCTACAACTGGAAGTCCTCTCTCCTCCTTCTTGTCCTCCTGACCCTTGTAAAATGAGCTCTTCTCCTGCCCTGTGCAACTTCTAAAGGAATCGGTTCTGTGACTCTTGAATACTCTGGCGAATGTTCTGAGGAATCAGACTACTTAAGGCATCCCAGTAGTTGGTTTATCGATGTCTTGGATAGTGGGTATCTTGTTGCTGCCCAGTTACACTGAAACTTCTTTCATCTCAAGCCAGGCTAAGGTAAAATGCAAGTGGCATAATTTATTTACAACATCCAAACAGACAACAGTTACAAATGTTTATAAAAGGTGATGTTGCATAATCTACTTTCATTGAGAATTAAAATAATTGGAAACGTCCCGCTCCCTTTTGGGCAACCTGTTAGTCACACAAGGGACTGTATCTTTTGGCACCTATTATAGAATGCCTCTCCATGGTGGAGCTTTTATAGATGAATTTAATTTTTTGCCTTGAAAAGCATTTGTTTTTCTCATGGAGGAGATAAAGTTCTCATACTTCCTAATTTTAAAAGTGTCGTTTTGTTTTGGTAAAATCTGTATTTCCCTGTTCAACTATCTCCTATGTTTCTCCTGTGTTTGAATCCCTGTTTCAGTAAGAGAGAAAAACTATCTCTCCTCCTCCCTCTTTGGTGAGCATTTTTCAATGTGAAGAGTCTCAGGGTTGGTTAGGTATTGACAGTAAAACGCTGAATCTTGTAGTGCAGAAAACTCAGTACAAACATGTAAATGGGAGAGCTCATTACCGGCTTTTGACTGAGGTGAGACATGTTCGTAATTAGCCTCTTCAAGGAGCTTCAGACTGAGGGAAGTTGTCTAGCCCTTTTCCTTCAAGCCCACTGGAAATACCTCTTCAAACATTTATGCAGATAGATTTTCAGTGACTAATTGGACACACAGTTATGCTGAGACCATAATAATTATGACAGTCCATAAAGCTTCACGCTTAAATAAAACAGTATGTTTTGGGGATTCAGTAAGTCAAATAACCAAGTAACAGTTTGTGAAGTTGTCTGAGGTAAAAGTAAGTTGATTACAAGGAAAATGGTCCAACACTGTCCTTTTTTATTCTAAAAGACTAGGCAGAGTGATTAAACAGTGTAAGCTTCTGCTTTGAAAACAGAGGTGTCAATAGTCTTTGTGCCTTGGGATGCATGATAAATACCCACTACATGCCAAAGCCTCATGTAAAACACACTGAATACATACATGGAGGTGACAGAGAATACATCAGGCAAACGGAGGAATGGAAGGGGAGGGAGGCTGTGTTTCCCTACATGTGTGTTAGATAGCACAGCTGCACTGTGGAAGAAATCATGGTGTGCTGTGTGAAACAGGGTTGGTTGCAAAGGACATGACTGGCATTGTCAGCAAGGCCCAATGTACACATTGTTACTCTTGTGGGGGTTTTGTTGTTGTGAATGCGGAAAGCACGACTATTACCTTACTGGTTTCTATTCAATTAATTCAGCTTTTTCACTTACTTGCAAAAGAGAACTTGTCTTCTCTGTGCTGCATCTGTTACGGGAGCGCTTGCAGTTGTCAAGCAATCTATGTTTCTGGCCATTCTAGTGGCAACAGTTTGCCCAGAAAATTAATTCATCCGTAGTCATTGAACAGTGTTTGTTGGTATGGTCTAGTGAACATGAAGAAAATAACACAGCAGCTTATTCAGATTGTCCCGGTCTCTTTCTTCCTCCCTAGCAAGGCCTCTAATACTTGTTTGTTGCCTTTGTTTCCTACTGGTCGACTCCAGAGTTGTTCAACAGATAATTATATTTTTCCTCTCCTCAACCCTCTTTTCAATAAAATACTTCTTCTGAAGAGCAATTGACTGATAAACCATTGTTAGATCCAACCATTAGGAAGAATATGCACGTATCTAGGTTTTATGTGTAGAAGTAACAGAATGGTTATTTAGGGGGGCTGGTCCCCCTACCGCAAGCTCTCAAAAACCAAGGGACAACAAAGAAGAGGAAAGCATTAAGTAACTTTTATCAGAGGGGAATGGAAAGTTATCAGACAGGGAATGCAGAGGTGTGCAGACTGAGTCTTGGAGAGGAAAGCTTCAGGTATGGGAGCTATAAGAGGATCGGGTGAGGTGACACCGATAAGGACAGTAAGGAAATGAGATGATGGCCATTATTCAGAAGTTAGTGGCTTGATATGAGAAATGGGTGACAGTTAAAATGACTTATTTCTGTCAGACACATTCTGATTCATGATCACGAAGGTAACTCAAGCAATGCTGTCACTCCCCAGACAGGGCTCAGAGCACGTGCGGCTGCGTGCCCGAAGCCTCCAGCGTGCACATGCAGGCTCTCTGCAGCATTAGGAAGGAGGAAACTCACACCATCGTGAAGGCTAGGACAAGGACTGTGAATCACTTGTGTCCCACTGTAACCTTGTAAGGTTTTCTGCTTGCATTTTTAAGAATTTCATTGTTATTTTAGAGCATTTTGTGTCCCGTGTGCATAATTTCTCTCAAAGTGCTATAAGGAAAAGAATCATCATTAGAAAGAGAATGATATTCTTGTCAAAGAGGAAAATGTGGTGGGGTTTTTTTTTCCACTGTGATCAAGTCTGCTATATTAAATCATGCAGAGGGGAAGAGGAAAAGAAAAAAAAAAAAAGACTGTGAAAGTGAGTATAAATATTATATTCTTAAAAGTAAATCTAAAACTCAGGTAACGAACACTGCAATACACTATATTCCATGTTATTGTTTGATGCCTGTTTTGGGAAAATAGCCCAAAAGAAAACATGTTTCTAGCTTGCAGTTTATGTGCTGTGCTCCCAGTGATTATTTTTCAGGGCATGAAGCTCTCATGTTTATTATGCACCCTCAAGCTTAAGCATACATATCATATCAAGTGTTGTCTCTCCTGGTTCAGCAGCCCTGAGAGATGTTCTATGAATGCCATTATGTTGTCAGGCTGAAATTAAATTGCAACTTTTAAAATAAGCCTTGATGCCATATCACTAGAAACTGTGATAAAGACATTGGACAAAAAGAAAGTTGTCACATTCCTGTCATTAAATATACATACAAACTTGTTTAAAACCCTTCAGTTACATGTAATTTGTTACCTAATGTTAACAAAGATTTATCACTAACTGTATTGACACAAGGCAGACATTTTACACATGCAAACAGATATCCTGGGTCTCAGAAGTATTCTACAACACGTTACTATCTCTGAGGTGCAAATACAAGTTCACCACTGAAGAAGGTATTTGAAAGCTGTAAGAAAGATTGATTTTGCAATAGCACTCATGCATGGTCACAGATGAGCAGGACTTCACAATAAATGAAAGACAAATGAAATAAAGAGCTAGGCTGGAGTTTACCATGCCTAACCCATACCTCTCAAAACAGACACTGAAAGGTGTCTACGCTGCAGTTACTTAACTGGTACCATCTAAAGAGTAATTCAGATTAGACTCTTCTCAGCATAAATATAATATGAAACAGTAAAAGAATAAAGACTTTTGACCAAAAAATATACTATAGTTTACTTCTTAATAATGTTTTGTACTTCTTTAGCTGACAAAAATATTAATAGAGTACAGTGAATCCATTATTCCATGACTTCTATATTTATTCCAGTACTGTTGAAACATTGTGTTTTGGCTTGCTTTTAAAGGCAATAGCAATAGAAGCATTTTGTTCAAAATGACCTTTCCTTTCAATTTGGTTTACCGAGTATCAGTTAAAACTCAGTGTACATTTTGGTTTCTTGGAAGTGAAATGGTTTAATCAACCTGAAGTGATTTTATTTTGGCTTTTTAAAAGCTGTGGGTGTTTTCTTCAGCTAACTTAAAAACTGGGGGGGCTTTCTTGGTACTAGAGCAAAAACAAATGTGAAAAACTTAAAATCCTTTACATAGCACAACTTCTATTACCTTCCTAACTCTGTTTTTCATATAAGGCAGGTCCCTGTGATTTTTAGAAGGGACACTACTTTTGCCAGTTTTTATGCTCCCACCCCCTCAAAAAAAAATAAAAGGCCCACTTCCCTAAAAATTACAAACACCTTAAGTATCAGAGCCGAAGGTTGCTCAGCTCTACGGGTTGCAGAAGCATACAAGCTGGTATGCTGAAGACATCAGGGAGGAATGCAAGGTGCAGCAGCAGTGGCCAGCTGCCTTTGAAATGCCTGGGAAGGCTTTAAATGATGATAATGTTCTTGGTCATCTCGTGTCTGCTAAGTAGAAATATATGCATTTTTGAAGGAGGGGGTGGGGGTATTTATCAGCAAAATACACTTTTTTTCATGGAAGGAGTGTCGGGCTGATCCCACGAAACTTTCCCTCCCCACCCCTCTTTGCTGCCAAGGGAGAGGAATGCAATTTTCATTTAGTTTCCTTTATAACCTCATAGACAGCATTCATGTGAAATGACTTTTGCTTGTGATTAACTATGGAGCAGATTAGCATGTTTCAGGGACTAGCTGTCTACTGTATGTCGAGAGCACCAACCAGTGGTAAAGCAGAACTTAAACAGAATCTTTATTAATGGAAAAGAATGGACTTTTTCTACAAAAATTTACCGACTGTATAAAGCTGTATGAAACTATTGGCTACATTACTCAACAAAGATTTAGTTGGCAATCAGTCTGATTTTCAAGCCAAAAAAAACCCTATCAAGAAAGGAGTACAGAAACAGGTTTGCCTTCCAAAATAGTTTACAAGTAGATTTGTACTTTGCCTTGCTTTAACAGTTCTGTATGTATGTGTGTATGTAACCTGGGCTGCCCCATAAGCCTTAGTGTTGTGGTAATATAACCACCTCACTGAGTGTATTTTGCTGTTTTGCAAACTGTATGTTATCAATTTTAAGAAAAAGAGCACCTAGCCTGTTCTCAAAAAGAGTGTAACTTATTTAAAAAATAAAAGAAAAAAGGGAGGAAAAAAAAAAAAAAAAAGAGTGTTTTCCAACCAGGAAGGTGATGCAGATAGAATGTGAAGAGAAGAATATATTAAAGAGCTAAAGAATAGGTGGCCAGCATGTACTGATTAAGGAACAAGTACATCAGCTGCAGCTAATAGTCATATTTGTTGGGGCTTGTTTTGCAGCCACTAGCCTCCCAGCAAATAAATATGTCTTTAGGAAAGGAATAAAAAGGAAATGGATTTCAAATGCCATAAATAAATAAACAAAGGCAATGAAAGGAAATGCATTTTCATGTATGGGCAATTACTTAGGACTGGAAGCTTAAATCAGTCTGTGGGTGCTGTATGTAGGAACCAAACCTAAAATGTAATTGGGGAATCCATGTGTTTGTTTGGTATTAAGAATCACTTGAGCTAGGGACAAATTGTAAGTTGCTTTGAAGTAGCTCAGTGAGCATTTGGTGGCCAAATGTTAAAAGACATCCTGGGCAGACTTCACTTAGCATCTTAATGTTAGATAGACTTAATGTTCATTTGGCCTTTGAACTTCCAAATTGAAATCTGAGCAGAAGTGGCATGAAGGAAGTTGACCATCCCCTGAATCAAGCGTGAGACTCTCCTTTGCCTTAACATGGCTTCCTGCAAGAAGTTTTCATCCCATGTTTTTTCTTAAATGGAGCAAGTACCCTCCAGTGCAGCCCAGTCCCACCCATGACCACAGCCTGAGAGGCCATGGTGGTGCTCAAGCATCCCCCAAGTTCAGCTGTCACTAAGGAACTCTGAATTTCCACAGCAATGCTTGTGAAACTCCTTCCTTTTCTCCCCGGCCCAGGTCTGAATCTCAGAGGCTCCCGAATTAGTTATTTGTCAGGCTCTCTACTCTGTACCTGTTCATTAAAGCTCAAAGACAGCTGGAGACATGAAAGCCCTAGAAGCCTTGGTGACTAGAGCTATTGGTACAGCGTTGCTGAAAAATACATTTTGTGTTTGTTAAACACAGGTCTTTGGACTTCCCCTTTCACAGGAGCTGCAAGCGTTCCATATAATCTGTCCCAAAACAGACAAAAGTGCTGTGGAAGGCATTTGATGCTGAATGCATACCTTTCTCCTCACAATTAATTAGGAGGATGGAAACAGCATATCATTACCCTAGATGGTACCTTGTGGCCATCTATCTCTGAGCTATACCAAATGTACAGACTGTGAATATATCTAGCTCTACCTCTTCTGACCCAAACCGTTAGCGAAAATTCAGTTCTTGTGCAGTTTCCATTAAGCAGATAAATTGATGAGGGGCCTCTTTGATACAGTCCTCCTATCTTTTACAGGGAACACAGATATGACCACTTTTCACAGCCTCGCTGTAGAAGTTAAAGAAAAAAAAGGAAGAAGCAGCAAAACCAGAGTTTTCTTTTTCCCCAGTACAAGCTACTCTCCATTTTAATAAACATATTTTTATACATTCTTCTTTCTCAGGTTGAGTGTGCTTTTCTGGCCATCTTCATGTCTTTCTCACTGCTATTTCTGGTTCTGTCCCTGGCTGGCTGATGCCCAGCAGCAATGAAGTCAAAGGCCTGCCCTGGAGGTTTTTAACAGGCTCCTGGAACATCCCTTAAATTGCATAGATAAAAAATAGCTTCAAGAACTCCAATTAAATGGTGGCTTTCTGTTGATTTAACCATCATTAAAGCAACAACGAAGAAGGCTTTTAGCTGTTCCTTTATTTAGGTAGAAGTAACTGAAAACAACTTCAGCCAAGTAGTAAGGTTTGTGGTTTTGTCCACTAGCTTGTCAACTGCAGGACACTATCACAGTAGTTGGTGAAAAAAGACTGTATTCCTCCCCTGACAAAAAAGCATGTAATATCAATCCTTTGCTTTGAGTGTAGCTGTGCATACAGGGCTTTCTCTTGATAAAAGGCTAGTTTAGCTTGCCATGAAGTGTTTGCATACATCATGATTTGAGGCATCATTAAAGATTAAACCTCCTAAATTTATTCAGGTAGTACATTAACTTTCATTTTTGCCTCCAAAGATGAAAGAGTGAATTCCCCTTTAAATGAAGAAGGCTAGATAAAGAGGTTAATCACTACTGATTGTTTCTGACTTGAATGTAGTTGGGTTTTTTTCATTTAATAAGTCTTTCTTTAAAAACCAAAATATCTATTAAATTTTAGAATTTAATGTTAGAAATGAGGACAAGTGCTGAAGAAACCAAAGCAAGTCCAAAACCTGCTTTGCTGTCAATGAAGCTGTAGAGATTAATTTCATATTCTCAGAATTCTATTATCAAACCACAACTTGATTGCCTCCACCAATTTTTGTAGAGTTATCAGGTCTGTCTGCATAACAAATGACTGCTGTTCCAGACCTTTGATCAACCCTTCTTTATCCAAGGCATGCAAAGAAAATCATAGGAAAAAGGTAATGTTTCTGTAGAAACCACTACGTATAAACAACATTTTGCCACTTTATCGAGTGACATTTGTCCCTCTAAGTCAAGCCATTTCAGAAGGAAACAGCAGAAAGCTGTCAGGTAGTGCAGCAACATGAATCTGAAAATTAATTACTTTGCATCAGAGGCTATTCTCAACCAAATTGTAATGAGACAGGGCCAAGTCCCTGCTTCTCAGTACTGTGCTGCCTGTTCAGATACTCTGACTCATTAAGTCTGATCACACAGCACTTGTCATCAATTCCAGAGAGACCTTAGTGAGTGCACCTGAGTGATGCTCCTCTCCCAAAACATGATGAAGGTCACCACCACTACTTAGCGCTGCATCAGGCTGCAGACAGAATGGCAAAGTGTTCACAGGCTGAAGAAACACTCACAGTTCTAAAAAGATATTCTCTGTCCTCTCCAGGAATAGACAGATGCTTAGATGAAAGCATTGCATAAGATACATTTTTTACTCTACCAAGATACAGCTAGATGGAATGCCCTACTAGGAAATTTGCTTAGAGTAGACCTAGCTTAAAATATAACTCATTGGTGATAAACTCTGATTCCCTACAGGCTTTGAAGCAAGATGGAAAGCTCTCGTGTCTGTAAAGTGATACCAAAGATCAGCTACCATTCCAAACACTAAAAAGACCATGCAACATTTAGAAAAACCAGCAGCTGAGGATTAATTTTGATCAGGACTAGATTCTTACTTTTATTTGTAAGACACAGGGAGTAGGAACGTGAGTGGAGTCGCACCATACCACAGGGAGCTTAAGGAGGCATCCTGCCGTGGCAGACTTCTGCCTCCCCATATGGAGAAAGGTGGGTACTGCTGTGCTACGCTCCCCTGAGTGGAGCAGAGTCAGTGAGAAGCTAGCTCTGGCTGCCACTGCAGAGAGAGAGACAGCGCTTTTCTCCATCCTTCTTTCTCAGCTATGTTTGGGGGAATTATTGCCATGCTAGGTTTCCTACTGAACAATCCTACTATTCTTTCCTAGGTGTTTGGAAAGTGACTTCTTGCTAGCCCTGTCTGGAGGCTTGTGGTTTCCCTCCTTCTTTTTTTACCAAAGCAATTCCTATTGGGAGTTTCAATTTGTGGAGGGTGTACCCATCCAATTAAAATAAGTCTTCTATGCCTTCTGATCTGGCAGATCTCAAAATCCTTTCCACAGCACAGAAAGATACTTTAAGGCATCGCATCCAACTTACTGTTTTAGTTTTCCATCCATTATCTCCTTGCTGCAGGGAAGACACAGTCCTTTCTCCAAGGTATCTAACATGGACAGGCATGTGACAGACTGGGCATCCAACATCAGCCTTCCAGAAAGTGGTACAAGCAGTCGTTCTCCATGGATTTTGTAATGCTAAGAAGATACAGTTCTTTTTCTGGAGGCAAAGGTGAAGGATGTTCCTATTGATAAATGACAGGCTGTTATGGATCGTCTGCTACACTGATGTTGACTAAATAGAAACTTCAGAGATTTCAACAGCCACTGTTTCTGTAATTTACCTCTCCCATGCTGCCATCACATGTGGATCGTTGTTCCCTAGTGTGTTGCAGTTTGAATACTTAGGTTTCTAAGTTCCCTGTTGGTATATTTAAAATGCAATCAAACTGAAAGTTCCTTTAACTATGTATTAAACACATGAAATAATTTATAGTGTTACAGATATACCCGGATATATAATAGTGGCATAGTGTATAACAAGCCATGGTATATTTCCTTTGTAGCATGTAAAAGAATCTTGCATGTAAAACGTGTAAACCACTACCATCTCAAGTCATCTGATTTACTTCATTTTCTTCTATCTACAACATAGCTGCTTATGTCCCACACGATGTGTGTAGGGTACCTATTTCTGCTCACTCAGGCTTGGAGTTGATGCAGTATCTTTCATTTTTCTGAACAAATTAGGTTAATGCAAATGAGAGAGTCAACTACCCAGCTGGACCTATGAGCATCATTAAAGCATACTATGGCTTTGATAGTTGTGTACTGATGTGTATTGTATATATGCTCATAGAAGGTTTTGGTCTGATAAACTTGCAAAAATCAATAGAACTTTTTCTTTTTGTCTTTTGAGGTTCCCAGGCCACTAAAAGCCTATTGTTTAGACAGAATCCTGCTGGCACTTCAGAATAAGTTTTTGATTGTAAGTGGTATAGATTTTATCGTATGGTTTTCAGGCAGTTAGCAATAGCTCGGCATGAATGTTTGTGGTCAAATGACCAGAGAAAATTTTTTTTCTAATATTGCTTCTTTATCTTAATAAGGATGCTGTTGTATTACCTGGTGGCTTTAAGGAGAGTGGCGAGGAACATGGCATGCTATAGGAAAATCATAGGACTCTTTTAAGAAAATACTCATTTAAAAAATCCAGGAAAGCAGTATTCTGGAAGAAAGAAGCAACCTTTTTGCAGCAGGAGAAAGAAGCATACTAATGTCCCTTGAAAGACAATGGCCAATTTAATTTTTATGAAGAAAGGGGAAAATATATATGCATGTCCAGATATGCATGTATTTTATTAAGCAAAGAAATATGATTTTTTTCTAAATTGCTGACCACTTGGAGGTGAAAAATTTTAAAGCTTCTGGGAGCCTGCTTATGCAGCCCAACAGGCTGACAGACTGCATGATACCTTATGGCACCCTCATTCAGTATCCTGAGCGAGCAATAGATAATCAAACACATAGGGTGATACTTTTTCGTCTCTTAAAATGACAGTGTTATGTACTCACCTCTGTGCCCAGTTCACAAGGGATATAATTCTGCAACAGTCCTGCATATGCCATTTTACACTTTAGTAAAAGTTGTAGAAATTGTTGCTTTTAGCCTGTGAGTACCCTGGCTGCATTCCCAGTATCTGGCAATGTGGTGGCTGTCACATCTACACTTACCTCAGTTTCATGACCTCTTTAGAGATGGAAATGCTTTGTCAGATATGACTTTTCTTTGGAAAGAGTTTCTAGGGAGAAACAGATGCAAACAAGTACAGTCAGCCTGCTGAGAAGGGGCAAACACAAAAAAAAACCCTGAGAGCATGCATTATTTCAGAAGTACATTGTCAACACACTATCCCAGTAAGTCTAGGATGTTGACAGATAGAAAATCCCTCTCAGTTAACAGAAAATTGAACAATTATTTTCAAGAACTGACAAACTACTGAACTGCATGATATTCTGCAAGAAAAAAACAGCACTTAACCCGAGGATAATGTGTGAAAAAGTGGTTGTAAGTGAACAGTCTGACAGAATACGGGACAATATATACTGAGGTAAAAAGGAAAATTTCTGGATCACAACTCCTTTAAGATACAAGAGGTAAACATGACGCTGAAGCAATACATCAACCATACAGGACACCCAGCTCAATCCAGAATATTGTATATTTTGGGTCCTGACTGGAAACTAGGTTTTGTTGAGTCTTCTGAAAGACTTTTTTATGGCAGAAATTAGCTTAAAAATGAGAGCATTATTTTTGTATCTGAATTGATTGACTTATGAGACTGAATGCTAAAACCCACAGCATCACACTGTAGAGGAGCTGGCCAGTAGAACAAAAAGCCTTTGGCTTCTGGCATGATAGACTATATCTATAGAAGTAGTTATTAGGTAATGACTTATATTGCAAAACAATATTTTATTATACAGTTTTCCGTATCTGTCCTAGTTACAAGACCAGTTCAGTTTCTAGCCTTTGTGAAAGTGTTTAGGAGCACTTTCTCTATCAGCCAAGTCAATATGAATAGCCTTGCATCCCTGCACTTGGGCCATACTGGAAAATGAGTCAGAGAACAGGTCCAGGTTCAAAATAGCAATAAACAAAAAAACAGCTGCTGATTTTGTAAATGTGCCTTGTATGAAAGTCCAGCAGAGAAACAATGGCAACACAATTTTTTCTGCCAAGAGATATGGAAAAGATATACCCAGTAAAACTAAGGGAAAAGCACCCTCTAGTAACTCCTTTACAATCGATCTGTTGAAGTGCTTTTTGAATCCAGAGAGTGTCTCTTGTATCTGGAGATGATGCTGTTAATGCCCAAAAACTAGAATACCATGTAGTATCCATGGTAAGACTTGTGGCAGCACACATTTCCATGTGAGGTCACCTTAATTCTCCTGTTAGATGCATATGACGTCCAGTTGGAAGTTTGATGTGTTGGCACTTTGTAAGCTGAAGACAAAAATGATGGGCAAGCGAAGTAAAGGAAATATGTAAAAAAACCCCAAAAAACTCCCAAAACCTGTCAGGTAAACAATAATCTTTCCAATATAAATCAGTTTGGAATAAACTACTGAAATCTTATGTTGGAGGCATTGAAAAGTGAAAAGCCGTAGCTCAAAACATTACCCTTTTCTCCTAGTCCGTGTTTTCAAATGTTCTCAATAACATTTTTATTAAAATCTTCTTTTAAAAAAACTTTCTGCAAGTGACAATTCCACTCAAAGACTCTTAATAGCTCTGTCAGTGTAATGCTAGCCTGAGAGTTTGGCACCTTTGGCGATAAGGATGAATATGGAAGCAGGGTCCTCACTATGGGCTATTTCTGCCTCTTAGCAAGATTTGTGAGGTTGAGAAGGGTTCCTAAGAGCATTAGGGATATGTGAAAGAAGAAAGACAGGGGATTAGCCTGAGAGAATGCAAGGCTAAGGTTTGTCAAGAAATGAAGCAGATGACTCTCAAGAAGACTGCAGAGCTGGGTATAATTCTGATAGAGAAGGGGAGAAGCAGTTTAAGTGAGTCACTATTTCCCCCCTCCCAGCCCAGGGGATAAACCAAAAAATGAGCAGCTTTAAAATTAAAGTACGCTGCCTATGACCTGATGTGGGAACAACTTGTAGGCTTTATATAAATCTTCTTAAGACCTTAGCAGAGTAGAACTTAAAAGGTTGGAATTATTCTATGTGAGATTTTTCCCCCCCCCCTGCTTGGATCCTGAGCTGCCTCACCCAAAAGACTTAACTGTTCAAGGAGAGTATTGGGCAGATGGAAAGGTATGCAAATGATCTTAATATCCAGTATCCTTTAAAAAACAAGTAACTGAATTGTTCAACATGCTTGAACTAATGAATATGCCTTATGTTTTAGTGAATTAGGATGTTTATTAGTTCATGAGTTGGACATTTGTGTACTATACCTTGTTTCTGCCTTTTGTAATACTACTACATCATTTCTATGATGGCACAATCAAA
>VYZV01025151.1:0-36097 GCA_013401275.1 Pandion haliaetus | reverse complement strand
GGGGGGGGGAAAGAAGATTGAAAGGACCCTCCCTCTTTTCAACCCTCCTCTTCCTCCACAATGACATATCCTCTGGGATTTCTAACATCCTTAGCTTTACAGTTTATGATGTGAGCTAGTTAGTCTGCTGGAGTCATTGGCCATGAACAGATAGGAATAAAGGAACTATCAAGCTTGCTATGATTCCCCAAACCCTCAGCTGATGTCTTGTCAGCTTGGCTGGGTTTAGAGCAACCTCAAGGCCACCCTAAGCACTATCAGCTCCTAATGCCTCCCAAGGAGTCATCAGCCTGATTGAGCTGCTCTCCCCTTCCTGCAATAGCACCTAGACAGAAGCTTTGATGGCAGGTGGTATTACAGCTGAATGCCACAACAGGAGTGGAGCGGGCCCCAGGTTTGGGACTATGCCCTTCACTTGCTTGTTTTGAAACTTTTTTGGTGAGTGCTGCCTAAACAGATCAGTGATCCCTCACAGGTATGACAGTGTTGATATGATAGAGGAAGAGCATCCTGAATATTGTTATTTTAGAGCTTGGACAAAGTACTGATTTCAACTTCTTTTGGAATAAGTTGAAGATCGTAGATATGATTTTGCTGGGAAATATAGCTGGGTATCATTTCAGAACTGTCATCAGAAGAGGTTTTTCTCTGTTAATTAACTACACAAGTTTCACCACGTTTCTTGCACATAGCATAACTCAGAAGTAGGAGTGGCAGAGAGCTGGAAGCATTTCTGTGGCAACAGAATTCAGGAAATGAAAAGAAAAAAAAAAGAAAAAAAGATTCACCTTGGAATCTTGAATTTTCCCTACAGCAGAGTGCAATCCACATCTTTCCTCTACATTAAATATATGAAATGTAAGTGAAACCTGTTTGTTTTTTATAGACCTCTGAAGCCTTAATAGGCATTCATATAAAATTTTGGAAAAGTTCCAGGGTTCTTACTGACACTGCATTATGTGATGATTTAATACTGTTAATATCTCTTGCATGTTCAATTATAATGCAGTCATTTCATCTAATATTTAGAGTCAGAATTGTGATACTTGCTATTTTCTTCAAGCTTAACCTATAATGACATAAAAATCTTAGTTTTCACTTTTATCTGTTAGAAGAATAGTTTGTTCTCACAGTTAATGCAAAAAGCTTGAAATAAGAATTGAACAGGGCAAATAAACCTCCTACCCTGTCTGAAGTTCAGTCTATTATTTTTTCAGAAATCACACAATTGAAAATTTGCAAAAGACACAGTACAAGGCAAGGCAATGCAAGGCAAGATATGGGTGAGGTGCTAAACTGCTGCTGGTGCTCTGCAGATTTACATCCATTTATGGTCAATCCTGACTGCATCAACATCTAGTCATGATCCCATCCAGGCCCTGCTGTGAATGGGATGGCTGTGTTGATGCATATTCTGTGCCTGATAATTGAACTATTCCTAACGTGTATTTTCCTAGCATATTTTAACATGCCTACAATCTTATTTACTATTTGTTGTGATAGGTGAGGCTGTTTGAAGCTAAGGAACTACCAGTCTTCCTGATGAACATTTTTCTAATAGTCTCTTGATTTAACTCTAAACCAGAAAAGCTCCATCTAAAGCCAAATGTTGTTTGAATCAATTTAATGAAGGAAACTAAAGCATACGTGTTCATACCAGTAACTGCACTTTTGGTCAGCAGTATTGACCAGGAAGACCTGCAGCAATAGAGTACCTTCTTTCCAGTTGTAATGACTGTTTCAGCAACCAGCCAGGGAATTTGTTACTGGATGGATTTAATTATGCATTCCTTAAGTTAACCACAGACAGCATGTTTACCTAACTGCACGATCTATGAGGTCTGTAATCTGGAAGCAAATGTAGCATTTACATTACTGCAAGAAGATGACATGGAGGCCAGGGAAACCAATTGTGATTTTGGCTTCCAGGCAAGATGTTGCCTGTTTCTTTGTTAATTTGAAAAATACTTCTGTGCACACAAGAACAATTGTACCTGCAATTTAGCTGACACTCTCCTGCAATGGCTGTGGACATGGAGAAGTAAAAGAAGCTCTTTGAATGGTGCTTGCTGCCATTACATGTAAAAAGGCATGCCACTTGCAGCTTGTGTCAACGCAAGTGACGCTCCATCAACACACTTTACCAATCTGAATGGGTAGTCACTGAAACCCTTGGAAGACACATGCAGATCCATCTGGAAATTACCGTCACTACTGCCCTGTGCCTATAAGCACGTACTCCTAACTTGTTCTCAGGATGCGTTCTGATTTTATGGTTTCAGCATATATTCCCTTCACTTCAGGACAGAGGCCAGGTGTAGTGCTTGCTAAAGTAGATGTGGAAGTCTGGGGATAAAGGTACCTATTTGGCTGTCCTTTCTGGCATATCACTGAGATTGTTAAACTATTTTAAAAACTCTGCTAACCATGTTAAGTGAATACCCTGTCCTGAACTCCTGTGGAGTACGGATGCTTACTCTACCTGGCAGTATACTTTAACTAAATGACAGCTTGAGAGAATACTGCTTGTAATTCAAGGAAAATTCCAATTTTATTGCTGCTGTCTAGGTTCTACCTTTCACTTGTCCCATATGTTTGCCCTGCCTCTTTTTTGTTATGTCGTGATCCAACTTTCTGTTCACTGTATTAGTTTTGAACAGTTTTAAACATTCAATATTAGTGGAGCTGCTTGTGGAGAAAAGTTCTATCCATCATGTCAAAGAGGAGCAGAATCTGGGCTTTTGACTGAAAATTCCTCTGTGCTTTTATTTCTCTATAGTGAACCTTACAAATCCTGTGCAGCTGACTAAATTAAATTATCCAGAATAGATGATACCAAGGTCACTTTTCAGCAAGATGGCTTCCAGAAGCAATGTGTTTAGAAATGCTAGTTCTATTTCTATGCATAGTTACACAAAATATTTCAGAAGTGGGATGTTTAAAAAAATGGTGGCAACCTTTTCCTTGGAAATGTATGTCAGTGGCTGAGATGGTTACCCAAAACAGAAGAAAGATATTCTTTAACATGCTGGAAAACAAACTTTCTTCTGAGGGGCACAAATGGTGTATGTACTGAGACACAGCATAGCATATTGCCTCTTCTGTAATTTTCATCTTGTGGTTTGGTCATGGGAAGTAAACTGTTCTATAATTCCTACCTTGTTCTTCACTTCTTGTGCTGTGAAAAATTTGCACATGTAAGTAATCTGTTTCTCAAAGACAGTGTATTTTAAATACTGAAGTCTGTGTGTCAGGGTTGATGTCTTACTTTAACTTCCAAACTTGAGAATGAAGATCTGAGACTTCAGCTGCTTAAAACTAAACATGAATTAATTTGATGTGCTTAGTTTAGAAACTTGTCCAAATCCACTGCTTACACTGATGCTGGGGCAGGAGGGGCAGTTATAAGTCCCGTACACACATACTTGAAATTGCTGCTTGTAACAGATGGCTGCTTGACTGACTTCCACATGGACAAAGCAGCACTGAAAGCTGCTCTTGCTCTGGTCTTGCATCCCTGCTAGTTTGCATGACCATCCAATCCCATGTAGAATGGGAATAGTCTTGAGTGTTAGTCAAGATTCAAAAGATGTATAGTCAAGATTCAAAAGATGTATAGATATTTTTATGTGGAGGAAAGGTTACTGAAGGCATTTTGTGGTGTTTAAGAGCAGAACAAGCTTGTCTGTATATAGATCCTTTGATTTTAATCAGAGCATAGGCAAGGATGGTCCTGTCAGTTAAGACATTGTTCTGCAGTTTGCAAGATCTGGGTTCAATTCTTTATGATACTGCAAACACGCTTTGTGAGCTTGGACAGGTAGCTTAGTCTGTACAGCTATAATGTCCCCATTTATAAATCAGCAACTGCACACTTTGGCAAATCACTAACCTGTACTAGATCGTGAGCTATGTTAGACAAAGAGATGTTCAGATCTATGGTACTGAGGACCGTATTGATTTCCAATCTGGTTAGAGTCCACTCAGGTAGCTTAGAGAGCTCAGATTTTTTTTAACTTTATGTTTTAAATGCATGGGGAGTTTTGGGATTGAGAGGTATAAAAAAGGTTAAGAATGAGTAGACTATAACGATAGGTATAAGCATCTTGTGGAAAAAAAAAAAAATTCTCTGGATGGAGGTGAGAAAACTGTCTATAAAAGTATCACTACAAAGTTGACCTTGATGTACTCTTAATGTACATTGAGACAGTGGCTGAAATTTTCCTTGCCAGCTCTCTGCTTGAAGGAGAAATTTTAATGAATGTTTGAGTTCATCCAACTTAGTTTTACCTAAGTAGAACAGAGTACAAAAGAAACAACACCCATTTTCTTTGTTTATAAACCAAATTTTGCAGTGTTCTTTTTCAAAAGCTGTAGTGCCCGTGTGTAAAAAAAAAAAAAAAAAGAAAAAGCAGAAGAAATTCAGAATGAGAATTGATTTAATAGATTAGTATATTCTGAGTTTTCTGCTTGAAAAGTGTTTGATGTGAATGAATTGTGACCCAGTAAAAATTGTGCTTTGTACATGTGCAGCAAATTCATAAGAAAAGCACTGCACACTTGTTGATAATAAAGGCCATTCAGTACACATGGGCAGCTTAGTATCATATCCCAGCAAAAAATCCCCAAATAGTACATTTTTTGTGCTCTGCAATCAATGTAGTAGTTATTCTAGAGACAAAGTTTTGTTGTATCCTGGTGCTCATCTTTGAAACATTAATGTCCTTATAACATTATTCTATTTGAAGAGGTCCTATAAAGTTTTTCAAGAAGTTGGTGAGTCAAGATTTGCATTTTAACTGTACTTAGTAATTTAAAGCAGAAATATCATTGTTGGAACTGGGGAGAACATGAACTGTGAGTAGATTCATAAGGTAGAAGAAAGGGATATTATCAATGAGACTGTAGAAGATGAAATGAATAGTTTGCTGGAACAAATGAAATCATGCAGTATGTTTAGCACTATTTTTCATGTTATTTACGTTTATTCTATGTGCTTGAATCCTTAAGAAATCTCTGCAAGGGACTTTAGCTGAGAACTTACAAGAACGAAAGAAGAAACCTGGAAAAGGGAAGAAGAAAAAAAGTAAGTGCTGTCTAAAGGAATGTCAGTTGACACTTACGCCTTAATCTGCTGTGATAAATTATCCCTTAGCTGCCTTTTTCTTATCATCCATAGGGAAATTAATATACGCTTCTTCCAGGAGAGTGCCAACTTTTTGTCATACGATCAAGAGCAGAAAGAAGGGCATTGATAATAGTGATGACAGAAAGCTTTCAGGCAGAGAAAGCTACTTATTCAACAATGTCTGATGCAGCCTGCAAGAACATTCTATCATGCACACTAAACAGGAGTGCGGAAACAAGAGACTGACCTCTCCCAAAACTCAGTATGGTATGAGTTAAGTATGATTTGCTTAATCCTTTGTTTGATTTTAGTGGAAATACTCTTGACCCATAGTGGAGTAAAATGAAAGAAGAACCAGTCCCATGGCTTATTGCCTTTCTTGCTCTTGTTTCTCCTCATGTGTACACACCTCCAGTAGACTTTTGGGCCACATCCTGGACTCTGTGATAACTCCTTGTGCAAGCCTTAGCTGGTAGACGGCTCTGAAATCCTTCTAGGACAGCAAAATGAGAGGTACTGGTAGAGAAGAGTAGGAGTCATGACTGTGGAATGAAGCCCACTTTAAAAATTCCAGCAGCAGGACTGAGGTAGCATACTGGGAGTTGGCTGTGGAGTGGGCAAAGTAGCACGTGCATGGCCAAAATAAGGGCTTGGATCCAAGCTGGGAGTTGGTGTACAGGGGCTAATAATAGAGTACAAGATTGAGCGGCCCTTGAACAGGAAGCTTTATGATGTGATTAAATGAAGCAGAGAAAAGGACTACGGAAAAACAATCTTCAACCTGGTAAGTAATTGCCACAGAGGAAGCTCTGATGTGGCATGGTTATGCCTAACACTATACATGGCTGAAACGAGGCTTCATCCTTCTGACTGATACACCCTGCATACCCAGAAAACTGGGGGCTGCTGGGTTCATAGTATTGTCTACCAAAAGTAATAGTGCTGCTTATTTGTGGCACTTGAAATAAGACAGTGTTGTTATTATTCAACAGAGACACTTCTTGAATCTTCCACAGACTTAGTAAATGGAAGCGACTACCACCTGCAGTGAACAGGCAGTATAAAGTTTATAACTGCAGACTCCATGGGGAAGGATATACCTACTGGTTTTATAGGGGTATGTGCAAAGTAATTTCATCATGAGCTGCAAAGCAAACCTCTGAAATGAACCAACTTTTGTCAAAGAGTTTGCGTCTACACATTAGGAAGCAGATTCTGAGGACACTCGCCACGACCTAAGGAGCTGCATTTGTGCTCAGGCTTTTGCCTTTCATCCTTACCTGAGCTATGTGGTCAAAGATTTGTTCACAGTCATGTGCTGCCATTTGTCAACTTTTGTGTGTCTGTGATTAGGAAGCTTTATAAAAAGTCAGCTCTTGCCATTTTTTTTTTCTCTTTTTCTTAGTTAAAGGAATTTTGCCAAAACCTTCATGAGAGAATATTTAACAAATAATAACAGAAACCACAGAATATATATGTGTGCAGGAGAACTATTGTCATGGTTTAACCCCAGCCAGCAACTAAGCACCACACAGATGCTTGCTCACAGCCCTCCCCCCACCAGTGGAATGGGGGAGAGAATTGGAAGGCTAAAACTAAGAAAACTCGTGGGTTGAGATAAGAACAGTTTAATAACTGAAATAAAATTTTAAAAAAAGATAATAAACTGTAATGAAAAGGAAAATAACGAAAAGAAAGAAAAGTAAGACCCAAGAAAAACAAGTGTTGCAAATGAAAAACAATTGCTCACCACCGACTGACGGATTTCCAGTCTGTTCCTGAGCAGCGGCACCCTGGCCAGCTTTCTCCCAAGTTTATAGGCTGAGTATGATGTCATCTGGTATGGAATATCCCTTTGGGTAGTTTGGGTCGGCTGTCCTGGCTATGTCCCCTCCCAGCTTCTTGTGCACCCCCAGTCTCCTTGCTGGCAGGGCAGCATGAGAAGCTGGAAAGTCCCTGACTTACTGTAAGCACTGCTCAGCAACAACTAAAATATCAGCATGTTATCAACATTATTTTCATCCTAAATCCAAACCACAGCACTATACCAGCTACTAGGAAGAAAATTAACTCTATCTCAGATGAAACCAAGACAATATCCACCCCTTATTCTATACCATCTACATCATGCCCAGGTCTCACACTTTCCAATGCATCCCAATTTATCACCACCACCTTTCCTGTCTTCTGATATATACATACAGATATCATTCCCTTAGTCTGTGGGCCATCCCTCTAAAATTTTGACTGGGCAGGGCCAGCTCAATTGGCAGATCCTCTAGTGTTGACTAACCAGGTGGCTTTTGCTAAATGTGTATCCCAATATTTTAATGTCCCACCCCACGTTGCTCTCGAGGTAGTCTTTAACAGTCCATGTTATCAATTTTCCTGGAGGTTGGTGCTTGATAGGGGATATGACACACCCACTCAATTCCATGCTCGTTGGCCCAGCTATCGATGAGGTAGTTTCAGAAATGAGTCTCGTTGCCTCACTCAATATTTTCTGGGGTACTGTGTCGCCACGAGACTTAGTTTTCAAGGCCCAGGATAGTGTTCCGGGCAGTGGCATGGTGTATGGGATATGTTTCCAGCCACCTGGTGGTTGCTTCCACCATTGTAAGCACATGGCACTTGCCTTGGTGGGTTTGTGGGAGTGTGATATAGTCAATCTGCCAGGCCTCCCCATATTAATATTTCAGCCATCACCCTCCATACCACAGAGTTTTTAGCTGCTTGGCTTGCTTGATTGCAGTCCATGTTTCACATTCATGGATAACCTGTGCAATAGAATCCATGGTCAAGTCCACCCCTCAATCTCGAGTGCATCTATAGGTTGCATCTCTTCCCTGATGGCCTGAGGGGTCATGGACTATTGTTCACCCTTATGTTGCCAGTCCAGATCCACCTGAGCCACTTCAACCTTGGCAGCCTGATCCACCTACTGGTTGTTTTGTTCTTCAGTAGCCCAAGGCTTGGGTACATGAGTGTCTACCTGACATACTTTTACAATCAGGTTCTCTACCCAGGCAGCAATATCTTGGCACAATGCGGCAGCCCACATGGGTTTACCTCTGTGCTTGCAATTGCTCTGCATCCGTTGCTGTAACCACCTCCCGCAGGGCATTTGCCACCACCCCTGAGTCAGTACAGAGATAGACCACTGGCCACTTTTCTCACTCAGCAATGTCTGAAGCTGGTTGGATGGCTTTCACCTCTGCAAATGGACTTGATTCAGCTTCTCCTTCAGCAGTTGCTGCAACTTGTTGTATAGGGCTCTGTACAGCAGCCTTCCACCTCCAATGCTTTCCTACAATGCAACAGGACTCATCAGTGAACAGGGCATATTGCTTCTCATTTTGTGGTAGTTTGTTATACAGTGGGGCCTCTTCTGCACACATCACGTACTTCTCTCGTGATATTCTGAAGTCTTTGCCTTCTGGCCAGTCCATGATCACTTCCAAAATTCCTGGGCAACTGGGGTTTCCTATGTGAGCCCATTGTGTGATCAGTGTGACCCACTTACTCCACGTGGCATCAGTTGCATTATGTGTAGAGGGAACCTTCCCTTTGAACATCTAGCCCAGCACCAGCAGTCGGGGTGCTAAGAGGAGCTGTGCTTCAGTACCAACCCCTTCCGCGGCACCTTGAATACCTTCCTCTGCTGCCAATATCTCTTCTTCAGTTGGAGTGTAGCAAGCCTTGGATCCTCTGTATCCTGGACTCCAAAACACCAGGGGTTGACCTCAAGTTTCCTCCAGTGCTTTCTGCCAGAGGCTCCAGGTAAGGACGTTCTCCCTGGCTGTAGTGTAGAGCACATTTTTTACATCTTCTCCTGCCTGGACTGGCCCAAGGACTACTGCATGAACAATCTCCCATTTAATTTGTTCAAAGGCTTGTCATTGCTCAGGGACCCATTTGAAATTGTTCTTCTGGGTCACTTGATAGAGAGGGCTTACAGTCACACTGTAAGTTGGAATATGCATTCTCCAAAAACCCACAATGCCCAAGAAAGCCTGTGTTTCCTTTTTACTAGTCAGTGGAGACATAGCTGTTATTTTGTTGATCACATCCATTGGGATCTGATGATGTCCATCCTGCCATTTTATCCCTAAAAACTGGATCTCCTGTGCAGGTCCCTTGACCTTATTTTGTTTTATAGCAAAGCAGACTTTCATAAGGATTTGGACTATTTTCTTCCCTTTCTCAAAGCCCTCTGCTGCTGTGTTGCCCCATATGATGAGGTCATCAATGTATTGCAGGTGTTCTGGAGCTTCACCCTGTTCCAGTGCAGTCTGGATTCGTCCACGGCCTATGGTGGGGCTGTGTTTCCACCCCTGTGGCAGTCAATTCCAGGTGTACTGGACTCCCCTCCAAGTGAAAGCAAACTGTGGCCTGCACCCTGCTGCCAAAGGGATTGAGAGAAACACATTAGTGATATCAGTTGTGGCATATCACTTGGCTGCCTTTGACTCCAGTTCATATTGAAGTTCTAGCATGTCTGGCACAACAGCACTCAGCAGCAATGTGACTTTATTCAGGCCATGGTAGTCAGCTGTTAGTCTCCACTCTCCATTAGACTTTCGCACTGGCCATATGGGGCTGTTAAAGGTTGAGTGAGTTTTGCTGATCACTCCTTGTGTCTCCAGTTGATGACTCAGCTTATGGATGGGACTCAGGGAGTCTGGGTTGGTGCGATATTGCCACTGGTGCACTGCTGTGGTAGGGATTGGCACTTGTTCTTCAACACTCAGGAACCCCACAACAGAGGGGTCCTGAGAGAGACAAGGCAGGGTAGACAGCTGTTTAACTTCTGCCATCTCCAAGGCAGCCATACCAAAACCCCACTGATACCCCATTGGGCCTTAAAATACCCGCTCCTGAGATAGTCTATGCCAAGGATGCACAGAGCCTCTGGGCCAATCACAATGGAGTATTTCTGCCACTCATTCCCAGTTAGGCTCACTTCAGCCTCCAGCAGAGTTAGCTGTTGGGATTCCCCCATCACTCTAGAAATACAGATGGGTTCCGCCTGTTTGTAGCTTGATGGCATTAGAGTACACTGTGCACCAGTGGTCACTAGAGCCTGTTACGGAGGCACACACAGTCAAATCCAAGGGGTGTTAAAACTCAGATTTATTCTCCAGTAAAAAGTTAGAACTCCAATAACATTTGTAAATCACAGGTTGAATGATGTAAAGGGAATTAGTACTACACAGCTGACTTAAGAATTCTTAAGGTTTAGAAATTATGACTCAAAATGCATGTATCACTCACCTAAAAGATGAGGGCTCTCAACTTGCCGGAGTTACCCAGGGCGGCATCCCGACCCAAGGGGAGAGTCCCTGACTGCAAACCTGCTGCTCTGAGGAGGACTGATTCCTCTCTCAAAATGTCCTCTGGCAGGTTCCCGTTTATACCCTTGTTGAATCTGAACTGTGGTCATTTTAATCCCTATTGGCCAAAAGGTCACTTCAGTGTACCTGGCGCATCTCCACTGGCCAGTTCAATTTTCAAGGTGAAACTGCCCTCCATTGGTACTGTTCCTATGACCTTAGCAAAACCCAGAGGCTTGTATGCCTGGGAAGCCTTAGACAGGAGTGGAAAGACTCACCACATCAGTGCCTGGTGGATAACCCTGGACTTCTAACCCTGTGACCCGGTTTTAAGACCGAGGCATAGTTTTGTGCTTTCTTACAGGTCGATGAAGAAACGAGCCATTCCAGTGCTTCTACTGGTAGTGATAATGGTGGCAGGCGTGGATGGTGAAGATCTGGATGATAATGTCATGGAAAAAAATGATGGACATCAATATATCATAAGCCCTTGAGCTCACATGGGAGCAAAGTAACAGTTACAGTTGATGGCTCAGATTGGATGGGGGAGAAGGTTATACTCACGTCGTGTATGGTTGGTCACCAGGTGCGGTGAATGCTAGTTCGGTATGGAACACCAGGTGTAACTATATCCTCCAACCAACCCCTGAGACCACAGGTTGGAGCTAAAATGGTACCACACCATGCCCCGAAATTCCATGGGGGGCGACATCATATGGTACTCAAAGCAACACCAGCAGAGCATTCTAGAACTGAGTTTACAACTATCAGCCTTTTAGCCAATGTTACATCTGACAGTTTGGGACTCTTGAACAATCAGTTACAACATACCAGTAAAATGACTATCCAAAATTGAGCTGTACTGGATTTGATGCTACTTAAAGAAAAGGTTGTATGTGGAGTTTTGAACCTGTCGATGGATGACTGCTGTGTTCACTCCAAATGTGTCAATACAGCTTCAAGACCAAATCGACAGAAGAAAGTAGCAAGAGTCTCAGAGGCAATTGCTTCTGCACTAGGGACTAATTGTTTGGGAAACATTTTGATATGCTCAAATTTTCTTTGACAGGGTGGATGACCAGCCTTCTCTAACCTTTAGTCTTTAATAATGCTTGTAGTTATGATTACTGTAATCTGTGTTGCAATAAGTCGTATTAAATGCATGGTAGTGAAGTCTGTACTAACAGTTAAGTATACTCCTTTAAAACCTGTTCATGTGCTGGGTATTCCTGTGTCAGATATTCCACTTTAATTCTAAACCAGAATGGAATGAGGGCCCACAATGAGAGTTAAATTCGCCAGATTGCGCTCCCTTTTAACTCTGCAGGCAAGAGGTGACTGTACCACCACTCCAAGGAAACCAATCGAATCATGACTGTGGTCATGGGGTGGATTGTGTGGCAATACATACCACCACCCACGCCTACCCCAACAGGAAACAAAATTTCTCCAGGCAGGGAGGTGGGAAAAAAAAAAAACCCAAACCCTAGAGGCCACAGGTTGAAAATTGAACTGGCCAGTGGAGATGTGCCAGGGACACTGAAGTGACCTTTTGGCCAATAGGGATTAAAATGACCACAGTTCAGATTCAACAAGGGTATAAACGGGAACCTGCCAGAGGACATTTTGAGAGAGGAATCAGTCCTCCTCAGAGCAGCAGGTTTGCAGTCAGGGACTCTCCCCTTGGGTCGGGATGCCGCCCTGGGTAACTCCGGCAAGTTGAGAGCCCTCATCTTTTAGGTGAGTGATACATGCATTTTGAGTCATAATTTCTAAACCTTAAGAATTCTTAAGTCAGCTGTGTAGTACTAATTCCCTTTACATCATTCAACCTGTGATTTACAAATGTTATTGGAGTTCTAACTTTTTACTGGAGAATAAATCTGAGTTTTAACACCCCTTGGATTTGACTGTGTGTGCCTCCGTAACAGAACCTTATACTCCTGTGGGATCTGATGTGCCAGGCCATCGAACCCACACAGTCCAATAAACCCAGCTGTTCCTTTTGTCTATCTGGCTGGAGGCAGGGGCCTTCTGGTCCTCGTAGTTTTTACTTCTTGTAAATATGAATCAGAAGCCACTTTATTAAGATTGGAAGTAAGATCAGCCCTTCTACTCTGGGAAGCTGTCTGCTGGAAACTGGACCAGCAATTTTCCTGGAAGAACTCCCTTTTGTGATTGTTTTTCCTTGCAACTCACATACCCATGCCTCTAGGGTCAAGGTAGATTTTCCATCCCACTTCCTCACATCCTCTTTGTGGTCACACGGGTAAAACCATACAGTGGTCCATAGTGTGTACCCACTATATCCTCTCTCTTGAGCAGAGGAACGCTCACTCCTAATAGCTGAGATACTGGTCCATACAGGTGGGGACTAGGGCATAACCTCTTTGAATTGCTGGAACTCCTGGGACAGTTTCTCCACAGCCAAGATGCAGACCCATAGGGAGGAAGAGAGACTTTCTTCATATTGCTGGAGTTGGCCAGCCAATTCATCCACCATTTGTCCCTCTCCATTTTTCAGGTCATTACTGCCAATGAGTTGGCATATGATGATGGTGTGCTCCTCACAAACTGCTGCTGCATGGGTGTGAGAGACTGAAAGAGTTAATGTCTCGAACATTGTGGTGGCACAAGTTCTCTGTAATAACAAACCCTGCCTAACAACAAACCTCAGTGAGAAGCCGGTGAGCAACATGATGCAGAGCCCATGCTGTGCCAGAGGGTGCACAGTTCCCTGTCTGACAGCTGAGCAGGGCAGCTCACCATGTTTGGCCAAAGATCAGACAACAGTCACACCTGCAGGGAGGGAGAAGTTACTCCCCAAACGACCCCCAAGCCCACTGACCCATTTCCCAAAGTTTCTGGAAGCACAAACTGTGCATGACAGCTAATTAGCCTAATGAGTTTGAGTGCCCGCCCAAAGGAAGGCCAAGGAGTTTATAAAAGGACACTAATTGAAGCCCCACATGCATGTGCCCTCCCAAACTGGACCCTTAGGCTGTCTGGACTAATGCTGGACCCAGGACCAGTGAAATCTTTCTCTTTTTTTTTCCTGTCTCTCTCTTTTCCATAATCCCTATACCTCATCACTTGAGACATAAACCATTGACCAAGTCTGGGACTAGGAGTGGATCCAGCCATCCCTAAGCTCCTCTCTGAGGAGGAGTCTAGAAAGCAAGGGGGTATGCTCTGAACTTCTTGACTTAATGGGAGGGGTCTCCTTATTTTCCTCCCTGAACTGATCCCCATATAAGCAAGGCTTGTAGCATATGTTTAGTGACGTATGGTTAGCAGATGTTACACAGTTTACTGACGTAGTTTCAAGCCAATTCTTGTTGTGAATGAATAAAAATTGAGTTTTGTGAGTTAAAGGATCCCTGGTGTCGTTTCACCTTAATCCTGACCTGGGAATTGGCGAACCTGAGTCATCGTCCTAAGAAATTGGAACTTGACAATGGGTTGTGTGCACTGGACTTCATCTGGATCTTTGGATAACTGCTTGTTGTCCAGATCATCATAAATCACCTNCCCACGCCTACCCCAACAGGAAACAAAATTTCTCCAGGCAGGGAGGTGGGAAAAAAAAAAAACCCAAACCCTAGAGGCCACAGGTTGAAAATTGAACTGGCCAGTGGAGATGTGCCAGGTACACTGAAGTGACCTTTTGGCCAATAGGGATTAAAATGACCACAGTTCAGATTCAACAAGGGTATAAACGGGAACCTGCCAGAGGACATTTTGAGAGAGGAATCAGTCCTCCTCAGAGCAGCAGGTTTGCAGTCAGGGACTCTCCCCTTGGGTCGGGATGCCGCCCTGGGTAACTCCGGCAAGTTGAGAGCCCTCATCTTTTAGGTGAGTGATACATGCATTTTGAGTCATAATTTCTAAACCTTAAGAATTCTTAAGTCAGCTGTGTAGTACTAATTCCCTTTACATCATTCAACCTGTGATTTACAAATGTTATTGGAGTTCTAACTTTTTACTGGAGAATAAATCTGAGTTTTAACACCCCTTGGATTTGACTGTGTGTGCCTCCGTAACAGAACCTTATACTCCTGTGGGATCTGATGTGCCAGGCCATCGAACCCACACAGTCCAATAAACCCAGCTGTTCCTTTTGTCTATCTGGCTGGAGGCAGGGGCCTTCTGGTCCTCGTAGTTTTTACTTCTTGTAAATATGAATCAGAAGCCACTTTATTAAGATTGGAAGTAAGATCAGCCCTTCTACTCTGGGAAGCTGTCTGCTGGAAACTGGACCAGCAATTTTCCTGGAAGAACTCCCTTTTGTGATTGTTTTTCCTTGCAACTCACATACCCATGCCTCTAGGGTCAAGGTAGATTTTCCATCCCACTTCCTCACATCCTCTTTGTGGTCACACGGGTAAAACCATACAGTGGTCCATAGTGTGTACCCACTATATCCTCTCTCTTGAGCAGAGGAACGCTCACTCCTAATAGCTGAGATACTGGTCCATACAGGTGGGGACTAGGGCATAACCTCTTTGAATTGCTGGAACTCCTGGGACAGTTTCTCCACAGCCAAGATGCAGACCCATAGGGAGGAAGAGAGACTTTCTTCATATTGCTGGAGTTGGCCAGCCAATTCATCCACCATTTGTCCCTCTCCATTTTTCAGGTCATTACTGCCAATGAGTTGGCATATGATGATGGTGTGCTCCTCACAAACTGCTGCTGCATGGGTGTGAGAGACTGAAAGAGTTAATGTCTCGAACATTGTGGTGGCACAAGTTCTCTGTAATAACAAACCCTGCCTAACAACAAACCTCAGTGAGAAGCCGGTGAGCAACATGATGCAGAGCCCATGCTGTGCCAGAGGGTGCACAGTTCCCTGTCTGACAGCTGAGCAGGGCAGCTCACCATGTTTGGCCAAAGATCAGACAACAGTCACACCTGCAGGGAGGGAGAAGTTACTCCCCAAACGACCCCCAAGCCCACTGACCCATTTCCCAAAGTTTCTGGAAGCACAAACTGTGCATGACAGCTAATTAGCCTAATGAGTTTGAGTGCCCGCCCAAAGGAAGGCCAAGGAGTTTATAAAAGGACACTAATTGAAGCCCCACATGCATGTGCCCTCCCAAACTGGACCCTTAGGCTGTCTGGACTAATGCTGGACCCAGGACCAGTGAAATCTTTCTCTTTTTTTTTCCTGTCTCTCTCTTTTCCATAATCCCTATACCTCATCACTTGAGACATAAACCATTGACCAAGTCTNTGCTGGACCCAGGACCAGTGAAATCTTTCTCTTTTTTTTTCCTGTCTCTCTCTTTTCCATAATCCCTATACCTCATCACTTGAGACATAAACCATTGACCAAGTCTGGGACTAGGAGTGGATCCAGCCATCCCTAAGCTCCTCTCTGAGGAGGAGTCTAGAAAGCAAGGGGGTCTGCTCTGAACTTCTTGACTTAATGGGAGGGGTCTCCTTATTTTCCTCCCTGAACTGATCCCCATATAAGCAAGGCTTGTAGCATATGTTTAGTGACGTATGGTTAGCAGATGTTACACAGTTTACTGACGTAGTTTCAAGCCAATTCTTGTTGTGAATGAATAAAAATTGAGTTTTGTGAGTTAAAGGATCCCTGGTGTCGTTTCACCTTAATCCTGACCTGGGAATTGGCGAACCTGAGTCATCGTCCTAAGAAATTGGAACTTGACAATGGGTTGTGTGCACTGGACTTCATCTGGATCTTTGGATAACTGCTTGTTGTCCAGATCATCATAAATCACCTCCAGCATGGCTAATTCCCTCCGGTACTGGATACCTCTCTCCATGATGGTCCACTTGCCTGGATGACATATAACATCTTCCTTGAAGGGATACCTTTCCTTCACACCTGACAGGAGTCTCCTCCAGAGGCTGAGGGCTTGCACCCCTTTTCCAATCACTTTTTCAATGCTCCCTTCCATAGAAAGGGATCCCAGCTGCTTGGCTTCTCTACCCTTTCATTCCAGGCTACTGGCCCCATTATCCCAGCATCGGAGCAGCCAGGTGATAATATGCTCGCCTGGATGACGGCTGAAATGTTTTTGCATATCCCACAGCTCACTCAGGGTTAGGGATTGGGTGGTTACCACCTGATTTATGAATTCTGCCTCTTCCTCCTCCTCTTTAGTGATGGCCCTGCTTTAGAGTAGCCTGCCTCATCCACTTCTTCCTCCTTCCCCTTCTTAGTAGGAGTTTCTTCCCTTACCAAATGAGCTGACTTTCACGTCCAATATTTCTTTTTGTGTATAGGGTTGACTGATACTGGCATGGGCTGGTTTTCTGGTTCAGCTGCAATGCCTGTCACAGAGGTTGGAGTATATCCCAGCTGAAACCAGGACAACTATTTTTAGCTTTCCCTGGGGCTAAGATATCTTGAGTTTTATAGGTGAGGATAGTATACCACCAGTGAGGATGTAGTATTTATGAAGGACCATATCCTAGCAGAAGTGAGTACATATGAACTACACCTAAAGAGTTTGATCTGATGCACATTTATGTAGAGAGTACACTTACTGTGTGTGCAATTGAGTTGAGACTCACTGAGCACTTTCACTCAGAATGTGTATATGTACCTGTATGTGTCCCTTCAAACTGGAGCCTCATGCTATGTACTGTTGACTTAAGGTAGCAGTTACACGGGCTGTAAAAAGCTCATCTGTCCCATTTATCTCTCTATATCTGGACTTTGCAGAATAACAGACACTAAAGCTTTTTTCTTCGTGGTTTTTTGAAGTCGTTCACTATAAAGTGAAATCTTTGTACATAAATAATGTATCCATTCCTTTAAATTCAATGACATTAATAGTTCCTCTGCTTATGAACATTAAGGGCATCTCATAGGCTGGCTGAAGCCAGAAAATCAAAGCTAAGGTTGTTAGTTTGTGATTAACTTGTCTTATTGTGCTTTTATTTGTCCTCTGTAACAGTTTGGTTTGAAAGATGGAGCACTAGCCTTAACTGTGCATGTCTTAGACTTTCCCAGTGCAAGCTAGCTCTTGACACTTTTTAAAAAATATTGCATCCCCCCCCCCGCCCCCCTTCCCCTGCCTTTTGTATTTAAGGTTATTTTTAACTGTACTGTCTTGTTAACCTTGGGGGATATCAGTGGAGCAGAAAACCATTCAAGTAGTAATAGCTCAATAACTTGCTCCCCCATGGACAGACCTTCAGAGCCAGTCTAGATAAGCTCATATTCAAAGCAAAGTAACTGACTGGTTCCTTTTCTTTGAGTTCATTTGGAATTTTCTTTTTAGGGATAGTTTTAGCAAAGGGAGTTGCAAACAATTGAAAAACCAGAGTCAAAAGAGGGGCCACTGCCACACTAATTAAAACAGAACTCATTTGTATAAACTGGGTCTCCTCCTTCAAAAAGGGAAGAACTGATGCAGGGCCTCTTTCCCCACAGCACCCTTTAATCTCCAGGGAATTACATTTTAAAATATGATGAAAAATAATGTCACTTTGTTTATATACTCTGCTTGCCAAATTGAGTCCCGTAGAACCTGCCAAATGTTAAATTTAGTAAGCTTAACCAGTTTCCAAATGTTGTCATAATCTCAGAGGGGAGCATGGGCTGTGAATTGTCCTGCATGGGAGATAATAGCAATCTGCTACTACAGTTTTTCAGAAGAAGAAGGAATGAAGTTTTTCAGAAGATTCTAAGGAATATATGATGAAACTAGAGTATTATATCACTAACCTTTTGAAGAAAACCTGTTCCCATTTCACTTGTAAAGTGTTTTAAAAGAAGAATAACATCACCACAGCCTTTTCTTTTTTTCCCCTCTTCCATTCTTACCCACATGAGAGGAACAGATATATGGCACAGTAATAATTCAAGAAAGTATATCAAACAAATCAGAAATGTATAAACTTGCCTGTGGAACATCTTCCATTTTAATAGCATATAATATTACAGAGTGCAGGTGAGATTATTCAATTTTTCTCTCCCTGACTTTCCCGGCTGTGATTTACTTACTAGTGTCCAAGTTTACATCTAATTAATGTACGCTCCTGCTGGTGTGGGTTATTTTAATAGAGCACATTTTGTTATTTTGTCTGAATTATTTTTAAAGATTTATTATTTTAGCTCTGCTTCTGGTAAGTAGGGAGAAGCATAACTCAGCACAAAGAAAGCAAAGAGGGCCAGGAGCAAGAGTAGTAATGAAGAGAAACCTTAGCACAAGCTTTCTTCTTGAATATGAACAAAAACTCCATCTGCATAACAGTAAAAATATCATGCTTATAACAAATTCAGGCAAAACCTTTTCAGATTAAATGTTCCATGCCAAGCCTGGGTGAGAGAGAAAGTTAGATTTGAGACCTGCATTCAAAAGTTGCATCAGCTTTGGGCTTTGGTCAGCTCCAGATAATGTTTTGAAGATTCTGTTATGGATGTGGCTCATATATTTGAAAAACTGGGAAACTTTAGTGCTCTTATGTATTAGCCTGAATTCAAGTATTCACTTAGCCTCCCTTCTTCAGTCTGATCCTCTGGTCAATGTAACTGAGCAATGTTTTCACCTCCTGCTTCTAATGAATAGCACAAATCTAGTTTCCCTGGTCAAGATACGAAGACTTTCCCTCTGATAACCCAGGTTTGAAACACCTATTCAGTTCACAGTAGAGAGAATTATTCTCTATTCCGCAGTGCCTAAGGAAACTGCTATTAGCACAGAACCAAATGCTGTTGCTAATAAAATTTTCATGATACAGAAGAACTCACGACTTATGCATTTTGGAACTTATGTGCTTGTTCTCAAATGACTGTAATTGTTGGGTAAATGAGGGGTTATGTTTGTGTGTATCCCGTTTTATTTTTGACGAAGACTAGTTGAATTTGCACTTGGGGAATTTGAGGCAAGGGACAGATTTCATGTATTAGTATCTTTTGTTTAACTAAAAGACATTTTGCTGGAGTGAAGGAGACAATGTGTGAGTAGAAATAAAGGGCTCTTCCTGTCATCTATGAATGGATAAGATGATACAAGGATTCCAGGATGCAGCTCTTTGAAGCAAGGTAAGCTATGCTGCCTGATTTCTGCTGGTGTTTTAAAGTGACATTTATGTTGCAAAGGAGCTCTGACTAGAGATGTAAATATAATAACGCCCTCCTATTTCTTACTATGCTTCTAGTTACTGAAAAAGCAGATTAGTCCTTGCTGCTGTTCAAATACAACAGGGACTAGAATAAAAGACCAATCCCTTTCGGCAGACTATTCTGTTGTAGGATATTTGGAATAACAGATGAAAATGAATGCTAGCACCTGTGCCATTAACTTGCCATGGTTAGATGTCGTGAAAGCCAAGAGGGCATACTACATTACAGTAAGCATGAGGAAGCATACTTTTTTTTCCTGAAAGTCTAAGCAACTCAATGCTTTCATGTGACTGCAGTTCCCATCAGCACTTTCAGAGCCCAGTCTGACCAAAAGCTTTGTCAACAAAGTCATCTCTCTGGCTCTATATAGTGGCCTTATTAGTACTCAAGAGCATGGGAAGGTGAAGCACAGGAGAAGCTCTGAGAGACATACTTATTTCATATTTAGTTTTGAATAAAACATTCCTTTATCCTAGATCAATCTTTTGTGAAATTCATTCCAAAAGCACATGCAGGTATGTGTAGTCCACTCAGCAAGAAATTATCACCACCTCAAAAAATAAAAATAAAAATACTGTAGAAATTAAAGTTTCTCTACTCCCCAGAGAAGCAGAAAAGAAATTCTGCTTCTCAATAAAACCTTTCTGTCTCTGTAGCACCTTTTCCACCCACTGGTGATTGGATTAGGAAGAAATGCTTGGTTTTGTAGATATCCCAATAGATAGGCAATGTATGACATCGGTCTACAGGGATTGCGAAACGGTTAAGTTAGAGCTACACATTATTTTTGTAGCCATACCAGCCTCTCTTTAAATTACTGCATGTGATAAGGGGCATAAGGGAGAATAATTCAGCTCTTTAAGATGTTTGGTACTCTTTCATTTCTGAAAATATACACTGAAAATTGACCATTCAGTGATACCAACAGCACTGTGATGCTTAACTTTGGAAAAACTTACATCTTGCATATGCCAGCTTTTTTCAAATAATTGCTGAATGGGATGATGGTCAAAAATCACTATAGATAAAAGTTTTTAGGTATGTACTTTGACCTAATACTTTAGAGGTATATTTCAACATTTATTATTTTTATTGTAATCCTGGAGAAAATGGTTGCACAGTGTCTTTTCATGACTTCTTTTGGTAAGGAGATACACTTTGAAGACGACAGATTTAGTGTGCCTTAGCAAGTGGTTTTGGTGACAGAAGGATGAAAAATAGAGAATAATAATGTCTTTATATTTCATGAAAAAAAGGTAAATTTTGTGGGGAAAAGCTCATACTCTTGACTTATCTTTATCTTTCAACCCTAAATATTGGCTAACCTTGGTAATATGGCAGTTTGTTTGTTCCAGTATGCCGTCTATACTGTTAGACTTCTTACATAAACTAATGCAGAGTTTTGTTTAAGAAAAAGATTTCATTTTGCCTCAACACAGTAAGATTTCAGTATCCTTCTCTCATCTTTCCTCTGTTGTCTCCTGAGATGGAAAATTATTTTTCAGACTAAAAGCCAGTTACTACTATGCTCTCTAGTTTTCAAGTCCTTTGAGAGGCAGGTCTAAAGTCAACCTTTCTGTTGACTTCATAGAGATACATATCAGGGCTACAGCATGCTATACCTTATGTTGTCTATTATCCATACAGAAATTTTCCCTACGGCTGTTTTCAGTCTGGAGGCTGAATGTGCTGCTAACTTTGCACCATCTTGCCAGCCTATCAATTTCTTTTACTACTTTTGACCTGATCCCATGGAAAATCCACACTGACTTTCATGGATCAGGTTCAAAAGCAGAACCTCCAAGCTCCGCAATCCATTTCCTCTCCATTGGTGAGACTGGCAAGCAAAAGAAATGCTAAAATGTGGGGTAACATATTTAACGCAGCTTTCAAGAGGAAGAGTAGTTCATATCTATTTGTATCATCTGTTAAAAGACTTGGGAAGCTTTTTAGGGATTGCTTACAATACCTTTTACTGTCTTTCTTGGCAACTGTCAAACAAGTGTCATAAGTTTCCCAGTCTTTAACTCATGTTGATCTTTCTTTGTTATTTCAATGGTATGGACAGGGTCAAGTGAGCTTAAGACCTGTTCTAATAAAGTCAGAGGGACTGTTATGGGGCGAAGAACTTGTCTCCACAGGCAAAGCAATGACTCAGTGCTGTCCAGCTGAACAGCCATGTGATCATACTAGTAATAGCAATGATGATGATAATAATAGTAGTAATAATAACATGAACTGCTGTATGGTCTGGCAGCCCTGACTAAGATCAAGACCCTATTTTATTAGTCATCCAAAGAAACAGTGAAATGCTTTTCCTGATGACTTTATAGTCTAAATACGAAAGATAGAGTCAGGGTGGGAGACCAAGTCTGTTATCCCCCTCTGGTACAAATAGACAACTGGGATGCAAAGAGATAAAAAAAGCATCCAAGACCACATAGGAGTTCTGTGGCATTGGACCGAGAACTTCATCTGAGTGTCCTTAAGTCCGAATCCTTCCTTAACTACAAGTATGCTCTGTATCCCACTGTAAAATGTAACTGTGAAATGTAATGCAGGTACATCCTAGCAGAAGATTGTTGTGGGACAGATGGTAAGGAACTCTTCTGTATCTCTTAGATATTAGCTAGAGAGTTTTGTCTCTATAATTGGGCCAACCCATCTCTGTATACTTAAAAGTACAAAATAAAGTAAAAAAGAAAGCTTAAGCACTGAGTTCTTCATTTATTCTATTTATTTGACATGAGAAAGAATTTCCTACTTTTTCCTTAGCAAATTGGATAAACACTATTTGTACTGTGCACACTGGAGGAGGATTTTGCTTTTGGGAAACTTCCTATGTCTGTATTTGTGCATTTATAGTTACTAGCCATGAATTAATACATATTTAATATCATCACTTTTCCCCTTAAGTACATAATTTTTTTTCTGAAGAAATTGCTCGGGAATTTTCATGTATAAAACGGTGTTGTACTTTCTTGTTTAATTCTGACTCTATTTTTCATTTTGCCAATCTCTCTAAATGCTTCCCTTGCTGTCTGTACCTATGTTTTTGCTGAATAAGCACTTAAGGACAAAAATGCAGCACTGTCTGCCTATGATTGATAGAAAACAAAGCTTCCAGGCAATGCAGGCATTTCATTGACCTCCAGTGGCTGCAGGTGCAGAATTATAGTTCTCATTTGAGCACAATGTCAGTGTTTATTTAGGCACTGTGACTTATTTAGGTGCAGAGATTAAATGACTGGTGATTTTAGTACACATAGATCTAAATCATATTTCTTCCTAGCATAATGTACAAAGAAAGCAGAAAAGTTTAATGTATTACTATTTTTTGTGTGTCACTTAAGTTCTGCTGACATGGGATATTGTAAATATTTCTCCAAGTCCAGGGAATTATCTTGAAAGTTCACTCTAAATCAGTTTCCTTCCGGTCTAATTCAGCCCAGGAAAGATCACGTAGCCTGATGGGAGTCTGGAGCAACTTGTTCCCAAGAATATTATACATGGGCTGCTTTAGAGGGCACAGCTGGGACTCTGATGTATGGCTGTACTTGGCCTTGAGTGAACCTTCCCTTGATTAAATCCCATATTAGTTAGGAAATATTACATACAGGTTCTCAGCTAAATCTACAGTCAAAACACTGAGGAGAGACAAAGAGTGAAGGGGACTATCACTCAGCAAGAGAGAGCAGTAAGGAGAGGAACAAAACATTCATAAAACTGGCAATACACTTTTGAGGAAATTTTGAAAGACAGATATGCCTTGTGAGAGTTATAGAGTCATAGAATTGTTTGGATTGGAAGCAACCTTAAAGATTATCTAGTTCCAAACCCCCTCCCATGGGCAGTGACACTTTCCAGTAGAAGAGGTTGCTCAAAGCCCCATCCAGCCTGGCCCTGAACACTTCCCAGGATGGGGCATCACAACGTCTTTGGGCAACCTGTTCCAGTGCCTCACTACCCTCACAATGAAGAACTTCTTCCTTACATCTAATCTAAATACATCTTCATTATTGTTATTGCAGTTGTATTTATAATTATATTGTATTTATATTTATATTATGTGCAGTTGAGTTATTGCAGCTGTATTTAAGACCAGTGCACTGTAAGCTTCTATCCTTCCCTTGGTTAAACAAATTTATCTGCCATACTGGTTAGAGCTAGTTTTCCAATTAAATGAAGATTGTGAAGAAGTGTCTTCTATGGAAAAGTTAATGTTCTGCATAACCATCTATCCTCAGCCCAAACACATGACCTGTCCCAATTATTCAAGGACTTCTAGGGAAGTCTAACGGTGTGTGTTGGGCTGGAGGTCAGCCTGGATGAACACAATGAACCCTCCTGACCTTACAGCCTATAGACTCATTGCTGAATAAGGATATGGCTGTTAAACAGGTATATTCCCTGACTCCACATTAATCTGTACAGAAGTCTAACTGAATGTAATTGAAAACAAGTGAATGCTGGATGAAAGAAAAACTTAACATTTTCCACTTTTCTGGATGAAGTGCTGTCAGTGTAATAGAAACCATCATTTCTTTTATCTCATAATACGCAAGCAGGATTTGAATCTGTGCTTTTTCATGTCATGAATAATAAAGGAGTAGAAAGGTAGAACCAGGTGTCTTTTCTGTGACAGCTGTATAAGCTGCTATTCCCAGTAAAATAAAAATATAAATGGATATTTGTACAACAGAGACAGATGCTGAAAGTATGAGACCCCTTTTTTCAGATAGGCAGTGGCATCTGCAGTGGTCAGCAAACACACTGACATTTCCACAATACCGTACATGTTAAAGAGAACATAGCTTTAGTTTTGTCCCCAATTCTTTTAGCAGGACTGAATCTTTAGCATTAGAAATCCATATATCTCATCTACAGAAATATGAAGTGGCTGTGGTCCCCAGAGCACAAATACCTCTCCTCCGAAAAGCATGCAGTTTTGAGTACCTGAGGAGTATAGTGGCATGTTGGTAACATCCTGTATACAGCTCATCTCCAGAGAAGAACACACATCTTTCTATTCCTTTGATTATTAAAACATCAGTACTTCTCCTTTACTTAAAAGAAAACAAACCTCTGATTTACCTACAGAAAGCTGGTTCCAAAAGACAGCTGAAATGTTGGGTGAAACTAGAGCAGGCAGAAGAAAGTAAGTTTAGAAAGTTTAAGAAAAAGCTCACAAGATATAATTCTAAATAATTTACTATGGGTTTGTTTTAGATGGTCGGAGTTCTGCTTTTGCAGTAACTTTATTCATACATTTTCTTCAATTTTCCAAATTTCTGGAAATCACACAACTTTAGGTGTGTAATCACACATTTTAGCTGTACCACATGGAAGAAAAGTGTCTTCCTCAACTTACTGAATTTATGATTACAGGACAGTATCCATTTTCTGCTGCACTAATAACAGATTTCCTACTTTTAAATTTTGAAATATCTGTCCTATGTAAATATCCCATAGGAAATTAGAATTCCAATCTGTAATGCGCTGTACAGACACTTAAGCATGAATCATTGTCCTGAAGTCTAAATAAACAAAAGGCTAAATTTATGGTCTAAATTAAAGCAAAAATAAATAATGTCTGACAAAGAATTGTTCCTACATTGCAGATGGGAAATGGAGTCAATGCAAGATTAAGTGATTTGACGTGACCAGGGTCATGCAGGCAACCTGTGGCAGCTATTGGCATTGAATTGCTGCCTCCTGACTGCCAAGCTTAATGGCAGAACCATCTTTCTTTCCATGATACCTTCTCTCTTCTTAACTCTTTCTTGTTTTGATCCAGTAAGTGGATGTCACAGGGTGGCCAAATGCCTGCTTTGTCAAGCACTTTTCATTAAGAACATGTGTCAGAGCTAGAGTACTTCCTGTACTTTCCCCTTCAATGAAACCTCATCTACATACCTCCCACACAGCTGTTCTAGAAGACAGTTTAGCACCAAACTGCCCCTCATGTCTTCTCACCGTTTTGCTAGACACGTATTTTTTTCTTTCTGTGGTGGCAGCACTAAAGTTCAGACTTTGTCCATTGCTAGGCAGATGTTAGGACTGTAAGAATTCCTCTGCACAACAGTGGGGGTTTTGGTTTGTCTTTATAAAGCATGGAGAACAGGTTACCACCACACCAGTACTTAATTGGTACACAGAGTAATCTTGGGGTTTTTTTCACAAGCAGCAGAAGTAAGTGGTAAACCCTGCTGGAAAGCAAAAAAGCTATCCTGTGTTTGATGTGTTTCAGGTAGTTACTTTCTTATGAAATGCAATCAGCTCCCTGTCTTAAAATAAGACGTGCCTGATGGAGTCCTACATACGAGTCTACCAAACTCTGAGCTGTTCAATGCATCGTCAAATGAATCATGCCTGCAAGTTAATAGGAATAGTCTTTTCTGTAAGCACAATTGCTCATCACTATCTCTCCTGAGCTGCAATGTGAAAAGATTTTCCAGGGAGCTATGTCAAAGGTTTAGAGAGCAGAGCCCTGTCACGGATGGAAATACTGTACTTTAGCTCTATAAAGAAGTTGCAGTGATCAGAAAGAGGAATGCAATACTAAACAATGTTATCATCAGCACACTGAAGGAATGCTTTCACTTCCTATAATGTTACAGAGGGAGGTGACCTCAGCCTGCACGCAGCAGTGCGCAGCATAGAGTTGCATTACCTAAACTTTTTTGACCTTTTGTCTGCAGTAAAATGGTGTTCTTCAGTGTAGCTGAGAAAGATGGAAATTCTCATCCCATCTGCCTAGCCTCTCTGACAGAGTTTATGCTGTTATGCTATGCAGGCTATTTATACTCTTATGCTATTTAGTTTATACTAAAAGTGTCCGAATAAATCCAACAGGCAAGAAGGAAGATGATAACTTCTTTTTTAACACATACCCCCTTTCTAGCACTGTGCACATAACTCTCCTGTACACTACATGATCAAAGTACAGCCCATGTGAATGCATAGAAGAGGACGAAATCGGCATCCCCCCCGTACTTGCTAGGATTCAGGTTCCCAGGGAGCGCTCATATCAGTCTGGACAATTTGATGTAATCCTACCAATGTAGCTGAAGCTATCTGGGCTCAAGGATTTATTAGTTGTGAACGTTCATTTTTGTTTTTACTGGGTTAGTGCCAGTAAATAAGTCACCAAAACCACTAGCTGAGTGTCATTTGATAGGAAAAGGCTGGGATCACAAGTAAGCCTTCTGTCTTTTAAAAAAAAAAAAAAAAAAGTGCTGAGGTAAGCAGTGTCAAACCCAGCTGCATCAACATGATGGTGGGAAGACAAATGAGAGCTTTCACTGCTGGATACAGGGGATAGAGAGCCCACAGCTCTGAAAAACCTCTTCATATCCCAGAAACAGCTGTCATAACTGAAACTGCAAGGGACTGCTTTTTAAACCATGAGCTTTGATAAGGAGAATTCTCACCAGCCCTTTCTCAAGCCGATAAACACACTTCTAGCAAAACAGCCCATCTGAAAGGTGACTGGAGGTTTAAATATCTTCAAAGGTTTCCAACGCCCTCTTTTTTAACCTCTCCCAAATGCTTATGCCGAGTTCCCAGCTGGCATTTCTGAAGTATCTATCACTATAGTATCTGGCTGCTGAGCCATATGAGCTCAACAATTACTGTGTAATGTCAAACTTCTTAGATTTTTCCTATGGGAGGCTGAACTTTACAAAGTTAGATCTAACATTTACCTTGTTATTGGCAACAGTGAACCATTAAAAAAGACACAATAGAAGGGACATGGGGTCATTTTAGAATAAATATTCGGGCGATGACAGTTTTGAAATGTCCTGTCGGCCTTTCCTGGTGTGTATTTTGGGAACAAGAGGTCACGCGAAGTCAAGGGTGATGAAATGCATGTGTTCATGGTCTGATGTACTGCAAGCGGGGAAGGCATGAGCGACATGCAAGGGTCTAAGCTCTGCATGTGCAAGTGTGTCTGTGCACACATGGGCGTGCAACATTTGTGTAGGGGAAAGAAGGACAATGGAGAATCATGAGGCGGGGGAGGGAGGTGTTTGGTACTGGTGGTGCAATGAACTCCAGACAGGGACTGCTTTCTCTCCACAGGGCCCGCCAGCTCCTTGTGGCTGTTGCCTGGGCAATGGCTGGGGAATTATGAGGAATGCTTAGAAACGATATCCTTCTTTTGGGCTCATGGATGGAACAGAAGGGGGTGGATGGCTTTTCTCTGTCTGTTTCTTTTTTTATATTCAGCAGATTAGACAGGCAGGTTGCTGTGGCGACGACACGGAGGAGGTCTCCTGCACACCTGCACCACAAACAAGGAGTCCTGCCAACACGGACTTAAGGAATCCCGAAGGCATCTTTATTTTTCCTTTTTTTTTTCTATGGCAAGTGCACAAGAGGAGGGAAAAGGGGAAAAAAGAGGAGGAGGTGGCAAAAGAGGGAGGAGGGAGAGCTGAAGAGAAACACCAATCAATATTCAATGAGCTTAGCTGAGCAGCAGTGCTTACTTGTTGCAAAACAGGATGTGCATAAACAAGATGCACAGGCTGTCCATAAGAACACCCTATGGCAAGCTGTCCTTAGAAGAGAGAAAAGGACAAGTGTTATTATGTTTTACCTACTTAGTGTCCTGAATTTCTTCATGTCTCTGGGGGAATCCAAAATAAAGTAACTATGGAAACAGCAGAACTCCGGCACCGGACACAGAGAGGTGGATGGGGTGCGTAAAGCTGGAAACTGAAGTTACTCCTTTGTATCTGGCTAGGGAAGATGTATTTGTGTTTGTGCGTGCACATACAGATATAAGATTTCATTTCTGAAAGGAACCCTGCCTTTAGAAAAAGAGCTGCAGAGTGGTGTGAAAATTGACATTATATGCCTGCCTCTTTGCTGAAAGAAAGTATCCAGAAGGAGGTAGATGTGGGAAGGGGGAGTAAAGGAAAATAAAGAAAACCTTTATAATAAAGAGGTCCTCAAGGCAAATGTGTTGCTTTGGGATGCCATGGCATTTCTCCAGCTTCTCCTAATGAAGTAGTCAGCTCCATGCAGCCTTGCTGTCCTTGCCTTATCTCTCTTGGACATCCTCCTGACTCCTTCAAGGCTGGCTCTCTTCTCTTCCCTTTATCCTCTTTCTCCCACCTGCCGCTTTACAATCCCTTTCAGTAATTTTTTCACATCATCTTTTCCCAACTTCTAAAATGATTGTGTGCCTACTTGCAGCACTGTCTAATATACATACAAACAGTAGATTAATTAAAAGAAAAAATACATGTATAAGAACAGGTAGTGAATGCATGGATGAGTCCTTGTTTCTGCGCACGCCAAAGTGTGGCTGTTCAGAGACTTGTTTCTCTGCTCTGCCTGTGTCTCTTGTCACTGGAAGGATGAAGCCTCCCACTGACCAGGATGTTTGATAATAGGAAAAAAAAACAGTTTAAAGTTTCAAACTGATAAAGTTAACAAGCACCTGGAACCTGCACTATAAATGGTGAGAGAGGAGGGAGAATTGGAGGTGCAAAGGGGGAAGAGACTTTAGCCAGTCTCTGGTTCTTGGATGCAGCAGGTGTCAGGAGTATTTCCCAGCCTGCCACGGAAAAGAGCACTTTGATGTTCTCATCACTTGCCTCCCTGTCCAGTTGTTTTTTCCATACATGGAGTTTCCTGTAATTGGAGAAGGGTGCAAGAGGGAATTTTCTGCAGGTAACTGTGATAATGAGCTTGCAATTAGAGTTCAGATGATCCAAATATAATGAAATTCAGTTGTTCTCATGGCCAGTTTAATCTTTGCAAAGAGTTGCACAGTCTATTTGTGAGATGAGGCTAAAAAAGCCTATTTTCTTCTGCTCACTTATCAGTAATTTTGATGGAGGTTATCCACATTTATGGAAGGTAGTGGCTTGTTCAGGTCCCATATATTAGGTTTCCCTGCTCTTGCTTTTGTTTTCTTTCAAGGCAGAGTCCAGCTTTCCTTCTGGTTATGCTGCATTACCATGTTTGTGGCCATGTTTATAGATAAAGCACTTTGTGGATAACCATAAATGTAAAATACAGCTTATTGCTCATCAATTTATTCAGGTTCTGAGCTTAGAGTTTGTGTCAGTAACATCTTTGGAAGAGCAACTTTAAAAGAGATTCCATATGCTCTGTTCCACCTAACATTAGTGTGTAATGCCTCACTTCTTCAGTCAGAAATGTAGACTGACCTGGGGAGCCTCACACAGGGACATGTTTTTACTAGCGGATGGCTGTGGGTTTTTTTAATGTCCTCTATTGCGCTCTGTTGAAGTGATATCCCATGCTGAACTCTATTCTACAGAGACAGCCCAAACAAAGCGATGAGGGAGTGAATATATGATCCTGGCCGTGATGGCAAATGTGAACTGACAGTTCAAAGGAGCAGACTTTGGCCCATCCAGAGCTGGCTGAAGTCAGTGGGAGTCTTTCCATGGGTGTCAGTGCATTTCTGATCAGGCTTTATACATTCAGGGAATCAAGTCGAGTGTTTTACTCCTCTCCTTCTAGAACTAAAACTTCACCTGCAAGGAGTGTGTGCAATAGATGATCAAATATGTAAACCGTGATTGCATGTAGTGAGGGAAAGAAATTCAACTGAGATACCAAAGCAAGGCAAATAAAGGAGAATTCTTGGAGGAATTGTTGATCTCCCTTCCTATGTGCTGGTTTGTGCCTACCATTTTTACTTTCCTCATTTATAGATTTCTGAGACCTACATTGCCCTGCCAAATCTACCCCAAGCAAAGCACTCAGAGAAGAGTGTCACTCCCCTTGCTAAGGGGAGATTGGGACTATCTGTAGCTGGTGGGTCTCCTTAGCGTGCAGAACTCTCTAGCATTATCCAGCCAGTGCTGGGAACATGAACTGAAACATGTCAGGGCTTTCTGAGGTGATACCCATTGAGGAGGTACAAGAAAGGAAAGGAAAACCAAGATCTGTAGACACTGAAAGTATTTTCTGGTGTAAACAAAATAGATATTATTTCTAGGATCTTATCAAAAGAGCTAAAAATACCAGATTTTGAGCCACATTCTGATGCTTTGTAAACCTCTTTTCATGTTAGGGGAGTCACTCCAAACTTACAGGAGAGTAACTAGGTGGAAATTAGTCCATGGTTATTTATCAGTAACACCTTTTGTTGGCTCTCTTTTCAAAATATTGTATTTATGGGTGTAGTCCAGCATTTTAGTGTTATTTTAGCTGTTAAGCTGCAGTAAAGATTGAGGCAAGCCATTTTAATGGTGGTAGAATCAGTTTTTGCTTATATTTCTACCTAGTGAACCTATGTTTTTCCATATGTCATAGAAGGCAAGGTTTCCTATAGGTCAGTTTATGATTGTGTATCTATATATATATAAAAAATATAAAAAATAGAAATATACATTTTATTTTTTTTTTAAGAAGAGAGAAAGGGTGTTCCTCCTTCAGTGGACAGTACTGCACCAGAAAATATCAACCGCAAACAAGACACTAGAATTCAACTTCTCTGAAGTGCTCAGATGAAAAAGAATTTAGAATAAATAAGAGTGTCTTTTAACTGCATGTAATAAACACAGAAAAGACAACCCACTTGCAGAGAGAGAAGGAGATGTTGATTAAAGGAGCATTTGGTCAGTGAGCATTAGTTTGTTTTAGTTACATGAAAAAATGATGGATTGTTTGTTTATAACTGAACTGAGCTGAACTTTCAACTGTGCTTGAAAGTTAAATTTAAAAGAAAAAGATATGGCATGATCCGTGCCTGACACAGAAATGCAACAATTCAGAAATCTGCATAAAACACCTATTAAAAGAAGATTATCCTTGGACCCTAGTAAAAAAGGTGATATGTTTTCTTTTAAAATCCTGCATAAAAATGTATGATGTTAGTATTTTGCAGCCTCTATTACCTCCCAGAGGAAGAAAATCCAAGGGAATGCAAAATGCCTTGAGGGTCTAACCATGTGTGAAGTGAGGTTTTACAGAGGCCATAGGACACTACTATACGCTGTTTAGTCTGAAAGCTTTTAAAATGCCAGATATAAACTACTTGTTTTTTTAAGGGTTACAGTCATTGATCTGGAAAACTAATAACATCTAGCCTGAGTGGGTATGTGAGCAGGGGATATAGGAAGGAGCTACTGAAAGCTGTTTGCCCTGCTTTTCATATCTTTAGGTTTATTCCCAAGAAGAATGAGAGGGTGGAAATGGCCTGGTCTCTGCTTAGGTGGCCCCACCTCTCTGGAAGGAGAGGAATGCAGCTGGTGGATGTGCTGCACCACATTGGTGGCAGTTTGAAGGAGACCTGCTGTTCTAGTTTGCTCTTCTAGTCGGAAACACAACTGCAAAAGTAGCTCTGAGTGGGAGAGAAAAAGGGACATACAGTAAAAATCAGGGCAGGGCTGCATCTGGAGCCTCAGGCAGCCTGAACTGCAGTGAATTCCCTGCAGATACTGTAGCAAAGGAACGTGGGTTCTCATTACACTTTCCCCATGCATGGCCATCACATCCAGGGCACAGCCTTCTTCAGACTCTATCTCAGAGACGAAAAACAATGCTTTACAGACGGCCGACACCCTTCCCCCTTCCCGTCTGCACGTGGAAAAGGGGAGATCTGTTTGCGTGGCTCTCCTCACACCAAGTTGTTCTGGAGTTGTAAATTACTTCAAAGCTCTTCAAGTTGAAGGACTATGTAAATGTGGGACAGTTATCAATGTAGGCTGAATACACGTGCAAATTAAATACTATGAATGTGTTTGGAATGAAATCAACATGTTCTTGCTTGCACAATTGGAATGTGATTAATCAACATGTTCTGAACGACTTTACAAATGCTAGTGATGTATCTCTTGCCAAACTATCTGAGCAATTTAGTTCCCATGTAAGGTACGCAACTAGGTCCCTGGAAAGGCATCTCACTATTGTATATTCTCATGAGCCTTCTTAAAAACACTAGTTTAAGAATAAATATTACAGAAAGCATCATGTTCCACTTCTAAGCCTATTCTGAAGTGTAACCATCTCTGGGCTGAAATGTGCTAGCTGTTGTTTAGCCATGCCCGGTTAACCCTGCCTTCCATTTTGGGAGAAGTGAATAACACAACATATAGATGCAAACCGTAATAGGATATAAGATGAAATATTGCTATTTATGTTGGAATTTGATCAAGAAATTAGAGAGGAACCCTGACTCTGCTGGTTTTCACTGAAAAGTAGGTATTACTTCAGGGTTAAGTAACTTCACTGAGTACCTAAAAAGTGATAAATATTCTGTTTGGGTTAAGTCTTTCCTGTCTTCTGAAAATTTTGTTTTCCAAACAGTGTTTTATTTTACAAAATATTGTAGTGTTACAGACCTGGTTTTAGGTTTTAGTAATATCTTAACTTGATGCTGCTTTTCTGAGAGATCATTTGAGCCTTCATTTTCTCTTGCCAATATTCTTCATTTTACCTGCATGAAGGCATCTGATGTTGAGCAAACAGTGACAAATTAAGATTAATTCTACATGTGCTGATTCCTTTCATTCCACTCTTTTTGCGCACTGTCTTTCAGATATAAAGTGTTATTATCTAGTAATGCTAATTCTTATTACAGATTCCTTCTCTTCCAAAGTATTTTGGGAGCTCAGTGTTACTCTGGAGGCTGCTCTGGCTCAAGCTCCTCTGTTTTTTTCTTCAGCCAAATGTAACACTTGAGGATTAAAGACTCAAGATGTCTTCTAGAGTTTTCATTGCGTTCAAATCCATGGCGATGAATTTGATTTATATTTTTTGTATGTTAACTGAAGTGAGTAAATGTGAAGCCCTGGATAAGTGATTCACCCAATGCAGTAATATCCTGAGTAACAGAAGAGATAAGATTGTTTTTTGGAAAGACTTTTAAAAGTCTTTCAAACCTTTTGCCAATAATTTGTACACATACAGGCATATGAATAATTTGTATCCATATGAGTATGCAGGTGTCTGATTTTTGTTTTCCTGTTAATTCCACATGTCCCATACATACAGTATGAGACCAAAATCAGGACAATGGATAATAACATTCCATTGCTACATCATTTTTCTATGAATTGTGCCTGTGTGGTCTCTCTCATTGTATTTCTTGAAGTTTTTCCATTCTTTAGCCTATCTTAGGCACTGGAGTCAAACTGACTGCTTTCTCCTTTTTGCTTTTTCAAGTCTAGAGGATTTTACCAGGAAAATTCTGCTTAGTTTCATTAAGGTTAACCAACATTAACAAAAATTAAGTATTCTATCTACCAAAGATGTTTCTTACCTTCAGCTGCACCCTGCTTTATTGCAGTAAAAACATCCAGGTTATTCATGAGATAGGAAAGACCACATTTTCAGGCATACAGATATTACAGATATTTTAGACTGGGATTTGGCTGTGATTGATTGTATTTGCAGCCTAGAGGGGGAAATTTTAATGTATGATGCTTTATTTTTAATCAAAAAAAAAAAAAAAAAATGTGTGGCCAAACTGCTGTAGTCCGTTCTCATGATTGCATAAACAGTTTCAGCCTGCAAGCATGTTCTGCACTGTTATTGAAAGGGATATTACTATTAGAATTTAGAGAGCTTGATTTCTCGATCTCAACAGAGGTACTGCAGATAGATGTGAGTTCAGCAGTGGGCTTTATGGGCCAATAGGCCATTGTTGCACAGTGAGATCAGAACTAGTTAGGAGTATAAACCCTGCTAAAGATATGGGCAGAAGAGATAAAATTAGTGTGAATTTGGGGAATGTGGTCCACATGGGGTTTGCAGAAGTTCTTTTCCAGTCATCTGTTCGCAGGGGTTCAGAAACCTGTAATTTCCACTCAATGTTTGAAGCTGTTCTGAGCTAGGTTAAAGACAACACTTCATAATAAAATCAGTAGGTTTTTTTCAGGTTTTCTATAATGCCTCTGAGTTTGCAAAGGTTTTCATGCTTCGAGAAACTCTATTTGGGGTTTATCTAGGACACCCACCATGTGACCATGCGCTTCTGGTACAAAGCCAAACTTGAGCCAAGCCCATATTTTGTTATGAAATCTATTCCTCCTTTTCAGAGACAGCAGGAGAATTATCTGCTTTATCTATCTTACAAAATTAACTTTCCAAACCCAGCCATGTGTCATACTTACTACTGCACTCTTCTCGGGCAGCTACAGCTCTGAAACACATGTAAATGAAAATGGTGCTAGAGCACTTCTGCTCCATCTTGTTTAATTAAAGGACCGTATATGCCAACATTTGCAGTTAGGTATGTTTTCTGTCTCCTTTTACTAAGTTACCTTGCAATCTTAGGACCATGGATTTGGGTTCAAATTCAAAGCTGCAAGCAGAAATGTGCTTAATGATCTCATCCTACTTCTCTCCTCTTGTGACCTAAGCACTTAGCCAAAAATCAGGTTATTGGAGGTTGTTCCATGGTATGGAGCTAGATGTCTTTCTTATTTACAAAGAAGATAGAAATTTCTTTTTTCCCTGAATATGGAGAAATCAAGCAGAAGACAGCTGTTTACTCACAACTTCAAACATTTTTACCTCATACTAAAAGCTGTTTAGACTTGTTCTTATTTCCATTCTCTGTGGGTCAGGCTTCATGCGTGTCTTCTTTTCCAAGCTTTTCTATTTTCTTTGTTCTTTCACTCTGAGGCAATTGATTTTTCAGAGAATTAATTCCCACCAAATCACTTTGTACTATTGCTCTGGGCAGCAGACAGTGCCTGGATTGATACAAGGGCCATGTTTGTTTCAGCTGTGAATGTACTTACCAGCGCTCAATGGCTTCTTTGCCTGCAAGCTTGACTGTTATGTTCATGGACCTTCATCCTGATAGTGTAACCCAAGCCCTGTCATTAAGTTCTAGCTGAATGACTGATGCTTACATAAAATAGGGAGAAAATCTTGTAAACTACTGCAGTGGACATATGAGCATTAGCATCCAGAGTTAAAACACAGAAAGATGTGTGTGAAGTTTTTCCAGCACATCTGGTTTCTATGCATTAGTCTTAGAGTCACAGTTCCTCAAACAGAAATGTGGGTAAGTAGGTATTAGGATGCAGTTGTTTTACTCTTCCAATGACTAATAATGTGTCTGTTCTTCACCCACATTGGACTGATTGCATCTAAGCTTTTTCATAGCTTAGTAAAGAGATATTAATCCAGCTAAGTGTCTGGAGCAGGCTACTGCTCACACTAGCTTTACCTATCTATCTGAGGTGTTTATTTCCCCCACGCTCAACAGTGCTTTTATCCCTCATGTCTTTATTGTAACTCTTCTGCAACATCCCTTTTCTTTACTCCAAAAGTCAGGGTACACTGCTCTTGCTAACTGCTTTGCAGAAAGAATTGGTTCAACCTTGGTGAAAGTCAATACAAGTCTTTTGATAAGTGGGAAGAGGCTCAGGCCTTATTGAAAGAGAACATGAGGTCATCAGGTCCATAATGCTTCTGGTTCCTGCCCCATGGCAAAATACTGCTGCAGCAAAACTTTGTTTCTTAACCTATCCATATTAAGAGCACTGGGGCAATTCTTTCCCACCCAGAACTATCTGTAGG